>JAOTOL010001636.1:1612500-2162500 GCA_034440575.1 Imbricaverruca yamaguchii | reverse complement strand
TTACACATTTTCCATAATGCTGAACATCACTATTGCCCAATAGATACATACTTTCTTCCTGTTGTCATGGCAGTGCTGAACACAAACGTTAGCACTGCCATGTCCAAAGGTACAAAATGCATAAGGACTTTGAGATTATAGCAACATAAAGCAAAAACAAATTCACAATGTCTAATACAAGTTCAATGTCATCACTTAGCCTCAAAGGCATCTAATTAAGCATGCATTCCAGTCATTTGAAATATAACATTGGTATATGTTGAGAGTCCTTGGCAAAGATAGTATGGATGCATGCAGCGGCAGAGGCTCAGGGACTGTCCCAACTATTTTGAGATGGGGTGCCATTTTTCCCTGAAGTTGTCAAGGTAGGGGAGGGCAAGAGTCACTTTTGGAGTCAACTCATTCCATGCAGCACCCATAAGAACACATTTCCACTCATCCAAAGTTGGAAGGAATCACTGCCCCTCTGCTCCCACTGCCCAGTTCCCACTGTCACAATATTTGTGTTTCCCATAATACAAGCTCACCAATTTACTGCAACTTCACAATTGTACTACAGTGGAAAAACTGGTCTCATGGGGCCAGTTTTTCAATGGGGGACAATCACTAAAATATGAAGATGGAGATGGAGAGAGTGAGATGACATGGATGCAGGTTTGATCATTTCCACCTCCTCTCCTGCAGCAGTATAGCCATGAGATCCATCTGTGAAGCTTTCATGAAAACTTGAAATTATTTTTTTAACTTGTGTCATCTTACATAACTCCAACAGATGATGCAACAGTGATACAATATCCTGTGACACAAATATGATCTGATACAGTAACTCCATTGCAGAATTATGGTTCACATATGAATAGAGGTGATATGTGCATACTTTCATCTGCAGATAGTTGCATTATCATAGGGAAAGTGCCACACTTGTGTCACCATTTGCCAGGTCTTATTGCTTGAAGTTGTGCAGTTAGGGTAGGATTAGGAAATGGTTTGTTGATTGTTGCTCCTGTTAGGCATTTTTTATTCAAGCACAATTCACAATTTCACTGAGTACCCCTGAAGTCACAACAGTGGCTGTTCAAACTCATGAGTTGATCAGGAATGTTAGCATGGCCTCGTCCTGGATGTTTGCCATCCAGAACACAATCCTTTGAGGAAAATAAACCACTCATTTCCTTGCAAAAAGATTCAATGAAGTTGTTTGTAAATTAAAAATCATACTACTACAGTAGGTGGAGTTAGTTATTTATTTGGGCTTGAGGACAAATTTGCAGTGTTGACCACATAACTGCTCTGTGATAGTGCTGAATTTTTACTGGGAAATGAAGACCGAAATTGATGTAGGTTTCAACAGAAACATCTTCTGTATTTAGTTGTGCCCATATTTTCCACTCCACATCCATGATTATAGAGCACACATCCAACCATGTTCTGAATCAGTGCCAAAATAATGTTTGTATTAGCTGTGCTATGTCAAAATGAGTACAACAGAATGTAAAAATTTGCAATGAAATTAGTATCACTTATAATGCTTTTGTCCTTCTAGCTCACATTTGTCCAATAGCATACTTTATGACTGTAGTGTTTTGTTTGTTTAAAAAAACAATTTAGGAAGCTATATTCAGGACAGCAAGAAAAATACCCATGTTATAAACTGATATTGCACACATGATCACGTCATAGGTAATTCCTTTAACTGAAGTTGCATAAGGACATGTTCATGTATCACTCCCTTATGGTGAGCATGGCATTTATAAGTGAGATACTGTTAGACATGAGGTATGGAGCCTGTTTATTAGGGTTTTTGGTGGATCAAAAGGTATGAAGTCATCAGCACACACCAAGAAACATTATGTTGTTACTTCTTTGAGAAGGATATCAGTTGTGCATTCAGTAAGTGGTATATTCCAACCTATTTCACAAATAATTAATAACTGTTCGAAATACACATTAGCAACCTGCAAGGGTATAGGAAAGTCGGAAAATCTCAGGCGCCCTTTGTCTGGTACTTCTCATGCAATAGCCGTGGGATCAATGGTTAAAATCCCAAATACTGAAAGGCCATAAATCCCCGTGACTCTCTGTGGTTGCGGCCAAGTCATGTCAAAGCCACGTAATGAGTCATATCAACATCATACACCAACACGACCATTGCAGGCAGACACAGCAAGCACTAGGAGTACTTTGTGGCACCACGCAATACGTGATGCGTTGGGATTCTAACATCAACAAACCGATCAGCGTCAGGTACGCCACTATTGCGCTACACTAGAATCAAAAGCTCACAAAGAATGTAGCTTGCTAAATTATTACTGGCGATGTTTAACATGGATGTCCACCAGTAGTCCGCCAGTGTAGACAGGGAACGTACTGCAGTGGGCAAGGAGCGAGTCCCCCTCCCACCACGTTTTTCTGGCAAGTACAGAAATGGCACAGACAGCGGAAAACGAGAGAAATATCGAGAAAAAACTATGGGCTCAGAATTTCTGTTCTCATTTGCTCTAGAGTTAGTAATATGGATCACGAACCAGCACACGGAGTTGAAGATTCGAGAGATACAATAATTGAAAAGACAAGTAAATTAATATTGAAAATTAAATGCACCATCTTAGGTTCATGCTGGCACTGAAATGTATGTCTATCCTGATGAACAAGTGAGACTGTTTTGATAAATAAATTGCGTTATAGTGTCTTATAGCGTTCCATTATAGTGTCCCTATAATACTTTTATTTGTTCACCGGGGGCCAGGCTCCAAAAGTGTCTGCGACTGTATTGCTGATCATCACCATCATCACGGGTGTAACCACATATTCGAAATGGGGGGTGAAATCATGGACGCGGTAAGTTTGGACACGATAGATGGGCCTGCCTCCCCCCCCCCCCAAAAAAAAAAAAAAAAAAGAAGTCCTTGCAATTCAGCCACTTTTCAATGTCATTTTCAGCCACTGGAATTAAATTTCAATGTATTGCAATTTTCAGATTTACTATCATTAAAAAGGATTTGTGTTTAAGGATATCAAAATTAGCAAGTTTCACTACTTAGCACTGCCTATGAACATCTAGCTTTGTGCCGTATAAGCTGAACCCGATTTCACGACCACCATAGAGCAATGATGTATGTTAACACGCGCCCTGGAGGGCCTCGGGAAAGTACGCGCACTGGAGGGGCGACGGATCCCGCCCCCCACACCCTAAGATCTCGGCTCTTATAAAAGCTTAGAGCAACGAAATTCGCAGGGTGGATGGGTACGGTTGTGAACTCTACTGTGTGCACACTTCATGGCCATTGGTCAATATCCTCAAGATCAAATGCGGTCAAAATATCAAAAATTTCTGGTTGTGCGTGGCTTGGCTTGTCATTGTTATGGATCGCTGTGATTGAGTTTAAATTCTCCAAAGTGGGCATCAACGAGGCTTTGGATATTACTAATGAAGCAATACAGATGCTAGACCCGGCATTTGACCTAAGGTCACCTATACAACAGCACTTTATCAGGTCATTACCTGCTCTAGTTACCGGAGCTGGGCCATCCGCCCGACTGCTCCGTTAGGCGGCTCGGCGCAATCGGCTTCGCAAAGAAAGGAGTACATGAATAAAGTATGGAAAGGCCTAGGTGCACAACAACAGTAATTTTCAGGATGTGTAGGGAGTAACATGCAAAGTGACATCAATCGCATAACGGTCATTTGCATTTAGGACAACATTCCAGTTGACCAAGTTTGATTGCATTAACCTGTCATGAACTTGATCTGACTTAACCTCGGTGACCTAACATGACTTTGAAACTATATAGCATAAAAGCATACGTCACACTCGTCGTTAGTGTCGCTAAGAATACTCCCCTTTTGCAATTATACGGGAAGCGCATCAACGCCGATTTTTGTGGTCTGGCGCGAGCAAATTTATTTACTTTAAAGGTCCATAACTCGAATAAATATCGGTCGATTTTCGTTTTTTTCTTCTTATTTTAAACGACGCGCCGGTTACATCTAAGTAGGTACGCAAACAATGGCGTATATCGACGGGTAAAATCTGGAGTTATGTACGAAAAACCGGACGGGTGGGCGGATTTCGCCCCCC
Organism: Imbricaverruca yamaguchii; assembly: GCA_034440575.1. Classification (NCBI taxonomy): domain Eukaryota; kingdom Metazoa; phylum Arthropoda; class Thecostraca; family Neoverrucidae; genus Imbricaverruca; species Imbricaverruca yamaguchii. Next base: position 2,158,421 of record JAOTOL010001636.1, on the reverse strand, counting down.
CCCCCTCTAATGCGTGTGATAAGAGCCGGAAGGGCCCATCCTGAATTGCGCCGTCGATATGTTTAGGTATCGGCGCGTTTTCACAGCCCCCAAAGTGTTCACTTAGTGCACGATCTTTTCGTTCCTATTCTAGGACCAGGTCGATTTTTAGGGCCCTAGCCTGTTTTGATGCCCCCATGCTGTGTCAAACCCCGATTTGCTTTGAGGGCCCTGTTGTGCATTGATTTGTTTGTTTCGGTGTGCATATTTAGAGCAGCAGTGTTTTAAGGCGATGCCGTTTTTTCCAGACACGGTACTGAAACATTGTTAGATATAATTATACCGTTCGGCCCCATCGCCAGAGAATGTAGTGAGGTAGTCGGGTGAATCATGCTGCCACTGTAGTCGGCTGACCGGACGCGGCCTATCGCGCGTTGTGGGTTGTAACGAAACATAAGACAATTGGTGCCGACCGGGCATCTGCTCTGTGTATAATAGGAATGTGGATTATGCCCCTGCCTGAGCCGTTCACCCCGCCGGCCATGTGTCGTGGGCCGGGTCGTGGCCGCCGGCCACTGTGCGCCTCAGGGCGTGTCACCTACGGCGCCAGCCAATGACGCCCGCCGCCAGGTGGAGCCAGCTGGCGGCGCACGGGTTGCCCGATGGCGGGCGCTCAGAGAGAGAGAGCTCGGCCAGGCTTTAGAACGGCCAGAATTCTGTAACAGGTTGAAATCGTCGTTTGTGGTGCCGGCAGTCGCGCGTCCAAATTGGTGTCGGTGCATGTTACTTTCTGCCAGACAGTTGCGTTGTATCCGTTCGTTTGCTCGAGCTGCTTGAGTAATTACACCCGTATCCCTTGCTCGAAATAAAGGGCAAATTTGGTTCTGAACTTTGGACCGATGGTTTCGCGACGCGGTGATTCTACGGACTTTTGACTGCCCTAGAGGAACTCCCACAGTACGCTTTGAAGAGCCTAGCACATTTTCGACCTTCAGTTGTGCTCTTTGGGTCCCGCTGTGTTTATTTGGCATTCCTTGCTCATACTTGTGGGACCCCAGCACGATGTTGGGGCCCCCGGTGTAATTTCTCGGGATCCAGTCTTGACTTTTCGGGTCCAATCGCGTGGTTATGGGAGAATCTGACGTTGTTGATGACTTATTCTGAATTATGTAAAGTCAGAGCCACGGCCTGATTTTTGGGGCCCTCTGCGGCATTTCTTTTTGTGTCCTGCCGCGATTTGTCGAGCTCCGGTATGTTTCCCGGTTCCATATGCGTTTTTTAAGGCATGTGGTGGCATGCTTGGAGTAAGGGGCGATTTTCCTGGCTCGAAGATGTACTTTCGGGATCTGTCTATTTTGGATGGTTCCGGCTTGCTTCTTGTCGGGTTCCGATGCAAATTCTGAGCCAAGCTGTGCTTATTTGGAGACATCGATGCCAATTTTTTGGAGCCCCGAGGGAATCATTGGTGTCTCGACCAGAATTTATGCGACTCTCGACAGGATTTTTGAGTTGCATGCGCGAAATTCTCACGGTTTGGCGCTAGTTTACAAGGGGCGTTGTACTTATTTGACCCCAGCGCTATTTTAGCGTCCCCGGCGCAAATTTTGGAGCCCTGTGCAAGTTTTTTGGTGTCTGCTGTATTTATTTATAACCCCTAATTCTGGAGGCACCGACTCAAATTTATTTTACCCTAGAACCACTTTTGGGGGCCCGGCGCGATTTTTTGGTTCTTGGGAGCCCGCCTCGTTAGGATGGAGGGGATTTGTCTCTCTAGCATGCCACTACCGTTGCTCAACGAGTTTTTTTTTCAGCCGATGGCACCCTTCAGAGTAGGAAGGGCCTTTTTATCATTTTCTTTCGGGACTTGTTCTTAATTTTCTGGTGCTTGGCTGGACTCGATAGACTCTATTTGTGATTTCTTGCGGCCGACTTGCTTTGCGGGGTCTTCGACGCATTTTTTTTGCGGACGCAAAGTGATATTTCGGGTAAAACTTCAGTTTTGGTAAGCCAGCTGCGATCTGTGAGAAAAGCGGCCTAATTTTTGAGCCCCTAGGGTGATTTCGAAGGTCAGCGGCGCGGCGTTTTTGGGTGTAAGTGCGATTTGTGGACCATGTCGTTATTTGTTAGGATGCCTATTGCGAGTTTTAGTGGCCTCGACAGGTCTTCGAGGGCCCAACACGTCTTGCTTTCTGTTGGAGCGATTGCTGAGACCACATAGTGACTTCCCATGTCCGGACTGGTTTGTTTTTGCACCGGCTTCCTTTATTGATTGTTCTCGATGAGATTTCTGGGGTACCGGAGAGATCTATCGAGCCCCTAACGTGATCTTGAGTGGCCCGAGCGCGAATCTTCGGTACCTTCAAGCTCAGCTTTATTTTCAGGGCCACGCCGAAACTTTTTGGGTCCCCGTTGTGATTTTCAAAAACCTGGCACGACCTTTTTTCGGCCCCCAGTGTGATTTTTTGGCCCCAGGCGTGAACCTTTGAGGACCCCAACGTGATTTTCAGGGGCCCAGCCCGTCATTTTGTGGCCTCCATCGTGCTGCATGGCACCGTGATGGCTGTGGCACAAGCGTTTGGATCATTCCAATAAGTCAATTCTCCGGCAAGTTATGTGGTACCCCACTTTTGGCCTTGCCGATCTTTACGTCTCTGAAAACGAAATGGTTTGTAATAGAACAAATCGTTTGGTGATGCATGTACGGTTGTGCCTATGAAGGTCGAATGAAATTTTTAGACCAATCGGAGGATATTCATGAATTCGTTTCTGAATGCCTTGCTGAATGGAATGCCGATGCTACCTGATGAAATGCGTTATCGATAGACGTCAGGTTACGCGGTGTGCTGCTCCTTGTATTGATGGTGCATGAATCAGTGCTGAGATAGTCTAAATTAAATGCTTCGTTTGGCCCACATGTGGTACACCAGTGGAATTTCATCACACCTAACCTGAGGTCAGACGCTGACCTTGCAGCTCACATGCTCGGGTGTGCTGCTTACTTGCTCGGTGGGCGATTATTCAGCGCTAATATCCATCCGACAAACGTATTCAGGAAGATGTCATTCGCGCTTCAGCTGGGGGTTCCACCTCCGGCTGAAAACGGCTCAGCGCACCGCGGACCCGACCACGCGCCGGACCGACCTCCTGTCACTGATCCTGCTGGGCGCACGGTCGCCGCTGAAGGACGACCTTCACTGTACGTCTGCGGAGCTTGTGTGTGACACGCCGTTTCGCCTCCATGGCGAGTTCCTCTCGCGGCACCCGGATGTACCCCGCCTCTGGGCCCAGGCCTCTGGACCCCGCCTCCTACGTGGACGATCTCCGGAGGGCCATGTGGCGCCTCAGCCCGACAACCGGTCCATCGTCGGTGGCCGGCTTGATCCCAACGGAGCTCACGACATGCACCCACGTCTTCGTCCGCCGAGATGCGTCTCGCACCTCGCTGAAGCCACCATACGATGACCCACTCAGTATCTGTCGGCGTTCATCCAAGACAGTCACCATCCTCCGCAGGAGCAAGGAAAGGTCCTCTCCATCGACCGCGTCAAGTCGGCCTACGTGGACCCGCCGTCCGGCACCGCAACCGCCAACGGCTCGACGCCTGCACCTGCCACGACCACAGTCGCCATGGATGGACCACGACTCCTGCTGCACCCGTCGACCTCCCATTCACCGCCCGCTGATGTTAACCGCTCGCGCCTCCGCAGCATGCACGGTGCCCTGTCGCTCCTGGACGGCCCCTGCCGCGTGACTGCATCTCCGAGTGCCCTCCACCGCGTCCGGCCAGTCGAGAGTGCCCTCCGCTGCGCTCCGCTCTGCGCTCCGCTCTGCGCTCCGCTCTGCGCTCCGCTCTGCGCTCCGCTCTGCGCTCCGCTCTGCGCTCCGCTCTGCGCTCCGCTCTGCGCTCCGCTCTGCGCTCCGCTCTGCGCTCCGCTCTGCGCTCCGCTCTGCGCTCCGCTCTGCGCTCCGCTCTGCGCTCCGCTCTGCGCTCCGCTCTGCGCTCCGCTCTGCGCTCCGCTCTGCGCTCCGCTCTGCGCTCCGCTCTGCGCTCCGCTCTGCGCTCCGCTCTGCGCTCCGCTCTGCGCTCCGCTCTGCGCTCCGCTCTGCGCTCCGCTCTGCGCTCCGCTCTGCGCTCGCCCGCTCGCCGCTCCGCTCTGCGCTCCGCTCTGCGCTCGCTCCGCTCTGCGCTCCGCTCTGCGCTCCGCTCTGCGCTCCGCTCTGCGCTCCGCTCTGCGCTCCGCTCTGCGCTCCGCTCTGCGCTCGTGTAGTGGTGCCACCGGCACGTTTTCGCCATGTCACCTTTGGCGAGTGACGTGTCTGGGAGCGGGATAATCCGGCGGGTGCGCGTCCGCCGGCCATCTGGCGGCCAGCTAAGATCTCTAAGCCACTGTTGAGTGTTCACCCGCCAACTAGCGGTTGAGGTTGAGAAAACTAGTGATGCATAGTGCGCACGGTTAGTTCGCCCTTTTCGCGCAAGATGGCAGTGAACTGATCGTACTCATCTCTGAAGTTGTGTGTCCAATAGCCATCTGACATAGTAGCCGTCTACTTCACGGAACTGACTGACCCATACGCTCGACTCACTTGCATTTGCTTTTCCATATCTGCATACCTTAATGTCTTAACTAGGACAGACCGTCTCAACTAGTATGCATGCATTGCCGCAATGTCAATGGATCAGTTCTCGTGTCAAGATCCAGCGAGTCGTTTACTGGGTGCTCCAGGGCGGCGGTGGCGACGCGACACCGCCGCGGAATCCTATTTCTCTTCTTCCTCTATCCAAAGGAGATTGACCGCACTTAGGTGGTGGTAGTGTCAGACCCTGCACGTCACAGGTGTAAATTTGCAACAACACCTCCCTGGCTGGTAGCCAGCCTGACCACTATCACTGCGCCTCTACTCTACGGCGGCCTTCCCAGGTCATATGCGCCTATCTATCCACGCACACTGGCGCTACGAAGTGACCGAAATCGGAAAAGGTTCGGAAAAAATGTGCGAGAGGTCCCCTTCAATGTTGCCCCCCCTCCCTGGACTTAATCTTTGATATGCCACTGATTCAAGATACCCGCAGTGCCCTCTCCCATTAAGCATACTCGTGAGATCCTGGGGGCACTGGGCCCCTAGTCTCTTTTTAATAAAAATGTACTGTACCACGTGACAACTGAAAGTGTGCTCCCATCTATGGTGTGCACGAAGCATAACATTGGGCATGTGACCCAGCGACAGAATTCCACAACATAGCGCATGTTTGGACAATTGCACTGAAGCCCCCCAGGACGGGGGGCTTCAGTGCATTGTGACCATTAGTGCATAAAAAAGAGCATTGAGAGCTCTGAACATTTTGGCCTCTATACATTGTGTCGCCTCTATCCTTCCAGTGACGAAAACATTGAGGAGACGGAGAGAGAAAGCATTGAGGACCATCGGGCTAACGGAAACTGAATATTTCGTGGTCTCCGGGAGCTACTATGTCCAGGCGCTCCGTCACTTTTTTTTAATCCTGGGGGGGGGCGTCGCCACAAGGAGGCATCAGTGATTCCTTGCCTCTTCTCCTCTCCCGTCATCAACTTCACTTCTTCCCAGGAGGAAATTGGCTACTGCGGACGACCATGTAATCAGACTACCCCCGCTCCAGTACTCTTGAGACAATCTGAGATGGGTGTTGGCTGCGGAGGAGAGGGAACAGAGCATTTGCTCAGAGCATATTCCTTTGCGGAATATCGGCCGACCTAACTGTCTGTAAGTACCTATGCAGTGAGGTTCGTCATTTTCATACAACTTCTGGTAGAGTAAAATGGCATCCCCTAAGCTTGTGTTTTAGGTGGCAAAGGTCACAATGCACCAGGAAATGCAATCAAAAATGTTCCCGTCGAGCGTCTCGGGAAAACTGAGAAAACAAGTGACGGTACTGTCGTCATGCGGCTAAACTTTACCAAGCAAAGTCATCCACTAAATTCTCCAACGAAAGCTTGCGAATTTGACGTTGTATTCATGACATCATCCATATGTGTCTCCACTGAAAAAGAATGAAAAAGCCAATCCGTTACCCAGTCCATTCCCGTATATTTACATCATTACATAGTCGATACGCTCCTGTTACCCGTATCAAACGGATATCCGTACAAGCATGCGGCCCGTGCTATGCTCTACTCAGTGGTGACGGCTGTCCGGTGGTAACCGCTGTCCGGTGATGAATGCTGTCCGATGGTAACCGCTGTCCGGTGATGAATGCTGTCCGGTGATGACTGCTTATCCGGTGGTAACTGCTGTCCGTTGGTAACTGCTGTCCGTTGGTAACTGCTGTCCGTTGGTAACTGCTGTCCGTTGGTAACTGCTGTCCGTTGGTAACTGCTGTCCGTTGGTAACTGCTGTCCGTTGGTAACTGCTGTCCGTTGGTAACTGTTGTCCGGTGACGACTGCTGTCCGGTGGTATCCGCTGTCCGGTGACGACTGCTGTCCGGTGGAGGCGGCTCGGTGGCCGGCTGTCCAGCGCCGTGCGCCCTCGCCGGGCCCGGCGGCTCGGTTATGACGGCGCCCAGGGCTAATCGACGAGCCGTCCCCTGATGCGGAGCCGGCTGATACCGCCGTCTGGACACATGGTGACCCGGACGTGGGTCACGGGCGAGTGGGGCATGACGTCGTCGCCGCTGTAGAGGTGCTGGTGGTGCCCTCGCAACTGCCGGCAACGGGTAGGTGAGGTTAGGTTAGGTTAGGTTAGGTTAGGTTAGGTTAGGTTAGGTTAGGTTAGGTTAGGTTAGGTTAGGTTAGGTTAGGTTAGGTTAGGTTAGGTTAGGTTAGGTTAGGTTAGGGTGAGGGCGCCGGACATGTGCTGTCGGAGAGGGCGTGTGGAGTGGAGAAGGCGTGTGCCACTCGGACGGGTGAGCGTTACGGGCGCAGGACCCTATCAGCGAAGCTTCCGCCATAATATGTGGCATCTTGGCATTCAACTGAGTGGGTTTGTTAGTCACAGAAACCAGCAGGGATGGCGAAATAGTACCTGAAGACGTTCTGGACGTTGTGCAGCAACACACACAATGTTCAGCGGTAGCACATCAGTGTTCTAGCATCACGACAAAGTTTCACGGATATCGTCCGGCCAAAAGTGGATGAGAGAGGTTGCAGGCTCCATGAACTCGCTCCAGTGTTAGTTCATTCCATGTTCGTAATAGTATGCTGACTACACACAAAGTTTAGGGAAATATGCCATGAAGAGCAACACAGCGAAATATATGTGAATCACCGAAATCTGGCTGGTGATGGCATTTTTCTTGATCGCAGACCAGTGCAATGTGGAAACCCATATGCAGCACCCACTGGATGGGCCATCGGCGTCGGAAGTTGGCGCAAAATTCATCAGGATCAACTGCGCCTCAACACTAGTGGTCAAACACGGCAGTGAATCACTGAATAGTGGTTTCATAACTTGCATAAATATATGGATGACGTCAAGCGTGGAGACTTGTCTCCGCTTTACTCTACTTTTGAGACTCTACTTTTGGTAGATCTTGGATCCCACCATATTTTCCCCACCAACTGTTTGCTCTCTTAACATGGAACTCTACGGGGTGGGCCCCACTAACCAAATTTGACCCGCTAATTTCCCCCATGCACAGAGGCCCACCAATAATAATGAAAAGTATCCACCCACGGATGACGCTGTGATGAAGTGTACCTCACTTAGCGAAAATATACTCTGGTCTGTAGACACGTCTATGACATGATCAAATTATTGTCGAACGTATGAATATTTACTTGCACATCTTGTCTACGAATCAACTCTAGTACCAAGTCTTTAAGCACTAATTCTTACACGACCGGTGTCTTTGTCTCGACATCGGGCGATTCAATTACCGTAGATATTAGCGATCTATGACTTTCGCCGTGGTATCATGCAATCTTGTTAAAAATAATTGGCATGATAACTCGGATACCTGACAGTTTCTCGCTACGAACAATGTGTGACGAAAATCGTTCGAAACATGAAAGCCACAGAACCTGTTCCTTTCGATGAAGCTTAGATCGTTCAGCGTTTATTGGATGTTAGGCATGATTATAGACAGTATGCACTTTTTAATTGATACTCCTTGCCATGATCCGGAAGCGTGGAATTACGCGCATTATATCTCGGGTACAACCTTTGATTGCATACATTCAAACAAGGGACATTATACGACGGAAAATATCGCCACAGTGTATCCCCAAACGTGAGGTTACACAAGTACACTACCCTGAATATCAAAAGCTAACACAAGTAAAATTGCCACAATACACTCCACTGGCTCACTTCATGAAACGCCAGGGCGAATAGTTCCTATTTAATTTATGTCTAAATTCGCCAATGTACATACATTGACTCAGTAGTGTACGTTCAGGGTGGTCTTTGCATGCTTTAATGATCTCCAAAGTAAAAGGAATTGTGGCGAAAGATATCCTGCTACTGATGTGGGTGTCTTTAAAGTGATCTTTCATCGGTGTTTTTTCAAAGGTTATATTTCATCGAACGTCCTGTATATATATATATACAAATATGCTGCGTCACCGAGAGCATGCTCCGTATTCATACATCCATGTACTGAAGTGCACATCATTGATGACCCAAACGTGTAAATCCTACAGTGCTGCATCTAGTCACCAATGCCCTTATTATCCAGAACACATTCCCCGATACTCAAGCAGCCCTACATTTAGGCGAGTATACTCGTGAATGTAAATGCATGCATAGTGAACTACCATCAAGTGTGCAGTCAACATACAAACATCACTCGGCAATACACTTAATATTGCATGCCTCATATGCATCTAAGCAAGCACTGATCTATCTACTCTTCAACAAGATCTCCGAAGCATACAGCACCGTCATCTACTTGTCTGGGTAGCCTACACACACACACACACACACACACACACACACACACACACACACACACACACACACACACACACACACACACACACACACACACACACACACAAAAAAAAAAAAAAAAAAAAAAAAAAAAAAACATACACATACACACACACACACACACACATACCTGCAGACATTTTGACATTATTCTGCATTGTAGTATCACTCCCTACAAAAGCCGAGTACACTTTGTGCAAACACATTGATAATTGTGGGCCATTGAGCAACATTTCGTAGAATATTTCTATAAATTTCAAGTAAAAAATACTTGCAGTCATGACATAGATACCTTCACCATATAGCACAGACTACGGCCAATATTTAATCGGCTAAAGCTCTTCAAACATCGATTATATTTCGGAGCCCCGGAGAAAATGTGCGTGGCGATCATGCATCATGCTTAGCTCGCTTTCCAGTTCCAGTGCGGCTCCTTCAGATGTCGCTCAAGGGCATGATTTTACGGACAATTTTTTGTCGGAAGTACTGATATCACTTGCTGCTTTTCAACATCCGACAAGACCAGGCACATGTCATGAACAAAGTCTTTTTCTTCATCGTACACTAGTCACCATCTTCAGCTGCAGATATGCAGACGCGTTGTGCTCGCAGCATCACGCACCAGGTGTTCGACATTCGAGGCGATTGCGTGCTGATCTTCCAAGGGTGTCATTCCTGTCTTGGGGTGCGGGTGGGGGTGGAGTGGGGGTTCTCCTTCCCCTGGGTTCTCCTGTCCCATCCCGGTGGTCTGCCCTCGGAGCCATTTTAGTTTTTAATGAAATGGCTATTCCGATTATTGCTGTTCAGGGTAGATGGCTGTTTTTATGCACAAATTTGCATACCTTCTGCGGCCGTAGGATTGGAGTCCAGTTGTGGTACGTGTCGAGGTGGTCCTCGAAATCGCTGCTCACGTCGCACGCGCCCAGGCGGACCGAGTCCGGGTAGTTTCCCTTGAAGTAGCGCGTGTCCACCTCCACCTGTTGGATGGTGCCGCGGTGCCCCAGCCGGAAGATAGCCCACTCCTCGCCAGGCACGAGCAGCTGGCCCAGTTCGTCAGCTGCCAATCGATAAGGTTGTCACTGTCACAGCATCACTGATCAGCTACATAACGGGAACAAATGATGGAAGGAATGGATCGTACTTCAAGTAACCCAAACAATGGGAAAGATATAAACAATCAGATCTTGTCACTGGCGGATCCAATTACCGCGACGGAAGGGACAAACGTGCCGAGTAAACATTCAATCTCCTAAAGCTCCTCATATACAAAATCATGCGGGTTTGAATAGGTACGCATCCAACCAATGGTGTTGTTGCGCGTCGCTTAACACATAGCTTCTTTCACTTCTCATGTATAATTTGGACTTAAAACATTGGAGAGACATTCATTTGGACCAGATGTGAAAAATAATAAATTGGATTAATATTCATCGGTTATCTAGATCGTCTGAGTGGTCGTGACGTCACGTTTCGGCACCAGCCGGAAACAACAACGGGCGAGGGCATTGAATCGGCGTTTATTGATACACCGAGGGCTTGGAGCTGGCAGAGAGGGAGCTGCGGCGTTGATATTCTCGCTTCGTACCAAGGTGCAAAGGACCAACCACGCTGTACTCGAAAAGGCATTCATTGGTCTTCCAATAAACGAAAGGAAAGCGGAAAACATCGCGCGACGCAGCCTGTCGGGATGGCCTCTTGCTAACCGCTAGGGATGCGGAATGCCGCGAGGATCATATTGGGGTGAATTCTGAGAATTAATTGTTACTGGCTTTCATCACTAGTCTTTCTCCAGAATGATTGACATGATTATGTTCAGTGGCCACTGATGCATTACACTGTTATACTGTTTAGGGAGTGTAGAACCGTGGAATCATGGTCCACAACAGTGGCCGGTGACCTACCCTCCAGTATGGCGGGTGGCCTACAGTATGGACAGTATGAAGGGTGGCCTACCCTCCAATATGGGGATGTCTACATACTGGCCGGTGACCTGCCCTCCAGCATCGCGGGTGACCTACTCTCCAGTATGGCGGGTGGCCTGCAGTCCAGTATGGCGGGTGACCTATCCTCCAGTACGGCGATGTCCACGGTATGGCGGGTGACCTACCCTCCAGTACGGCGATGTCCACGGTATGGCGGGTGACCTACCCTCCAGTACGGCGATGTCCACGGTATGGCGGGTGACCTACTCTCCAGTATGGCGGGTGGCCTGCAGTCCAGTATGGCGGGTGACCTATCCTCCAGTACGGCGATGTCCACGGTATGGCGGGTGACCTACCCTCCAGTACGGCGATGTCCACGGTATGGCGGGTGACCTACCCTCCAGTACGGCGATGTCCACGGTATGGCGGGTGACCTACCCTCCAGTACGGCGATGTCCACGGTATGGCGGGTGACCTACCCTCCAGTACGGCGATGTCCACGGTATGGCGGGTGACCTACCCTCCAGTACGGCGATGTCCACGGTATGGCGGGTGACCTACCCTCCAGTACGGCGATGTCCACGGTATGGCGGGTGACCTACCCTCCAGTACGGCGATGTCCACGGTATGGCGGGTGACCTACCCTCCAGTATGGCGGGCCGGTCTAGCCGGCGCGCCGTTTCCCAGCCATCGGCCATGCTGTGGCCATGGTGCGGGTCGATGAGGTTGCGCGGGTGGCCGTAGTGTGCATTGGAGTGTCGCACGCAGACGCCGCCGTTCGTCGAGAGGATGAGGTCCACCGTCTGCCATCACATCACATCACATCACATCACATCACATCACATCACAGACACAGACACAGACACAGACACAGACACAGACACAGACAAGACAAGACACGACAAGACAAGAAAGACACAGACAAGACACAGACAGACAATAAAAAAAAGACACAGACACAGACACAGAAAGACAAACAAGACACAACACAGAAAAACACAGAACAGAACGACACAGACAAGAAAAAGAACAGACAAAAAACAACAGAAAAAAAAAGACAAGACAAGACAACGACACAGACACAACACAACACAACACAACACAACACAACACAACACAACACAACACAAACAACACAACACAACACAACACAACACAACACAACACAAACAGACACAGACACAGACACAACACAGACACAGACACAACACAGACACAGACACAGACACAGACACAGACACAGACACAGACACAGACACAGACACAGACACAGACACAGACACAGACACAGACACAGACACAGACACAGACACAGACACAGACACAGACACAGACACAGACACAGACACAGACACAGACACAGACACAGACACAGACACAACACAGACACAGACACAGACACAGACACAGACACAGAACAGAGAGAGAGACAGAGAGAGAGACAGACACAGACAGAGAGACAGAGAGAGAGACAGAGACAGAGACACAGAGAGAGACAGAGAGACAGAGAGAAAGAGAGACAGAGACACAGAGAGAGACAGAGACAGAGAGAGAGACACAGACACAGACAGAAACAGAGAGAGAGAGAGAGAGAGAGAGAGAGAGAGAGAGAGAGAGAGAGAGAGAGAGAGAGAGAGAGAGAGAGAGAGAGAGAGAGAGAGAGAGAGAGAGAGAGAGAGAGAGAGAGAGAGAGAGAGAGAGAGAGAGAGAGAGAGAGAGAGAGAGAGAGAGAGAGAGAGAGAGAGAGAGAGAGAGAGAGAGAGGAGATATGACGAACTGCTAACGCCGCACTAGCAGGCGGTTTCAATGACGCCGACTCACGCATGAAACAAACTCCAGCAAAATACGCTGATATATTATTGACATGGTGTCACACTGTCAATATTATATTGTCTTTTTCTTGCTGTTGTTTTCTCTCCTTGAAAACTTTTGTAAACGATCAAAATATTTTTATCCTTGGATCCAGTAGTCTGAAAGTCAACTTCATAGAGCAAGTGGATGACATCAGGCCAGGACGTCAAAATGTATAATGGTGTCCAACGATGGGTGCGCGATACGACACCACCGAACTGATGGTGAGAAGCAAAACACAACTGCTGATGATGTTTTTCTATCAACAGCAGTTAGGAAGCGGTGAAACTAGCCCCCAAAAGCTACCTCTGTAGCTAAGTTGGTTAGGGCGCTGGCCTGCGTTTGTCTCCCCTGTTCTGGAAATATAAGTTTCGAGTCGCTTCACACGCTCGCGTTTATCGCTCGGCTGGGAGGTTCAGCTGGCAACTGGCTCTGTAAAGCACGGGACAAGTTACCGGGAGCTCGTGCCGATGCTTTAGCGGCATGTTACACTTTTGGTACAAGTTCTGTCTTTGAACTAAACTTAGCGGATCTGGTGGTGGGGCAAGGGTTCACGCAACAAGCTCTGCTTAGAAGAGAAGCTCTCTTCTTAAAGCCATTTCAGTCGACTTCAGTCGAGGTTCGTATATTAACCCAATATGACTGATGGTGACCTCAACATCGGTCAAAATGGATGTGTAAATTATGCTTCGAGCTGTTCATGACCAGAACACTCTAATGGTCTTTTGCATTTCATCCTAGCTTACGTAGATAAGGAGATACCGGGTGGCTTTCAAGAGCTCATCCCCCGCTGCCCGGCGAGGGTTAATAGAAGGGGCAACATACACTTAATGGATAAGTGAATGTCAAGAAAAATCACAAGTCTGCATTGCTAACTGCACAAAGTCATGCAGGACAGGGGAATGCGATGACATTGCAATGTCGAGAAGCCCGAAAGCCCAGTTTTCGGGCACGCCATGGGCAATGACTGTGTTTGTCATCACGATGGAAGGCCCAAGTACAATGCAGCAGGCGAGTAATGTGTGCTACACAAAAGCAGCAGGGGAAAACTGGTGCGATACCTATTGAAAAGTGGCAGGGAAGTGCACAGAGTGAAGCTTCACGTGCAGCGAAGCTAGCTTCCATCAGTAGCTTTACATCAAATTAGGCAGCCAAGTCACAGCTGTACATGTTCGAGCTTGCCAGCCGTTGTCTCGCCACATCGTAATAGCTGGTACGGCGCGACAAGCCGCTGAGCCAGCATCTATGTGGCGATAACCGGCTGGCGGACCCTCGAGACTTCCGCCGAGTGTGGCGGGTTGTGTGGTACGGCCGCCAGTCAGTGATGTGTGGAGGTCCCCAGCGCCCGGGAATCACTGAAGTGTTGTCGACGAAGGCGGACTGTCACGCCGCTCTGATCTAGCCGGGTCACTGATCACTGACCCAGTCGGAGGGTCACTGAGGATCACTGATCCAGTCCAGAGGGTCCATGATCCAGCCGGACAAGCGCCCGGCTGCCTCCCGCCGCCATTCGAAAGTCCAAATGATATCTGGCCGGTGAGCAGCATTTCTTCCTAAGCAGGCATCCATTGCAATTTGGCATTGAGCAGCAGAGTGGGGAGGAGTGGAATCTGGGTGGTGTCACGTCTTATGCTACGCCTGGGATTCGGATGAAGTGGGGGCACTGACCGAGTTGGCATCCACCGTCCGCCAGTCGGGGGAGACGTAGCCGAACACGCTGAGTCTGGCGATGCCCCCATCTGGATAGACGTTCAGTCGCACCACGTTGTAGACCTGGCGGTCGGTGACGGCCACATAGTTGTGACGTGTCGGCTTGTAGCCCGGCCTCAGTCGACACATCCCGGTGATGTTCTTCCATTTCTGCCGGACGGGATTGCCACGCCGTTTGTTACCATAGCGTCCGCGTACATTCATCCACTGTGGTCCACAAAATCATGTTCAGAAAGAGATGGGAAATATATGATTTTAACCTCTCTATCATCCATGGTGACCGTCGACCGTGCATGTCAGCGCAAGTTGGAATGGGAGGGGAGAGTATTATAAAGCCGTCTATAATTGTCTTATTGACGGGATGCCAGCTGTTGCACACAAATAGTGGGTTTCATCTTCCACTTACCATTAGCAGGTACCCACCTCAGTTTTCAGTGACTCCATTGCGCGTAGTTGTTGGCTGTCTGCAGCTTGCCCTGGTTTTGAAGTTCGCTTCGGAAACTGGGCAAACTCTGCGAAATAATATTAGGGATAATATTGCAGATATGTTAGTTTAAATAATTATTAAGACTGATTAAGGAATGCCAGCCATGTAATTCTGCATTCTGAAGGCAACACAGCCATAGTCAGTAGCATAGCAACGCTGGGCCTGCTGGTAATATCGGGCTTCTCGTGGTCTGATGGATGGGTAGGTTAGGTCAAATTAGGCTAGCTGGACCTCGTCTTGTTCGCGATACAATGATTCTGAAGTGCGACTGCTCTACATTTACTGGGCTTTAGCAAACGGCGATATCGGTGACGGCCTGTGGCCAGTGGCGTAGGCAGGGAATAGAATGGGGCAGCCTCCTGGAGGGTCGGAAGGAGCCCTCCAGGCGGCAGTCGTGAGGTACCCGCAAGGGCTCCTCTAGGCGGCCCCCGTGAGGTACCCGCAAGGGCCCCTCTAGGCGGCCACCGTGAGGTACCCGCAAGGGCCCCTCTAGGCGGCCACCGTGAGGTACCCGCAAGGGCCCCTCTAGGCGGCCACCGTGAGGTACCCGCAAGGGCCCCTCTAGGCGGCCACCGTGAGGTACCCACCCGCAAGGGCCTCTCAGTGCGACGGCGCAAAGATGAACTATAGTCCAAGTGCCAAAATCAACGACGCGTATGTGTGCAAAGGCTGTTGGGAGTTTCGCGACTAGTACAGATAAGACGAATTCGGAAATCCTTGTAAATTATATATGAAGCGATAGCTGGGATTTTTTACTCTCATTACCTTCAAGCCTTCGAACATTCCATGTTTAAAAGTTGAGCCTTTTTCTGTTGGCACCAACCTGATACCTGTAACTAGCATACTTTGGCAACATGGTTTCTGAATTCTGACAAATTTTTACCTAGAGTTATCAGTGTGCTCCGCCGAAGGTCACCCGCCGCCGCCACACAAAAATTCAAACAGTCAACTCGAAAGCCTGTAGGTGCGTAGTATAGCTTTCAAAGTTAATATCTTCCAATGTTCATAAATTCCAAATCTGAAGCTTTCCAAAAGTTCGAAGTGAACTTCAAAAGCATCCTGGATGGGAGAGATGCATATCTTCCACGCTTTCAAAATTGTAAGTTGACTTCCGAAACAATCCGGATAGGAACCTAACCTGACCTGACCTAGCCTAACCAAACCTAACCTAATATCTAGCCTCACCTAACGCAACTTGCCAAGTTTTTAATTTAACTTTCAACCTGGCAACTAACTTCCAATCTAGAAGCTAAGAACTTTGGAAGATATGAACACTTCCTACCCAGGCTGTTTTGGAAGTCGTCAACGTTGAAAGACAGGAAGAAACTGACCATGATTAGGCGCAAGAAAATCGGGTCACCACATTGCTGCTTCTATAGGATCACCTTCGTCCGATAGCATGGCCGCTTGCAGGGAGACGCGAGGCACGAAGTTGCCGGTGAAAAAGGCGGTATCGAAGTCCACGCCGCAGATGATGGCCGGGTAGGCTGTTGACATACGGACGCCATGCAATGACGTCATGTCAGACGGTGGTCATGCAGTGGCGGGACAACCAAGCGGGACATCAACCAGACAGAACAGCAATCAGAGGGATATCAACCAGGGGGACAGCAGCCAGACGGGACAGCAACCAGATAGGACAGCAACCAGGCGGGACAGCAACCAGGCGGGACAGCAACCAGGCGGGACAGCAACCAGGCGGGACAGCAACCAGGCGGGACATAAACCAGGGGAGACAGCAACCAGGCGGGACAGTATCCATGGGAGACAGCAACCAGGCGGGACAACAACCAGGTATGACAGCAACCAGACGGAACATCCACCAGGGGGACAGCAACCAGTGAGGACAGCAACCTGGCAGGACAGCAACCAGACGATAGTAGCGACAGAGGCCTGGCTGCGAGGCCGATCCAGGAATTGTCGTGGGAGCACATGCATAAAAAGGTGTCACGTCTTCAGAGGGACGCCCTCCGAGGGCTGACACCACGACGGCCGAGCACAACACGACGGCTGAGAACAACACGACGGCTGAGCACAACACGACAGCCGAGCACAACACGACAGCCGAGCACAACACGACAGCTGAGCACAACACGACAGCCGAGCACAACACGACAGCTGAGCACAACACGACAGCTGAGCACAACACGACAGCTGAGCACAACACGACAGCTGAGCACAACACGACAGCCGAGCACAACACGACAGCTGAGCACAATACGACAGCCGAGCACAACACGACAGCCGAGCACAACACGATGGCCGAGCACAACACGACAACTGAGCACAACACGACAGCTGAACACAACACGACAACTGAGCACAACACGACAGCTGAGCACAACACGACAGCTGAGCACAACACGACAGCTGAGCACAACACACAGCCGAGCACAACACGACAGCCGAGTACAACACGACAGCTGAGCACAACACGACAGCCGAGTACAACACGACAGCTGAGCACAACACGACAGCAGAGCACAACACGACAGCCGAGCACAACACGACAGCTGAGCACAACACGACAGCTGAGCACAACACGACAGCTGAGCACAACACGACAGCTGAGCACAACACGACAGCTGAGCACAACACGACAGCTGAGCACAACACGACAGCTGAGCACAACACGACAGCTGAGCACAACACGACAGCTGAGCACAACACGACAGCTGAGCACAACACGACAGCTGAGCACAACACGACAGCTGAGCACAACACGACAGCTGAGCACAACACGACAGCCGAGCACAACACGACAGCTGAGCACAACACGACAGCCGAGCACAACACGACAGCTGAGCACAACACGACAGCCGAGCACAACACGACAGCTGAGCACAACACGACAGCCGAGTACAACACGACAGCTGAGCACAACACGACAGCCGAGTACAACACGACAGCTGAGCACAACACGACAGCCGAGTACAACACGACAGCTGAGCACAACACGACAGCTGAGCACAACACGACAGCTGAACACAACACGACAGCTGAGCACAACACGACAGCTGAGCACAACACGACAGCTGAGCACAACACGACAGCCGAGCACAACACGACAGCCGAGCACAACACGACAGCTGAGCACAACACGACAGCCGAGTACAACACGACAACTGAGCACAACACGACAGCTGAGCACAACACGACAGCTGAGCACAACACGACAGCTGAGCACAACACGACAGCTGAGCACAACACGACAGCTGAGCACAACACGACAGCCGAGTACAACACTGGGGTGTTCCGTAGTCACAATATGACGCGGGTGAATGAACGGGTGCCCCGAACATATCGGCCACCGAACAACACCGAGAAGAAAATTCGCAGGCATCAGCAAGTCAGCAATGAAACGGCTGGAGAAGGAACGCTGGAATAATAGCCGTGTAGTATAAACCAAAATGGCAGAGCAAAGCAACAGACAAATTCGAGACTGCCTCACCTAGTTTGATAATGCACCAGTCGTGGCCGACAGCGCGCTTACGTCTCGTCTCCCAGCCATCCATCCATTTCCCTTCGTTGATGAACAACCCAGGCTTGAACACGGGCTCATCTGGCTGAGAGGAAAATATCTGATAGAAGTGGATATTATCCTGACATGTGGTCACTAACTAATAAGTAAGTAAGTCAGCATGGCGAGCACCAGCGAGTTATTTTGAGAGCTTGTGGTAGCCGGGTCACGGGTAGTTTGAACTTAGAAGCAGTGGCAATGCCCAATGGACACGATGTAGTGTAATATGAAGCCTTCTCATCCATAAATATTTTCGATACCGAATATCTGATCACTCACGTCGAAGTAGCCGATTTGTCAGCTTCGAAGATGAGCTAGGTGATGATCCTTGATAATGTGACGTTGGCTTAGCATAAATGCTGACACTAAATTTGCGATTGAAATGGCTTTAGGAAATATGAGCGTATGGAACATGCACATATGGAAGCAAATGCACTTGCCCGGGAACATATGCAAGTTAAATTTGTGTGAGCGCAAGTGTGCCAATTGCACGTGTACCAATACAATGTAGATAATATATGCGTATGAACAAAAAATATAGAAAAGAGTCGAGATTACAGAAGTGACTCCTTACTAGCTGGTTCCTACCTCCAGGCCGGCAATCTACATGCATGCAAAGGATAGGGTTTCTATAATTAAACCGCATGACTATCTCATACGCGAAGAATATTTAGAAAATCCACTCTATATCGGGGGCATGCAACTTTTGGAAGGCGTGAAACTGCTGAACAATGAACTTTTAATGGGAATTTCCGATAACAAAATTCAGTTAGTCGCTGGAAGAATGCTTCGAACAGGCTTACTGATGCTAACTGCAGTCACATGATCCAAAAATAGTTCGAACTGTATACAGTTGGAGGTGTCTTGGAACTGCCAATTCACAACATTTAACCCTATACAGTTGTGAATTATCATCGAATTCATAATGCATATTTGGTAGAAGAAAAAGGCAATCGTTTATGACACAACTTCGTAGTTTGATTGATTCCTCAGGCATCCTCGCATTTGAATGCATTGCAACTCCAGCCGTTCATCTATGATCAATGTTAGGTGAAAAATTGCAATTACATCACCTACATAGAAAGGCTGAGAGATTGCTATTCCCCTCTTATTGGAGGCGACAGGGTAATGCATACATTTTACCGAATTGCGTTTTGTGAGAATATGTTGGACAACCGTAGCCAGGAAAAAGCTTGGTGTGCGAAATCCCAAGCGCCGGACCTGTAATGATAATCTTGATGTTTTTCCTTGTTGACCTCTGCCAATGCACCACGAATCGCGACATTTCTGATACTTCTAAGTCTTACCATCAGGAGATGCTCAGCGGGAGCAAACCAATCATCGGTGGCGAATAATACGCGAGCTTCCTGAAGAAAGAGACGATCGTTAGATTTGCTTACTAGCACAGGTAGACTTTTTCTTAGCAAAGTGCCCATATAATTTAGATGTACTAGAATAATGAGATGGCATAGTGAATAATGAAATAGTGAGATGGCAATGGGAACAATCGCATTCCCCCTGGACTTACAAGATGACACCGGGAACTGTAATATTTATCCTGTGCTTGTGAGGTGACACCGGGTACGACAACATTTTCTCTGGACTTGCAAGATGACACCAGGAACACCAATATTTATCATGTGCTTGTGAGGTGACACCGGGTACGATAGCATTTCCTTTAGCTGCCACATGTGAACATGTGACGGTTGGTATGATTAAAGACATGCTGCATACCTCGCCGATGGTAAAGTTGTTCATCTCCGTAAACTGAGGAGCTTCGACACCAACACTGTCTGGAGGATCGGCCATTTTCTGACAAGAATGAAGTAGCATGAGACAGCAGAATAAGTGCTGGTTAACACGAATGCAATAATGATACAAATTCGCTCTGTTGAAGTAATTGGCTGAGGAAATATTTAAGCGAACACCGATGCTTCGGCGACAGTGCGTTACGTTAACCTCTTCCTTCTCGGCGGTCGATGGAGCAGCCTTCGCATTCAGTTCCGTCTGGAAAGCCGGAACCGTACCCGCCTACCCCCCCCCCCATCGTCAGGAGAGCTGTAACCGTACCCGCCTACCCTCCCTCCCTCGTCAGGAGAGCCAGAACCGTACCCGCCTACCCTCCCTCCCTCGTCAGGAGAGCCAGAACCGTACCCGCCTACCCCTTCAGCTGTCATGGCGACCGCGGCGGTACCAGCCACAGTCCCAGCCGCCATGGCGACCGTGGCGGTACGAGCCACAGTCCCAGCCGCCATGGCGACCGCGGCGGTACAAGCCACAGTCCCAGTCGCCATGGCGACCGCGGCGGTACGAGCCATAGTCCCAGTCGCCATGGCGACCGCGGCGGTACCAGCCACAGTCCCAGCCGACCGACGGGCCCCATGGCGGGATTTCGACCACACAACCCGCAAATTCAACGCAATTCAACATCGAAACAGCAAACTCGGCGTGAGGCCATCCTTGCCACCCCTGCGCGTGCACCCGCCAGTGCCCGGGCACAATGACTGGCTGTGCCATATCGCGCTGACAGCTCTTCTTGATAGGTCACGCCAACGTCGTTGGCACTCTCGCGAAAGCAATGTTCTCGCATGCTCGCGCACGCTTAAATGTTGCGATTCTATTGTATTTGTGCATCCCTGTTCGGCACTCGTTTATCCCGATGTCATGTTTGTTTGCCTACTGTATGCTGTTGTTTTTGCTTCTTGCAATGCGCTTGGCGCCGTGTTGTTCCCTAGGGGACGCGCGGAATTCGATCACTGCTCGTTTGGTCACACGCGGAACGCTGTTTTTTTTATTCCCCTATCCACAGGTAGGCAGGAGTGCCCTTCAATTCCCGTGTGACCTAATTACGTTAGAATTGACTGTCTTTTTTTACTGTTACTCGCACGCTCCGTGCCGTATCGTTACCTTCCGTTCTTTAGGCGCCGGTCTCCCGCATTTTTCCCCTACCCTCCAAAAATGCTTTTTTTGGTAGATGAGATGTTGTAGCAGCGCTCACTCGCACCACCATATGCACCAGCTTGTCAGCCGGTTTGTGTCAGCCTGGCGCCAAAAGATGACAGCTCACTAAATCATGCGCGCCTGCCAGCTCGTGCGTACAATTCCAACTACGTTCATCGGCGTGAGTGATGTAAGTCACCTTCGAAATGTCATCCTTACTAGCCAAGAAAAGCAAACAAAGCACACTACTTGCACAATGAATCCTTCAGACAACCACGCCAAACCCATTCCCTCTCCTGGCCTGAACATATGCCATGTGTGCTGTACCACCAGAACCATAGAGTGCGACCTAGAAGCAGTAAAAAAAAAAGTCAGCAGAGCAACGCACATGTACGCGGTCGCGTTCGACTGAGACACCAGCCTTCGTGACACCTCACCGGATCACGTGACGACACAAAGCGCGCCGTCCTGGCAGGAGCACTCTCGCGTGGAACACCCTCGTGGGAGAGCCGATCCATCGGACACCCAGTCGTCGCCAGAGCTGCCGCTGAACATCGCCCGGCGACCGACACTCCCCACGGGACCGAACTTGGCCGGGGACGGACCGCGCTGCCGACGACCGACACTCTCTGCGGGATCTGACTTGGCTGGGGACGGACCGCGTGCCGACACCGGACCTCTGCGAGACACCGGACCTGCTTGCTGGGGACGGACGCGACGACCGACACTCTCTGCGGGATCTGACTTGGCTGGGGACGGACCGCGCTGCCGACGACCGACACTCTCTGCGGGATCTGACTTGGCTGGGGACGGACCGCGCTGCCGACGACCGACACTCTCTGCGGGACCTGACTTGGCTGGGGACGGACCGCGATGCCGATGGACTAAGATACAACACGACAATAGCCTGTTCCCCTTGATGGTGGTATGGGCATTGTATTACGTTGGTGTACGAATGTTTGTTGCGCATCTGATCCCACTATTGCCCACAAATATATCCTTTCTTTGTACATATCTGTGAGTTATACCCAGACTGTCCATAATAGCCACTGCACGTGGAGGGTATGTATCGTGAGATGAATAAATAAATAAATGCACAACATACCTGGTGAGATTTAATAGGAAACATGTTCTGGAAGAATGTATAAATTCCAGTATTACTGTTTCTAAGGTATTTACAAAATGCGTTTTGCGTGTATTGCAAATCCATAAAGAAAACAAGGATACGTTTTATTTAGTGTTTTTTTTTGTATTAGGTTTTTGTGGAAACTTCTGGAGGTGATTTTTTCAGTTAAATTTTTGGGATGACCATAATTTCTTCTGTAAATGCTTACATTTCAGGAGGCAAGCAATAAATGGGTTTTGAGGTGGGTAATATTCCAAGAATGATGGGATTATGAAAGAGAAGGGAACACAACTTAGCCTATCCCAGCCTAACCTCTTGTCAGATGAAATTATCTTAAAAGCTAAATGACCAATGCAGTTGAGGTGCCCTAAAGCCCAAGTCATCTTAAAAATGCTTTTAAGATGGTATCGTTACAGCATAAGGTAAGCATGACAAGTTTTATACTGATTTCACCTCCATGAAGCGTACAGTTTTCTTCAAAAACTGTTGAGACTAGTTAGCTAGGTTAGGTATTTTACGTTGAAGAGGTTTGCAAAAATGTTCTGAAATCTTATGCTTAAAAGGACTCCATTCTTGCATAGAATATTAGGCTAGGTTATTTTGACTACGTTACATTTTTTTTGTATTTTCCATGCTACTTACTAATATATCATATATTACATAACTCAACATCCCACTTCTGGCCGTTATTTTGCTTCCCGACTAAAAAGTATGCATTTGGAGAGGAAATAAGTGGTCACATCATGTTAAGACATAAAGACATAAAGACAAAAAAGATTAGTGCAACTATGAGCCACAAGGGCCCTTCTTGGTTGCACTCTGTACACTGAACCAGTTGCCCACCAAAACTGTCAATTAGCCCTCCCTGTAATACTGAAAAGCAAGCCCTATATTCTTATAATGATTGTCTATGCTGTTTTTAAAGATGTTCAATGTGCTGCTACTGACGATGTTTTCTGGCAGCTGGTTCCAGTGTTCCACTACCCTGTTGGTGAAGAAAGTTTGCCTTAACCTTGTTCTGCTGTGGTTAACTTTAATTTTGAATTTATGACCTCTAATTGCATCATTTCTGTTAAATTCAAACATTTCCCCAAGGTATCCCCTCTCCAGACCATGGACAAATTTAAAGACCTCGATGAGATCTCCTCTCAGCCTTCTATATCTAAATGAAAACATATTCAATTTCTTCAATCTTTCCTCATATGCCAGGTTGCTTATGCCATTAACCATTTTTGTAGCCCTCTTTTGTACTCTCTCCAAAAGCCAACAATCTTTTCATAGCTAGGAGACCAAGCTTGGATGCAGTATTCCAAATGTGGCCTGACGTATCACAGTAAAGCTTCCTGATCACTTCCTCACTTCTGTATGATACATTCCTATTTATGGCCCCGAGCCGTTAAAGTCAATGCCTATGAATGTTAGGCACATTCATAGGCATTGGGCGTCGGTAGCTCATTGGTTAAGCTGAGCGTCTGGCAAGCCAGAAGTACGGGGTTCGATTCCCCGCGGTGCCCGCCCTTCCTGCCAGGGTGACAGGCAGGCGGCGCTGTATGTCACCCTGGCATACAGCGCCGCCTGCGCTGTATGCCAGGGTGCTGAGGGCGTCGTAAAACCATAGTCCAATCCAGCATTCATAAGCATTGAATTGGAAAAAGATACTTCAAGACATCAAGTATTTCCTTAAATGCCAAAACTACCTTCGATTAATTTTTGTGAACATTTTTTTCACAATTTAAGAACCTAGCCTAACCTGTTTTAAAATAAAAAAGTTTTCAACGTAAAAATCCATACTCTGCAAAATTGGAAAACTTAACCTAAGCAAACGTCATACCTTTGTTTGCTTTATGAAGGTAAAGTGTGTGGTTCACTTCCCTTATGAATATCTGAAAGTACAAACAAAAATATTTATAGAGTTTATTGCAGCTAGTATAGAGTTTATAACCGCTAGTGTTCATCAACTTTAAAACGAAATTGACGAACACTAATGGTGTTATACTGGAATCTAAGTGATATCACCTAATACAGAAATTATGAATGTATCTGGCACAGCTGGTGCAAAATCTATAGGTAGCATACTTTCTTTGTTTCTGACAATTGTCTTCAAGATTCATCCTCTAGCAACCGCAGTGTCCATGCGGCCCAATGATATGCTTACAGTTATAATTTTCGCCGCTAGGTGGAAACGAAGCGCTAGCAGCAGCGTGGCCACGCGTGCCCCCTATCGACATGACATCAACCATGAGTTATGGTTAGAGCCAGGACTCAAACCGGTATTATTACCCAAAGCGTGAAATACGGACCTTTGAAATGGCGTAAACTACTGTCAGTTGTAGACAATATTTTTTTATTTCAACTACATTTGATCAACTTGCCACATCGTGAGTAACAACTTACCCCTATATCGGGGTAAGTTGATGAACAAGTAGTTGCGCGGTACTTTGCTTTCTTGTGGAAAGCGCAGATGTTGCGATGAAAGAATGTGTGCTGGTGATGATACTAGAAGGTGCAGGCTTGGCGAAGGTGTAGATGTCTCCTCGCTACCCTACCAAAGTAATGGGCTATTTTGGTTTCGCCAAAATTGTATCAACTAGACCCGGCCTACCCTATTCACTTTCTAAGTTCCCATTTCCCCAGTCCATGTGAACGTGGACCCTATAGCGTTACCCTTCCTATTCCACGATGTTTTTGACCGTCCGAACCTGAGGTACAGCCAAGGGGGCGCTTTGTAACCAAAATACACTAGATCCAACCATACCTTTTCGATTTTCACCCAAAACGGTCTCGGTTTTCTACATTTCTCCGTCGAGCCCTATAAGGAAAATCCTGGCCGCGCTACTGCCCCGGATGAGTGTCGGTTGCGCAGTGAACTTCATGGATTGTTGCCTGTGCTCCCATACAACATTTGGCAGCTATACTCAGGAGATATGGTGACTTGGCCTGGCAGCATTGTGATCATTGAGAGTAAGAGGCATCGTATGTTTAAGCTTGCAAGCCTTCGTGTGTGTGTGTGGGTGAATTTTGCCAGCCTGCCATCGTGTGGTGATATCGGCCGGTTGCCTTCGGACGAAAGCCTTCGGACGTACCTTTGTGTACGGTGATTGCCAGCTGGATGTTGTCGGTTGCGCGTGCACGACGCCCCGGAGACGCGAGGCTCGACTGGCGATGCGCACCGGGGTAGCAGTAAACGTCGCCACCAAACTACGTAGCAAGCGGCAGTAGAACACCGCGCAGAGGCGCCATCAGCAGGCTCCTCCATAACTTGCCCTGTTTACGTGAGCGGCGGAATGTCCGAATGCCATTCGATTGGAAGTACCTGCGAAACTATTTCTCGTTTTAACGAACTTCTGACATATGAAAACAATCTGGAAGCGTAGCAGTATTTTCGTAAGCTTTCCTAATCGCATGACATTCGGGCGCTTCGCTGCCGATGCAGACGGGGTAGCTGTCTCGCTGACAGGGTAGACCATACCGCCGAAGCTCGCCAGGAGCACACGACGCATCCTCGGGTACCGACAGACCACACCGCCCTGGTCTCGCTGCCAGGGGTCAGTACAGCCGCGAGGAAGAGGCGGAAACGTGGTGACCCGGAGAGCTGACAAGCGGGGTCATCTGAGGGTCACCTGAGCCTGCAATCCAGTTGTCCGATCCTATCTAATGAAATCAATGGGATCAAAATCTTGTGGCACGTGCAGGATATTCGTCAAGGATTACAATACAATTACGAGAGCGTGTACTCGCACTCGGATCGGTTGAATAACGTCAGGAGTCCACAATATATTTCTCGGCCATACTTGTAAAACTAAAAAGCAGTTATTTCTCAACATTTGAGTTTTTCTATTAAAATGGACATAAGTTATAAGGCCCAGATTGCAAACATGCATGCCAACTAAATTGCAAAACACTGGGACAACAATCAACACATTGTTTTCTAGTCCTACCCTGACTGCACCACTTGAGCAATAAGACCTAGCAAATATTGACACAAGTATGGCACTCGCTCTATGATAATGCAATTATCTGCAGATGAAAATGCGCACATAGGACCTATATTGTTGTCATATGTGGAACATAATTCCACAATGCAGTTACTCTATGGGATCATCAAAGCTCATCCAGAAATTGTGGGGAGGGGACATGTCCCTCCTCCCCTCCAGTGGTTACACCCGTGCCTACCCGGACTGTTTTGGAAGTCGACTTCCGATTTTGGAAGCTATGAAGTTTGGAAGATATGAATGCTTTGGGGCGACGACGCTTCAGCACCGTCACCTGCAATCGTATCGAAGCAGTCGCAGCAAGCGCTTTCGAATCAATATATCGCGAACCAGAGAAGGTCCAACTAGCCATCACTTAGGCCACGGAAAGCCCGAGATTGTGAGCAGGCCCGGCGTTGCTGGACTATTGACTTTGTTTGTGTTACCTTCAGGATGCAGAACTGCATGACCGTCATTCCTTGGTATATTGACATCACCTACGTTAACCCAGGCACCTTGAACAGACCATGTGTAACTACAGCGCAAATGAACTTAGCACTATCACCGATCATCCATGGATGACATAGTATTGATATGATAAGAATCCCGTGATCGGCCAGGCACATGTTTCTGTGATATCATTTGACCTAATCTTGGCTCGCCCGGGCATCCGCATTTTAACAGGACATCTGAGCAACCAGTCTTAGAGTATACCACGTTTCACATCTCTAGCGTGAGTGGTTCCATTGTACTGGTGGAAAACCAAAATGGGGAAATTACCCCTGTCATTTACAAATTAACACGTGCGCTGGAATGGTGGGAGGCGCTATTTTCTCCGGTTCTTTGCAAATATCTCCCAAACCAAGGAAATTAACGAGGTGATCCTTCGTTTTCCTTCGGATATGGATACAGCTGGATGTATAAAAATATATCATGTAAGAAAAAATATAGGATTGGTCAGATACTTTGCAAGTTTTTGACGTAGACAGTCAAACGCACCGGGAAAAATGGTGTGTGAAAAATGCCGGCGAGGTATGCTAAGCATAGCCAAGCAACACCTGTAAAACTAACGCCTCGACTACGTCAGATATATTGGTGATGTCTAGCTGTACTATACTCCCCACCAAACGTGCCCATTAGTTATGTCTATGACGCCAAAACGCAAGGAAAATATAGTGCATGATAATTAGCCTCATTTTACCCCAACGAATTTGACGTAGAATCTCAAAATTCCAACAGAAAAGTGTTTCACACAGCCTTCAATCACCCGGCAGAATTACTGCCCCTAGCTTTCATATCTAAGATCATACTCTTAGTGGTTTTCTCTTTTTATCTCACATCTATGCTTATTGAACATTTTGCGAATATCTCTTCAATTGATGCTGGATTTAGCTTGCGCATTGCCTGTCTGCAGCACTTCTCATAAATCATCTGTGGCTCTGGAGGTTCATCATATTGGCTCTTCCCCTTGCCAGATGAGTTCTTCTGTGCTTTATTGCTCTTTCGCACAGCTATTGATCAGCTCAAGCGGAACTGAACATTCCAACTGACATAAAATTAATCACAGTTTGTGACATTGCAAATTGCAAAGATTTATAGCTGTGTTCCTCGTGTCCGTGATCATTTTTTTCCACTTCGGGCAACCCATAGTGAATGCATTCCCACTGCGTAAATACAAAAGCATACCGTTCTAATCAGCGGTTGCATAATAATAGTTCGTTGAGCAGTCAACCCACATCTGTAGCTTCGCATTATGAGCAAAAGTTCAGACGTCCCGACGGTGTTCATCTGTATTGCTCGTGCGTTCATCCCGCAACTTCTTGATGGCCATAATTCGTAATTTGTAATATACAGACATATTTACCTTTCGCCCCCTCCATATTATGTTTTGCGTTCACTTCCACTCATTCACTCATCTACTGGACAACTCAGAAGGCAACATTTTTACGGCGTAATTGCGCCATGAATGAAACTTTGTTTCGTGCAGGACGTGACCAAAACCCTAACGCCGGAGTTGAGGGCCGCTCGTGTAATCAGCGACGACATCTGGGAACGAATACGAGCTGTTTGAAGCCAGCTAACTTCTATATATTGCAAGCGCCTAACGAACTCCATTCCCAGACGAATGCAAAAGGCGGTGGACAACGATGGTAAATGGTCACACCATTAGGCCGCTGGAGCAGCCATTCATTGTTCCAGTGCTGGAAATATTTCACTGCGTGCTGTGTGCGTGTCTTCGTCGTCTGTCAACGAAACGTGAAATGCTCCCTCATGGTATCTTATGCAGTTTTGGAGATATAAGACCGCTTGAAGTCGCTCAGTATTTGGTACTATTGCTTTTGCTGTGCACTGTGCCTGAGAAACGCAAACATTACACCAAGATGTGAAAAGAGCGCATGAAAGGTTCGAGGTTACGGCGTGTCATCTATTAAGCGTTGCAGTTATTTTGGGAGTTCCAAAAACAAAATTGTTGGGTAAATCCGGATTGTTTTGAAAAATGGGGGCACAACTTTTGAAAATTTTCCTTCGTCACCGCCTCGGCCACACCAACTTTGAATGCGATTCTCCGCACATGAGCGCAATCCAGTCGCTGGAAACTGAGGTGTTAATGACTGTTGAAGATGGCACCCACCATCCGTGTGCAGCAGTTGAGCATAGCAGCAGAGAGAGAGAGAGAGAGAGAGAGAGAGAGAGAGAGAGAGAGAGAGAGAGAGAGAGAGAGAGAGAGAGAGAGAGAGAGAGAGAGAGAGAGAGAGAGAGAGAGAGAGAGTAGACATGGCCAGCTGCGAATGCCGCACCAGTAGACGGTTTCAATACCACCGACTCACACAAGGAACAAGCTCCAACAAAATACGCTGGCGTATTTTTGGCATGGTGCCACGCTTTCAGTGTTATTTTTTCTACTTCTTGGGGTTGTTTTGTCCTGAAAATTCGTATTAAAAAATAGTGTGCTCGTTTGATCCAGCACCCATGAAAGTGAACCTCATAGAGCAAGTGGATACCATCCGGCCAAGACATCAGCATGCACCATGGTGTTATGGCGTCGTTTCGTCGTTATGGCTTCAATTTTCATCATATGGGTGTCACTCGACATGACCTGTCGTACGGCGACAGAATCAGAGATATCGAAATAATTTCACAGGTGTCGAAGGTCCAGTGTGCGTACAACGATTGAGCGTAACAGGAGTAGGAGCATGACATCTGTTTTTGTTTGCAGCCGTTGAGATAGCAGACACTCTCGGCCGACGAAGTCCGCCAGCACACATCAGCTCGTATAGTGTGGTCAGGCTCTGCGTGCTCGGCGGCCCGGTGGCCGGGTGGTCGGGACCTCTGATCTCGTGTCGCTGGACCAAGGATGACCGATGGGCCCGGGGTCAAGGCCCGCCGGGCAGGCGCTTTTCTCGTGTCGCTGCTCCTGTAGCTGTTGGCCTCTGCATGTATTGGCCGTTGCTCAGGCCTGGAAAGTGATGAATTGGACTGGATATTAACCCAGTTCTCTTCTCTCAGATCCTCACCCCATCTGGAGGGGGGGGGTGGTCGATAGAGACCCCCTCTAATCTCAAAACTAAGCGTCGCACGAAAACGAAATAGGTGTCATCGGAAAGCGCTCGACGAGTAGGGCTAGACACCACACTCCAAAGTTCCCCCCGCAAAAAGTGACATCACTTAGGGCCCTATAATTTGACGACTTACAAAATGTTTGTAGCTCTGGGGGGTTCATTTTGAGGGAGATTTGGAAAAAAATTAATCAGAAAAGGAAAGCGAAATCGACCAGGGCCATACATTTTTGGCCATCCAAAAATCATTTAAGTTTGTTTTCTTTCAAATTTCAAAATTTAGAGATCTCAAGTTGTCTTTAATTTTCCTTTTCTAATGGGTAGAGCGGACCGAAAAACGTTGTTCGAAGTCAACTTGCTCTAATAAAAAATGCTGAACTCGGTTCTAGGCCTCGACCGGTCAACGCCAACTGTCGGTCCCGACCAGCGAGGTCACCTAGGAAGTGCAGCGTCGGGAATGACTGCGATTGTACACAACTGCATCAGCATTCGTGGAAAGCTGGGACAGATAAGAGCGGTCGCGGCAGAGTACGACCGATACGACACCATAGCGTACACTGAGACATGGCTGGACGATTCGGTGTCTGATTCTCAGCTGCAGGCTTTCTTGCCTAAACACATCTGGTTTCGCAGGGGCCGATCGGATGGGCGTGTCGGTGGGGGTGTGGGATGTGCAGTTCGTGCCGCCCTGCTACCGATCCGGCATCTGCCGGCGGTGCCAGACACTGAGTTGTTGGTGGTGGACTTCGGCAGTCCGGCAATGACGGTGGCTGTGTGCTACAGGCCACCAGACGACGACAACGCATTACGCAACTGTTTTGGCATTTGGGCAAGCTCCCACCCAGACGCCGGCTGATAGTCCTGGGCGACTTCAACATACCTGAGATTGGCTGGGTATTTATCCACCCTGGTTGTCATTGTATCGTAATATGTGCCAGTATAATAGGAAATCATGGAAAGGATAATTAAAGGTCCATATTTTCTACCATGAAACCATCATCCAATCTTTTAAGTTTTTCCTACTACAAGAGGGCAACGTTTAACATACAGCATTGCTCTATGGTGATCGTGAAATAGGATTCAACACATACGACATAAAGCTAGATGTTCATAGGCAATGCTAAGTAGTGAAACTTTCTAATTTTCACATGCTTTTAAAAATATCCTTCTTAGCAATAGCAAACCGGAAGAATTGTAATACATGGAAATTGAATTCAAGTGGCTGAAAATCACATTGAAAAAGTGACTGAATTCCAAGGATTTTTTTTTTTTTTTTGGGGGGGGGGAGGGGGAGTGTATGGAAGGCCACTCTATCCTGTTCAAACTTATCACGTCCATGATTTGTCCCCCTCCCCCAATTTCGAATCTGTGATTACACCTATGGTTGGACAAGCACTCACTCCAGCTAACCGACAATTGCGGTAATGATTCAACAGTGCATTAACCAAAGTATAGTCAACAGACAATTTAGTGGCAGACAGCGGAGCATGGCCAGCATACGTCACGGCCGTCTTGATACGGCAGTCGGGCATGACTTGTTTGGCTCGTCGTTAGTGGCTAGCTAACCTTGGCCTCCTCTGGCCCACGTGTCCAACTTGGACTGTGAGACCATCATGACTCTCTGATGTAATGGGTCGCTGCGAGCAGCGTAGAAGATCATCAAGAAACTGGCTACAGCTGACCGCAACATAATCGGGGCACAGCATTGCTGTTCCCACAGACTCTGATGTCACATTCGTTCGATAGCATGGCCGCTTGCAGAGGGACGCGAAGCACGTAGTTGCCAGTGAAATGTACGTTAGCGCACAAGTACGTAAGCGTTAACGCGCGCCCTGGAGGGCCTCTGAAAATTACGCGCACTGGAGTGGGGGGGGGGGAGCGGATTCCGCCCCCTAAGATCTCGGCTCCTATTAACGCTGGAGCAACGAAATTTACAGGGTGGATGGATAAGGCAGTGAAGTCTATTGTGTGCAAGTTGCATGACCTTAGGTCAATATATTCAAGGTCAAATGAAGTCAAAATATGAAAATGTTCCGGTTTTGCGTTGCTTGGCTTGTCATTGTTACGGATCACTGTGATTGTGTTTAAATGCTCCAAAATGGGCGTCCATGATGTTTTAGACATTACTAATGACGCAACAGGGGCGGTCGGCCCATGTAAGGCACTACGGCAGTGCCTCACCTGAGTAGAGCTGGGAAGTATTTTTGTATGTTATTTTCATAAAATGATGCTTTCATCCACTGGAAAATAGCAAACTTGAAAAACTGGAAACAAATATGCATTGGTGACTGCTCATTATTGTGAAAATTGAAGTTCATTTATATTTACATAATTTGCATCTTAGCTTCCAAACAGCTCTATCACCGGTCGGCAGAGGCTAGCCCTATATAGCCTTGGGTGTTCTATAGCCTTGAGCTAGCCTCACGCACATATCGCCATATAGTGCGTTTTCGTTTCATAACAAGCGCAGGGTAGGCCGGGACCATCCAATATCGTTTGGCAATCGGTGACGTCACAGTGGCTGGACAATTGCTCAGTCTCGAAGGCGCTCCAGCGAAACTTCCGTGTTTTCCACACGACATTTTAGATTTTAAATACCATCGAAATGGGACAAAATCGGGTTCATTTCAAAGCTTGAAGAATCGTGTCCACGAATATGAGCCGTATTTTCACTAACACTAGGATCTTTCGCTTGGATCCACGCTGACTGCATTCATGTCCAGCGCCGCCAGAATCCCGCGGTGCCACGGGTAGTAGCAGTATGATGAGACAGGCTAACTGAGGATCACGGCCTTGAAGGAGGGGTAGGACCAAATAAGAGATACCTGTTGCAACATAATTCCTCCCCACTCGGTGCAGGGGCGTAAACAAGGGTGCGGCTACTAGGGACATGTGTCCCCATGAGAAGGTGGTACCCATCCAGTCAGGAAAAGACGCCAATATTATGTTTATGCCACCGGCGTAGGTACCTATGCTGGTTGGAAGAGCACGCCGTTATCACCCATGTGCAGATACGGAACCTACAGCTGGTTTTCAGGATTGTTTTCCATTTTTCCCTCATATACGTCTGGACCAGGGGTGTTCTTTTTTATATTTTTGAAAGGCAAGTTCCCCTTCAATGTTGGCTCTGTCCACTAATAATTTGGACTTTTAACATGGGGTGCCATGAAGCATTTGAACACGAGGGAGATGGTTGAAATCCACTGACTTCGGAACGATAGTGATCCTTTTTGGCACCTTGCAGTGCCAAATTAAGTTGTTCAAACTCATCTTAACATAAACTATGAATGGGTGCTTGTGAAAAATACTGGTCAAAATCCGGAGTTTTTTTCTGCCTCACCTCATTTGGGTGCCACAGACCGGCCCTGTGATGCAATGCAGATTCTAGATCCGGTATTTGACCTCAGGTCACCTATATCCAGCACTTTATCAGGTCATTACCTGCTCAAGTTGCCGGAGCCGGGCCGCACGTCCGACTGCTCCGTTGAGCGGCTCGACGCAACCAGCTTCGCAAAGAAAGGAGTGAAGTACACGAGTAAAGTATGGAAACGCTTATGTACACAATGATAAACAGTAGTTTTCAGGATGTGTAGGGAGTCGGTGACCTAACATGACTTTGAAACAACATAGCATAACAACATGCTTCGAACAAGTCGCTAGTGTTGCCAAGAACACTTCCCTTTTGTCAATATACGGGAAGCGCATCAGCGCCGATTTTTGTGATCTGGCGCTGATAATTTCTTTCAACTTTAACGACCCATAACTCGAAAAAATTGTTGATCGATTTTCGTTTTTCTGATTTTAAGCAACACGCCGGTCATTCATATGCAGGTACACAAACAATGGCGTATATCGGCCTGTCAAATCTGGAGTTATGTATGAAAAACTGGAGGGGTGGGCGGATATCGCTCCCCCACCCCTCCAGGGCGCGTGTTAATATAAATAAGCGCAAATGTACGTAAGCCCAAATGTACGTGTGCGTAATTAAACGCAATTGCAAATGTACGCAAGCGCAAAAGTACGTAAACGCAAATGCACGTATGCGCAAAAGTATGTACGCGCAAGTATACATGAACAAAAATATATGTAAGCGCAAATGTACGTAAGCCACCCCAGAAATAGGTTCCTAAAGCCACCCCAGCAATAACTCCGGCTATTTATTTTTTAATTATAAAAGAAATGAATTACTCCACCTGCATGCATAGGCTGCATAATTGTCTGTTCCCCTCTCATCGGATGCAACAGAGTAATGCACGAATTTTCGCGAATTGGATTTGGTCATAAATAAGTTGGAGAACGGTAGCAAAAAAAAACTTCCTGTCTGAAATCACAAGTAGTAATCCACTTCAAGTTTTTGGTTGTTTTGTCTTAACTGCTCTATCTGCTAACAACGAATCGCGATATTTCTAATGTTTCAAAAACTTACCTTGCGTAGATTTTCATCGGCAGAAAACCGATCATCGATGGCATATAGTAGGTTAGCTTCCTGAAGAAACAGCAGATCGTTAAATTTGCTTACTCGCACAGCTATGCTTTTTCTTAACGAAGTACCCATAGAACTAAGATGTGTTTTGATAATTACTGCGCACAAAGAAGAGATTGGCCAACTGTGCCACCCCATTTCTGTTTCATCTTAAGGGGCGAGAGATTCGTCGTCAACCATCGTCTGCACGTGCATAAGCGTTATGCACAGCATTCACAAATGCACCGATTTTTCGAAAACCGAAAAGGCGTTCAGGCATAAACTGGAGATGTTTTGCAGGAGGCAAGCTTGGTCGTGCCATTGTCATTATCTGGACTTGTGTGATGGCACTGGGCACAGTAGCATTTCCTCTTGTGAGATGACACCGGACGCGGGAACATTTGCTTTGTATTTGTGACATGACGGTGGGTACGGTGATATTTCCTCTGTACTTACGAGATAACACCGGGTACGATAACGCTTCCTTTTTGCTTGTGAGATGACACCGGATACGGCAATATTTCCTCTGGGCTTGTGAGATGACACCGGATACGGCAATATTTCCTCTGGGCTTGTGAGCTGACACTGGGTACGATGGCATTTCCTCTGGGCTTGTGAGATGACACCAGATACGATAACGTTTCCGCTGTACGAATACGGGTAAGGTGATGCAGGGTACGGTAATATTTCCCCCGTGCTTGTGAGGTGACATCGCGTGCAAAGAACGCGTTCTTTGGCTGCCACGATTGGCAGTTGGTGTGATAAGAGACACACTACATACCTGGCCGATAGTAAAGTTGTTCATCTTCGTAAACGGGGGACCTTCGACGCCACCATTCTCATGAAGATCACCCATTTTACGACAACAAAAATGAAGTGGCATTAAACAACTGAATATGACTGATGCCAAAGTAACCGAATGCCAAAATACGGATGCAATAATAATACAAATTCGACTGTTGAGGTATAATTGACTGAGCACAAAGGTAAGCGAACATCGATGCTTCAGCGAAAGTGTGACTGCGACTAACTGGATCCGGACGATTGCTTAACCGCAGACCACTATCAAACTACCTGCTCAGCAAAGTGAAAACCTACGGCATGAGTTGCTTTGAAATGAAGTTCTCAGATGACCAGGAGCGAAAGTTTTCCAGCATAACTTTCTGGATGTAAATCAATACAACATACTCTCTTCTAGGTACCTATAATCTAAGTACACCTTGGGAAACAAAACGCACCGAGATCGAGAGTTAGAGGTGTCGTAACTTTGAGTTTAAACATGTCACAGGCGGTTCCAGGTGAGCATGGGTGTCACCGTGAAATTGAATGGGATGATTGGTGTTTTTGGTGTTTGTTTTTTTCAATAGGCGCCATTGGCTAAAAAATCGTCAGGCAGAGGGAGGGGGTGGACACAATCGTTTTTGAAGGACGCCTCTGCAGTCTAAGGTGTTAAACTTCGGTATGATTGGGGAACAAATTGACGATTGGTGGCTGCTATCCCCTCAGCACATACAAAGTGATACCCCTGCAGGGGAACAACAATGGGCAACATGCAACTAGTTTTCTCAATTCGGCAGATTTACGTTTTAAAGCATCACAAGCAGTGGGAGAGCCAGAAGACTTTCTCAATGGCGGATCCAGGAGGTCACGAGCGATATTTAGGATATGGCCTGTTCAAACCACTACAAGGGGAATGGTGCGACAAGGTTGACACTTTGCCAGTGGGAGAGGAAGGGAGAGTGAAGCGATATCAGAGCCACTACTAAGATAAATGACACACAGTGGCGAAGCCAGGATATTTTCACAATGGCCGATGACTTGCCACCCCGGTAGCGCAGTTCGCTAGAGCGCTGGCCTGTCCTGGCGACACGGGGTTCAAATCGCTTCGCACGCTCGCATTTAGCCCCCGGCTGGGAGGGCCAGTTGGCAGCTTGCCCAATATGGCCGGGAACAAGTTACCGGGCGGCCGTGTCGGTGCATTGACGGCACGTAAAACTTTCGGTCAAAATTCTGCCGTTGAACTGGAATTCATGGATCAGGTGGAAGGCCCAGGGTTCACGCAACAAGCTCTGCTTGGCAATAGGACCCTGGTCCATAAGCCACCCCACCAAGAACTCATTTTTTTTAAATAGTGATAGTATATTGCAGCAACCTACCCACTCAGGCCTCTCCGGATCCTCCCTAGTGTCATTCCGTAGCGACACCTCTGGTTTAAAACCTCATGCCAAGCATTGTTGTTGCGTAAGAATGACACAATATTAAGTGTTTACGACACTGTGTACGAAGGACTAGCCACAAAGAGCACACGATGCCCACCCCTCCGTAATTAGACTCCTGGCTACGCCATTAGCTGCTTTTCGTCTTCATGTATGGGCATGGAATGATACATTGGATCATTAATCTTGATTATGTCCGTTGGTGCGCAATATTAACGCTGTAAAACACAAACATGATCATAAATAACAAAAATCCTCGTCCCCCTCCATTGCTTGACGCCTGACTTGGCATTTCAAAAATGTTAACATCATAAAATTATAAAGGTTTAGATTATAATCTACGAGGTCGGGTCCTCTTGCCGATCGCTATGAAAAGCAATGAAAACTAAATTGCGATGTAAAACATGGAAAGGCAAAACATACGAAAAGAGTATGGTTGTCTTCAGACCGCCATAAGCTACGCAACACAAATGTAATTTGATAAACTAAGTACCAATAGCACAGCTACATAACCAATCATATGTGATATGCAATGTTATAGTTCAAATGAAATCAAGTGAACATCGGCAAAAAGCATGCATCAAATTAGCAAGACAGAGTGACAGGGTAACGTTCACTGATTTTACTCATTTGCCAATGTAAAACGAGCCGAAAATGTGACATGATTGAAATTTTCTCTAGTTCAGTACCAATGTCATTGCCACACAAATATCACCACGGGATTGTCACTAACTAGATGTATTTCAAGATGTGTGGACATCGGGAGAAATCCTCATGAAAACCAAACAAAATAACGGTTCAAACAAGAATTTTCACTCAATTCTCAATGGAAAATGCGCCCTTAGATACCAGCAATTGGCCTTCATGAGCACGTCGTGCCATAACGACTGGTGTTAAGTGTTTGAGTGTCAAATGTGAAAGTTAGAAATGCGAATAGCATTTTTATGATTGTGAATGGATGTCCCCCAGATCCTCGGCTGCTTTCACCACGACTTTCATCCGGCTAAAACTGGTTTGTACAGAAAGACTTTTCACTGCGTAATAGTGCTTACCTCTATAATGCTATAGACTTACCTCAGCGAATTTGGTGTTGACATCATCACGGCTATTGGTTGGCTACTGCTGGCCGATTATTAGTCGGTTATTGGTCGGCCACTGTTGGCCGATTATTAGTCGGCTATTGGTTGGACATTGTAGGCCGATTATTGGTTGGCTATTGTGACACGGCGATTCCCTCGGACATTTAGCGTCGCCTGTCTTTCACGTCGATCGGTAGCAGTTCGATATCACGTAGGGTACGGCGACATCAGCGCACAAACGTTTCGGCTATAATCGTTACTGAAGGGCCGAAAGCCCGGCCAGAAAGCCCAATCAGGACCGGCTGAATTTTTCGTCCGCGCAAGAAGCTCCGCTTAGCAATTGAACCATGGCTCATAAAGGCACCTGAGCAAGAAGTCGGATCAAATTTATTCTTATTTTGAAAGAACCTAATGATGACACATCATGCAATTGTGAGACCCATTCCAACATTCGAGCGGAAATTGTCATATTAATTCAACAATTTGGGGAAATATCTAGGTATTTCCAAGATTGATGAAATGCTAATTGCTTAAAACAACAGATCATCAATGACATTGATCGAGAGTTCAAGCACATCCATCGTATGCAGTTTTCAAAATATGACTCGCAAAAGCAATACAAAAGTTTTTGCTCATGATTAGAGGCAAAAGGGTATAGGTTTTTAGTTGCTTAACAGAAAGCTCAAATACCAGGACATGTTCTAACAAACGAAAAAGTGAGATTCGAGTGGGACATCAGGGTAAATGAAGGCTACGCGACCTTAGGTCATGGGCTCGGATCAGCGACATTGTTGGTATCTTCAAAACAACGTCATGGACGAATTCTACTGACAATTGCGACTGCAATGATATATAAGGTTTTATGTTTGCATTGAGGACAACATAAAATAGCAATCAGAGAAGCTCATCCCCGGTGACCCTTGACAAATTATCAAGCCTGTGTGTCAAAAACCATTGCAGTCACGGTCGTAAAACTTCATCAAGTGAATTCTACTCGTGCTAATACTCTATAACACAATTTTGTACGAAATCCGTGACGTGAGGATATATGGCTCTAGACGATTTGTCATGATCACCACCTACAACCTTTGAATATCGCACACTTTGTTTTGAAGGCCACGTCGAACAACACGCCTCGACATATCGGACTCCATAACTTTGCATAATTAAGTTACACGGCAGCACATGGCCATCCCACCCACCATGCGCGTGGGACCTCATCAGTATACCGGGCATCCTACCGGGCCATGTTCATGTCGAGTCATTAGGGCCGTGGAATTGATGGACCCCACCCGATAAATATTGTTCAACGGGTAAGGGTAGGGTGCGCTCTTTAAGTGAATGATGCCCATTAACTAAGCTGTAATTGCCATTCATTTGGTAATATGTTGAGCGCTATTGGGCGCTTTTCTATTCCAGAGTATTTAGTCACTAAAGTTTCCTGCAAACTAATCTGCAACATAACGCCAACACCTGTATTGGCCTAAGTAAAACAGAAACATGTCAGCAGACAAAACTAAATTATGTACAAGATCAGAGTCCACGTCACTCTTTCTCTGGAAACATGCACGTCTTGCGGATTCAAAACCTTAGCGCATATGTAGTTGTTCAAACCCGAATCCTTCCAATCATTTTCAGTTGGATCCAATCATTCCAATCATTTCAGTTTTCAGCGGTCATTTGGAATGCGGCGACTTCGCGTATCCGCCAACTGCTGGGCAATACATGGACCATGTGTGCTCGAACTTCCGACGGTAGGCACTGATGCTGGAAGATGCGCTCTAAAGCCCTAATAACCAACGAGGCTGAGAGGAGGGTTACTATGCAGAGGGCTGTTACTGTTTGGAACCGAATGCGTACCCTAGTGGGTGGGCAGATTTATACATGCAGGTTTATACATGCAGAACTCGTTTACCGACCGCCCACTGACGTGTTCCACTGGCCTGTTCCGGACATGTGTTGTCAACGGTATGACGTAGTACGGTGCCGGTTTTCCTCATTAACATGCCACTGCTATCTTCACGTGCAGGCAGATCGAACTGGTGATTATGGTTTTTAAAAACATACGACCGTCGGATAGCTACTCAAAAACAACTACAGTCCAACGCTCAAAACAGTTTAAAGATAGTACGATAAAATATGACGGATAGGTTAACACGCGCCCCGGAGGGCCTCGGAAAATTACGCGCACTGGAGGGGGGTGGATACCGCCCCCCTAAGATCTTGGCTCCTATCAAAGCTGGAGCAACGAAAGTGACCGCTCCCTTGTGAGAATTTCATGACTTTAGGTCATTATCTTCGAGGTCAAATGAGCTCAAAATATCAAACTTTTCTGGTTTTGCGTGGCTTGTCATTATTATGGATCGCTGTGATTGTGTTTAAATGCTTCAAAATGGGCACCAATGATGTTTTGGACATTACTAATTATGCAATACAGATGTTCGACCCGGCATTTGACCTCAGGTCACCTATATAACAGAACTTTATAAGGTCATTACCTGCTCCAGTTACCGAAACCGGGCCGCACGTCCGACTACTCCGACAACAATGACAAACAGTAGTTTTCAGGATGTGTAGGGAGTAACATATAAGGTGACATCAATCGCCTGACAGTCATTTGCATTTATGACCATATTCCAATTGACCAAGTTTGGTTCCATTAATCTGCCATGAACTTGACCTGACTTGACCTCTGTGACCTAACATGAATATGAAGCTATAAAGCATAACAATATATATCAAACAAGTCGCTAGTATTGCCAATATACTGGAAGCGCATCAGCGCTGATTTTTGTGGTCTGGTGCTGATAAATTTGTTTACTTCTTTAACGGCCCATAAATGTTCGGCCCATTTTCGTTTTTCTTCCTTTAAATGACGCGCCGGTTATTTCTAAGCAGGTACACAAACAATGGCGTATATCACCCAGTAAAATCTGGAGTTATGTTCGAAAAACCGGAGGGGTAGACGGATTTCACTACCCCCCCCCCCCTCCAGGGCGCGTGTTAGGATGTTGTCTAGCAAGGCCAAACAGTCCTGTCAGCTTGTGAGGAAATGCTGACGATCTGAGAAACTTCAACGGAGGGCGCTGCATCAGCCAGCGTCTTGCCCGATTGCGCTGAATACCTCCACAGCGCTGTGGTCCGACGCTGAATGCCTCCACAGCGCTGCGGTCTGACGCTGAATACCTCCACAAAGCTGTGGCCCGGCACAAAATACCTCCACAGCGCTGTGGTCCGGCACTGAATACCTTCACAGCGCTGCGGTCTGACGCTGAATACCTCCACAGCGCTGTGGTCCGACGCTGAATGCCTCCACAGGGCTGTGGTCCGGTGCTGAATACCTCCACCACGCTGTTGCCCGGTGCTGAATACCTCTACCGCGCTGTGGTCCGACGCTGAATACCTCCACAGCGCTGTGGCCCGGTGCTGAATACCTCCACAGCGCTGTGGGCCGGTGCTAGGTACTTCCTCAGCGCTGCGGTCAGGCACCACTCGCTCCCAGTCACAGCAAAATAGTACACAGCCGCACC
Organism: Imbricaverruca yamaguchii; assembly: GCA_034440575.1. Classification (NCBI taxonomy): domain Eukaryota; kingdom Metazoa; phylum Arthropoda; class Thecostraca; family Neoverrucidae; genus Imbricaverruca; species Imbricaverruca yamaguchii. Next base: position 2,117,166 of record JAOTOL010001636.1, on the reverse strand, counting down.
CGTCCCGTAGTGGGAGGCTTTTATTCCGCCATCGAGTCCGATCACAGCGGCAACTGTCCAGTGCCCATGTCGGATCCGCATCGACCCTCGACCCTTGTCCACCAGTGTTGACAGGCGAGCATGCAGAGTGGACAGGCAGCCGCAGTCGAACTGCCAGCCACCGCATTGCCCGCCGCCGAGCACGACTCGGCCAGCAGCTCCGAGATGTCATCTCCGCTGGACGTACCAGCGGGATGTGCCAACAGCCCGACCGGCATCTCCGAGACGTCATCTCCGCTGGACGTGCCAGTGGGATGTGCCAACAGCCCGACCAGCTCACCAGCGGGATGTGCCAATAGCCCGACCAGCATCTCCGAGATGTCATCTCCGCTGGACGTGCCAGCGGGATGTGCCAACAGCCCGACCAGCATCTCCGAGATGTCATCTCCGCTGGACGTCCAGTGGGATGTGCCAACAGCCCGACCGGCATCTCCGAGATGTCATCTCCGCTGGACGTGCCAGTGGGATGTGCCAACAGCCCGACCAGCATCTCCGAGACGTCATCTCCGCTGGACGTGCCAGCGGGATGTGCCAACAGCCCGACCAGCTACCAGCCGGATCTGCGTCTCAGACCACCAGCTGACATGTTCGTCTCAGACCACCAGCTGACATATTCGAATAGTCGATCGAACAGCGAGCTGCTATGTTTGTTTGTGATTAGTTTATTTATTCTGAGCAGCTCTTGGAAACTTGGCCAGCTGTCGATATTGTTAGTTGATATTCACCACCCGGCTGTCAGTATTGTCAGGTGATATACCCCAGCCGGCTGTCGATATTGTCAGGTGATTTGCCCCAGCTGGCTGTCGGTATTATCAGGAGATGTACCCCAGCCGGCTGTCGGTATTGTCAGGTGGCATACCCTAGCCGGCTGTCGGTATTGTCAGGTGGCATACCCTAGCCGGCTGTCGGTATTGTCAGGTGGCATACCCTAGCCGGCTGTCGGTATTGTCAGGTGGCATACCCTAGCCGGCTGTCGGTATTGTCAGGTGGCATACCCCAGCCGGCTGTCGGTATTGTCAGGTGGCATACCCCAGCCGGCTGTCGGTGTTGTCAGGTGATATACCCCAGCCGGCTGTCGGTATTGTCAGGTGATATACCCCATCCGGCTGTCGGTATTGTCAGGTGATATACCCCACCCGGCTGTCGGTATTGTCAGGTGATACACCCCAGCCGGCTGTCGGTATTGTCAGGTGATATACCCCAGCCGGCTGTCGGTGTTGTCAGGTGATATACTCCAGCAGGCTGTAGATATTGTCAGGTGATATACCCCACCCGGCTGTCAGGCAGCCCGACGATAATTAAGCCTACTTTCGGACTACAGCTGATGCATTTCAACTACCTATTGGACGGCACCTGATACATTCGAGCTACCTATTGGACGGCAGCTGATACATTCGAGCTACCTATTGGACGGCAACTGTTGTATTCGAGCTACCTATTTGACTGACATACTGTATATTGACACTTATGGTGCAGGTGGATTAATTTTGCAGGCCTGATGCTGCTCTGAGAAAAATCCGAAGCCCTTGAGGATGCTGCATTGGCACTGGCATTCCCTCGGACGATTGAACACGTATTTGCCACCAAACTGAAGGCCAGCCAAACAATATCCCAGAGTTAGGGCAGACCAAAATCAGGTTACAACCTCTTCTAAGCGCTATTTGTATGTTCATTGACACACTTGTCATGAACAGACCGCAAGAAATACATTCAGATTTGAAGGAGACAAACAATGCGTGCATAAATGCATGGTGATTAAAAAAAAATCATGTCAATTGGCCGCACATCAGAACACCAAGTGAATTGGAATGTTGTACTTAAAACATTTTTGGATACCTTCGTGGGTGATCTATATTGTCACAAACCAGAACGCATGTAATGGCAGATTATGTCCTCCAATGGTTTTCCAAATTTTCAACTGCATATCTTGTGAAGCCAGCCATGACTTTGCCATGACGTGACGTGACATAAGACGGCTATGGCGTTTTGGGACAACATTTGTCCCGAAAAGTCCCGCAAGTACAGGCATCGGCGGTGTCACGTAATTAGGAGAGACCGGGTCTAGTTGATGCAATTTTGGCGAGACTCAAAATATTTCATCACTTTGGAATGGTACCGCGGAGATAGCTACACCTATATCGAGCCTAAGCCTTCTAATATCATCCCCGATTATTAGTTTTTGCTCCCATCCTCTGAGCTTTCTACGGGTGAACAAAACATCACGCAACTATCGGTTCATCAAATTACCCCGCTGTAAAGGTAAGTTATTATTGACGATGGGGTAACTTGATAAGACACAAATTAAATAATATATATATAGGTTGAATTAGCTTATGCCATCTGGAAAGCCCATATCTGACAGCAATAATGCTGGTTTGATTTCTGACTAACAGTGGGGGGGGGGGGGGTTCAGAGACACACAAACGGAGGAGGGACGGGGCGGGAGCAGGGAGGGGGGCAAAGTAAGGCGGAGGCAGAAGAGCAGACGAGGGGGGGGGAGGCAGGGCGGGGAGAGAGAGGAGAGGGGCGGGCCAGCAGTCGGAGGCCGCCAGCGTTGGGAGGAGTGCCAGGCGTGTGGGGAGGTAGCGTGTACGGTCCCAGTGGGGGACCGCGAGGGGGTAGTATCGGATGAAAGGGCATGTGTGGTTTGTGGAGGTGGGCATGTTTGCTCGTGTCTGCGTGTTCGTTGCCGTGATGTTTGGTGACTGGGATCCAAGAATTGTGGCCGTGTAGTAGGTGAGTTGTTTGTGGATGCGCAGTATTTGGGTAGAGGGGTGTGTATTGGGGGGGGTAGCTCGGGCTGATTTGCGTCGTGGCTAGATGTTGTGTCAATTTGGTGTGTAAATGGTCGATGCCGAAAGATCAAAAATCTGCTGTGATGGAGCTGGCGGCAGACGGGCGCGTAGGAACCCGCGGCGGCGCTGCGTGGTGACAGCACCGCCGCTGCACCCGCTGCTGTGTAGGATTGGAGCCGTCTGTAAAGATGTGAGTGACGGCGCGGAAGTAGGAATAGTTGTATTCTGCGGGTAACGTGTCTTTGGCTCAAGAGGAGTGGTGTGGTGTCGGCTGTTCCACCAGCGAGGGTGGGGGGGTGCGGGGAGGTAGCTAGTGTGTAGCGTGTCGGTGTAGCGGCACCTATGTGGTTCGTAGTCGGGAGTCAGAGTGAGCGCGGCGTGCGGAGTTTCAGTGCCGTGTGCAGGGTGATGTTTCGTGAGTTGTTGAGTGGTACTAAAGTGCTCGTACGCGGCTGTAATCGAAGGGGCAAGAAGGGGAAGGAGGGGAAAGCTCCGACATGAAGAGACGCGTAAAGAACAATTGAGGTGATTAGCTGCGTTTCAAAGGGCCGACCAGAACCCAAAGGATTGAAGGGCAGAGTGTGTTCGGCGGACCCCAGTGTGTGCCAGAAAGTGCTCGAGTACGTGATTCTTTTGAGGCGCGTTGCAAGTTAAAGTATAAAATGCCCTTGGTTTATGTCCTTTATGGAATACGTAAACATGCATTCTGTAACTGCACCTTTTCCTTCGTTTAGTCTTTCCCGTCTGGGAGAAATGCCGGTAAAAATATTGAGTAAGATTATCTTGGAACAGTTCTAGCAAGCACCTTAATAAAGACAGGTAGTTAGTAGTATTATCATACTGTGGTTATTATATTTCGGTCCCAAAAGACAAACGTTGATGCAGGCTGATGTTGAAACAGGCTGATTAAGTTGATGCAGACTGTATCAATTTACCCGTCGCGAGTACAATGCAGCGATAAGCGACAAAAACATTTCACGGTTGCAAAGCTGAGAAAACATGGTAATGACAGCCAACACCTAAAAAGTTAGCAAGTCCGCTGCAAATTAGAAATTGAGGTCGAAGTACAGATATTGAGCTTTTACTTTCCCCAAAAATGTACCGCATCGTCACCGTTCTGCAGCCTCGGGTTCAAAAGACTTGTGCTTGTTCTCTACGAGAGAGGAGGGTGCCAGTACCAACACGTTTGGTAGCTATGGCAATCGATTTCATACTTTTGGAGAAAATGTTGTTGTACCAACCATCCCGTGTATCAACTAGACCCGGTCTCCCCTAAAGGTATTGCAGTCGTACCACAAGTGCGGGTATCACAGTCGTCCCACAAGTGCGGGTATCGCAGACGTCCCACAAGTGCGGGTATCGCAGACGTCCCACAAGTGCAGGTATAGTAAACGCCTCGGATTTCACACTATGGACTATTGCGAACTGAGAATGCCAGGACGCCTGAGGACCTGAACGCCAGGACGTTCAAGACGATGTCCTTTCTTGTATGATTACGCTCCCAAAAGTTGATGAGACCTAACGTGCCTATAGAGTCGTTGGACGAGCCAGGGCAAAAGCCAAAAGCATAGTGCTGTCTCATCTGCTTACATCAGTCACAGACGCATTTCCTTGAGGTTTTGCATAGCCACCCATCCTGAAGCATGTACGCAGAGCTGAAGTGATGTTGCATCCAATACTCTCACCAAATCGCATCGCTAAAGGCAAAGCTAAGCAGCACCACCCATTTGCAGAACTGCACTGCGGACCCCTGGCCACAAACTGAGCGTGTGATCACCTCACCACCCCGGTCGGCCGGACGGTGCCGGCTGTAGGACGCGGTGCACTGACCATCGGTGAGCGGGAATTGTACCGCGAACCTCCCCCCGGGAGACTGCAAGCTCCGTCCCCTGTTGAGAGTAGTTCGGGAAGATTATTGTGCTGAAAGTTGGCAAATCTCAAACTAACAAAAGCAGATCTGGCTGAGTAGAACAATTAGGACCTGAAATGCTGCATTGCAGTCTGAATCTGCTCAAAGTTTCCGTGAACGGAATGACGCCACGGACCTGCATATTTAAACAAAGATTAAGAAGTCTTGATGAAGAATGTTGTGTCAAAGCTCGACAAACTTCAACATTAAATTTGGCTCTTGAGTAATAGAACCGTTCTTGGAGACAACAGAACGGTAAACGCAAAACAAACAAAAAAGTTCGCACTGCTTCAATGCAGTGACCGTTGCACCGGGCCGAGCCTGGCCGAGCTGAATTGCTCAGATGGACGTTTGTGCCATATGTACAAGAGCAGGCTAGTTCGGGTTAATGTCAATAGCAGTCTAGTTAATGTCAGGCTGCTGAATGTGCCTTAACATTGGCCTGGTTAGCCTGACGTGGAAGACCAACCAAGAGTCGGATAAAAATGTTCGAAGAAACTCTGCAAGATGAATAGAGCTACATCATGTCGTGCATCGCATCTATCTAACTTGAACAAAAGTTAATTTGGATCAAATTAACCTCTACACCATACCCACCGGCGTGGTGAGGGCTAGGGAAGTATCCTGCATTACACGGGCGTATTCATTCAGATTCACGCATGAGATATTTTACCTCCATCTTTTATATTCAACTATAGCACTTACTCCGTGTCAGGCAGTGGCCTGGGACAGTCTGTCTGCCAGCCAACTGACATATTCCATAAAAAAGTGGCTGATATATTGAAGCCACCCACGAGTGGAGCTTCCTGTACTTTTGGTGGGGCATGTCCCCAACCATCTTTCTCTTGATCCCACCAACGTCTTGCTCTTTTAACATGGGACCCAATGGGATGGGCCCACCAACTAAATCGACAGCACTCATTGACTATATGCACTGGACCTCATCCAACGCTCTCCACCTCCTCCACCCATCAAGCCACCGACTGACTTCATGTCCATCAGTAGTGTCGTACATCATGTCCACCAGCTTTACAGCAGTGGCGTACATCATGTCCACCAGCTCCGTCCAACATCAGTGGCGTACATGATATCCACCAGCTTCGTCCAACATCAGGGGCGTACATGATGTCCACCAGCTCTACATCAGCGGCGTACATCATGTCCACCAGCTCTACAACAGCGGCGTACATCATGTCCACCAGCTCCGTCCTACAGCAGTGACGTACATCATGTCCACCAGCTCTACAGCAGTGGCGTACATCATATCCACCAGCTCCATCCAACATCAGGGGCGTACATGATGTCCACCAGCGTACATCATGTCCACCAGCTCTACAGCAGCGGCGTACATCATGTCCACCAGCTCTGTCCTACATCAGTGGCGTACATCATGTCCACCAGCTCTACACAGTACATCATCGTCCTACATCACGTACAACAGCGGCGTACATCATGTCCACCAGCTCTGTCCTACATCAGTGGCGTACATCATGTCCACCAGCTCTGTCCTACATCAGTGGCGTACATCATGTCCACCAGCTCTGTCCTACATCAGTGGCGTACATCATGTCCACCAGCTCTACAGCAGCGGCGTGCACCGCGTCCATGAGCTTCGTCATACAGCTTTGGCTTACAGTCGAAGGTTAACCAACGTTGGGACTGGACGAGGACTGCCGAACGCGAACTCGCAAAGCTATGCAGAGCGTCGCATCAATGTCGAGTCGTCTTGCTCACTTTAGTCTCAATGTTGCTCGACAAGCGCTAAGACTCCTATAACCGGTAGCACCATCGGGTATAATACTTACTGTGCATGAGTCTATTTGGATATCACCGTAAGTGAAAAAAGCACTGCAAGCACGTTGTCCACTCGTTGCGCAGCCAGTTAACTTGTTTGTTTTGAGTGGGAGAGGAGATCCTTGGACTACGTTTGAACCGGGCGAACGTTTCCTCGGCCGGCCCTTCCCAGGCGGCGGCAGTAACTGAAGAATGTTCGCCGAGCCACAGGGTTGACCCTGGCTGACCAGCGCCCGCGGCAATTGTTGCATGATGATGACCTACCTCTCATCCTCGCAGTGCTGGAAGTGTGTCAAATTGATCCCCGGGAGTTCCCTGAGTCAATTCCGAGACCGTCAAGGCATCGCTTGGAAGTTTGGCTGTCTTCCGATGGCTGACGAGTACACGTTGCTTCTAGCGATGCTGAAACCCGGGTTGGTGGCAAAGTTGGGGACAAAAGCCAGCCTGTGGCCGATTCTTTCCATACAACTTCCACAGGGTCAACGCTAAGCTCGTCCAAGGCTGAGTGGGTCGATCGATGCTTCCTCGATTCCCGCGCCCACCGTGATCGATACTCACTTGGTAAAATTGGTGACTCCTCACATGGGCATTTAAATAAGAAACCTGATCTTCGTCCGTCCGATGTAAACTTAAAATATCCTTCACGCTCTATATATATATAGCTGTATTTCCAACAGTCTACTGTGCTACTTCCCAACCGAACCCCGATATATCCGTGATCAACTTACCTCCCGAATATGCTTACTTTCCCGACGTTGGCTTCATTCGTTCCAGTAGCATGACATATGCCCAAGATTCTGGATTAGTGGCACACTAATCACAAATCATGGAAGGAATTGGGGTGGCATAGAGCCCGGATGTCCAAGTGCCAGAATGTCAAGCAGACAAGGAGTGGTCCGTGAGACGATAGCCGATCCGGACATGAGTTGTTTTCTATCATTGAAACCTGCATTGAGAAAATATTTTCATAGCATTTTCAAGAGTGATATCTTCTAAATCCATTTACCTGAATACGTTGGAAAACACGCTGACATAAAGTCGTACTATCTCGCTTTGACTAATTGTTGACATGTCAAATAAGAAGTTGACAAGCATGCTGCACTATGCACCTGCTGCATTAAATTGGTTGAAAAGAGTGAGAAAGTGATCTAAGCTTGCTGCCTGCTTTCCACGCATTTCTAACCAAACCTGAAATCGTGATAGCACTAATTACGTGGAAGTAATGATGGTGGTGGGCGTTTAGTCTTCATTAACTTCTTCGATGTATGGTGCTGTTCCATGTTTTTTTTGGCCGACAATGCATTCATTAGCGATTCCTTACTTGAGCTCTTAAGCTCGAAAGCTTACGGCATACAGCAAGTCCTCTTAATATCAAGGAGTGTAATGTGAAGAGTATAATTGGGTAACCGCCGGGTGTACGGCAGGCAATCGGGCCATCGACCTGGGCTGCAGAGGATGTCACGCGAACTTTGAAGAGTGAAGAACATTGCGTTTTCAATCGTGAATCAAATAGCAGGGATGAAGATATTGCATGGGGTGTGCAGCGCATTCCAGACTAACTAAAGGTGATAAATAAATCCCTCAGAATGTAATATACTGCTTCCTTCGTATCAGGTAGGTAAGTATTCAACTGACATTTGAAGAGGTGATCATTTCGATATTTTTACTATTGCGTATTATTAACGATTGCAGCCTGATAACAGCATCATCATCACATTATGAGACAACACCTTTGTATATTGCACTGACATTTAATACATGTTAAGAGAAAATGATGCGCACTCGTAAAGAAGGAATTGAATTGGCCTGTCAGCCGAATTCAATGTGCGCCAATGCTGGTCTGATGCCATGCATTGGCTATTTTAGCATTGCTCGAGCTATATTCTACTGTTCGAAATCTCACGAAAACAAACGGTATTTTCTGGCTGTATTGCAGTTGCTTGTTTTGCTTTTGAAGGCTGCATGTCATGGATATGCTTGACTTATCAGCGAATATTATTGACAATGTGCTGTTTTTTAGACATTAACACGACCGAAACATTGACAATATTTCGGGATTTATCATCAAATTGTTCAATGGATGTCTGGGATCCCGGGTGGGTCTAGGGGGTTACCCACCTTCCCTGGTTTGATACTCTGATGATGCTAAGTTGTCATTTTTACTATTTAAGCTGAAAATGTGTCCCAAAAATAAGGGCATGGACCCCCTGGTTTGGTGGGGCATCTCCAGCTTTGGTTCGGTGCCTGATAATTTTGCATGCTCGGATGTTAAAAAGGGCCTCAAGAGCTGCATGATGATTACCATGATTACGTTTTATATACAGTTTTATTTTAACTGACAGACCGGTTGACCGACCTATATTCCAGGGACAGGTAAAAAAGCCACCGGTTCTGAAGGGGTCCTTACATTTGCCACCCCGACACAAGACCTGTCGCTATGAGCCCGGGAACCCCATAGAGGGCGGCTGGAATTGTAAGATTATAGTGCCTGGTGTCGATTGCCGCGAAGACACCCCTCATCACATCCAAGTATATAGATCGATACTTAATCGTATTCCGTTGACTACTATCCGACATACACGACGCGTTAATATCACGTCTCTCCCGTCCGTCATTACTGCTCGGCATGAGACTTTTCCCCAGACCCTCATATGTCACCGACTGTGTCCGCCAGCTGCAGGATGTCAGGGATCCGTCAGGGATCCGTGCCTGCTGTCCTCATTTCGCCTGGTCGGTCGCGTGCGGCTACCCGAAAGCTGACCACTTCTCGCTGGCGCTTGTCGATACCTTACCTTTATAGTCTTGTTTTTAAAAAAATGTTTTTGAGATGGGTTAGACTCTGTGCGTCGTGTGCGTTGGTGAAGTCAATTGCATTCATTGTTTGTGTGATGGAATACTGTAATTAGTCTACATAGCTTTGTGTCCTGCGTTCGTCTGAAGAAATGAATGAAACGTCATTTCACGAAAACGTTCTTTCACGAAAACGGCGGGATCTACTAGGTGAAATATGAACGTTTCTGTTTCTGTTTTCCGAGCACGTACTGTGCCGGCGTGTCTGTTTCCGCCATAAATATATGCAGGTACACACGCAGTTAACTATGTAACTCTTCAAACAATAAACGGTATGCATTTAAAAACTATATTTCGACGACCTGCACAGCGATATTTTCCATCCTAAAATAGACCTGAGCTTTAGACTATAATTACTACAACTATTTATGACAATATATATGAAAGTAGTTACACATATTTTCGAACACGTGCACAAACATCGAACAGACCATCTGCAAGATACAAGATGCAGTCAAACATGAAAGATGAGAGCATGGGCAAATGATAAAAATATACATGAAATGGTGGTCTCGGGTCAGATCTCCAGAACCGATATCTTTATAAGGTTATCAAGGATAAAGTTACAGTATCTGTACCGAGGACATCTCCTCCATGCTCTTTTAGTCGCGTAAGACAGGAGGTGGCTGATCACATCAGCAGTGCTTCGCACTTGTCTCACTCTCTCCCTCTCTCTCTCTCTCTCTCTCTCTCTCTCTCTCTCTCTCTCTCTCTCTCTCTCTCTCTCTCTCTCTCTCTCTCTCTCTCTCTCTCTCTCTCTCTCTCTCTCTCTCTCTCTCTCTCTCTCTCTCTCTCTCTCTCTCTCTCTCTCTCTCTCTCTCTCTCTTTCTCTTGTTCTCTGCCTCGAAAGGTCTACACCTATCTGAACCCTTCCCATATTGGGAGCAGTAAGCTCCACACTACGTCTCAACGATTCCGATCGTACGTCTCCTGATCTGCATTCTTCTTCATGCCGTTGTTCGATCAGAATCGACTTTACTCTCAGTATCATCCTCTGGCCACTCGTCCGGACTCTAGTCTGGTACATTCGTGCCGCTGCTCGGCCGGCTTCACTGCAGTGTTGGAAAGAAAGCTGGGATAGGCAACTGGCTGTGTCGCAATCAACGAGAACGTTGGTCTACACTGCGTAGCATGGCGGCCTGGCTGATGCTGATGCAATCGTGTGCTTTGTTCTCTGGTATGGTGCGGCATCCGCCTTGAGGGCATATGCGTTTTGTGTTCAGTTTTAATAAAAAGAACAACGGCTCGTGAATGGGAGGAGCCATGTCCACGGAGTTGTCGTCAATCACGCGGCACGTGCACCAGTCGTGCACACCAGGCGGTGCAGCGAACTCTGTGTCCACGGGCTGGCACGTGCTGGAGGCCGGTGTGAGCGGTGGCCGCCGGCGGTGTGGTCGGTCGGCTGGCGGCCGCTCCTACAGCTGGCTGTCGGCGCGATGACGCGTCGAGCGGTCGGTCTGCAGCGTGATGATCGCCGTACTGGACGGCTGGTCGTGCCGCTGCACGGTCAGCATCGGCATCGTGTTGGTGGCTCCGTCGGCGGGCCGAGCCGGCTGCGGCGCCGACCGGCGGCAGCACTGCAGCGCCGGCGGCAGAAGCTGACGCCACTCTCGCTGGAAGTTGGTGTTGAGGAAGCCGTAGAGGATCGGGTTGGTGACGGCGCTCGTCATCGCCAGCAGGTGGCACACGGCGAAGCCCAGGCTGTACGTGCGCGTCTTGGCTTCGATAAAGCGCAGCTCGTCCAGGATGGCGAACAGGTGGTAGGGCAGCCAGCTAACCGCGTACACCACGACGATCAGAGTGAGCACCAGCGTCACGCGCCGGTTTCGGTGGATCTCCGCCTTGATGCGGTTGCCGGTGGCGGCGTTGGCCATGTGCTCGTGCAAGAACGCCTTGATGCGCGAGTGTGTGATGGCCAGCGTCACGATGGGCGCCAGGTACTGGATCAGCAGCACAGCCAGGGTGAACGCCAACTGGGACGCCTCGTTGGGCCAGTGCTCTCGACACACCTCGTACAGGGAGAACACCGGCTGGTGTGGCCTGGCAGGAAACAGCACCGGCTCGATCTTGTGGAAAGTCCACATCGGCGATGAGATGGCTAGCGAGATGATCCAGAGGGAGGCGACGTACACCAATGTGGGCATGTGCTTGGGGCAGGCGCATGGACTCTTAACGATCGTGTTGTACCGATCCAAGGCGATAATGATGACGGTGCCGGTGCTGACCAGAATGTTGCTGCACTGCATGAATGGCATCAGCTTGCAGAGGTACGGGCCAAGCGTCCACTTCGCCTCGATGAGAAATGCCAGCGTTGACGGCATTGTGATGCTGCACAGTAGGATGTCGGACGTGCACAAGTTGACGACGAATATGTTGCGAGTTGTGCGCAGCTTCGGCTTGCGGATGAAGACAAACCAGACGAACAGGTTGATGACGATGCCGAAGAGGATGAGCGACCAGTAGAGGATCTGCAGGAGCGTGGCCACAGCGGCGCTGTGCTCACTGCCCGAGTTGACGCTGCCGCTGATCTCCCGGATGATGTCGTCCACTATGGAGTCGTTGACGCTCAGCGAATCCCCGAACAGGCTGCGAATCGCCTTCCGAGTCCGCCAGCTGTTAGCAGTGTCCTCACTCCACACTATCAGGCTGTGGGGACCTCTGGCGTTCAGTCCGACGCTGCCAGCCATCGCCATTCCGCTGTCGTCGACGCCGTCCATCTGCTGCAACTATTAGAACGAACAGAGCACGACGTATTCAGGCCGCGGGAGCAGCAGATCATGCTGTAGCGCGCGGTATGGCACGAGATGCTGTACTGCCGGCACAGCTGACACAGAAAACGTCCCCCCGGCAGAGATCCGCCAACATTTGCAGACACTGGTGCCAGTCGGAAGGGCTCTCTCTAGTTGACAGGAGCCCGAGCATGCGGCTGCTACCACGCTGCCGCAACGCCCATTGCACCAGCAGCTGCTTGAACTTGTGTCAGCACCAGCTGTCTGCTGAACCAGCTGCGGCTGCGTGGATACTAACTGCCTGCTGAACTAGCTGAATCAGTTGCAGCTGCGTCCACACCTAGCTGCCTGCCTACCAGCCTGACCTGTAACAAAAGCAGTGACACGGTATTACATCGCGGGCATCAAAGGCACGCTTAGCCAGCTAATAGCCAACACACAGCCGTTTCATTAAGAGTCCGTGCGTCGGCGATGAGCTTATCGTTATCACATATCACAACATTAATCACAATCACAATCCTAATCACAACATTATTAGACGTCCGACGATGCCTTAGCAATCTCACCATTGGAACATTTACAGGAGCGTTCACTTCGTGCAGCTGTTCACCCGTGCGCAGGTAGGTGCGTTATCAAGCTATTACTCGAACATTATCATAGGAACTGTGTGGTGTGTTATATCGCGCAATAACCGGAGCATTCTTGTTACACTTATCATCACTAGATGACACTAGCAGTCACCCCTATGTCAAGGAACTACTGAAACTATAATCATGCAATTGAGGTGAAAATACGGCTGTTGTGAACTCTCGACATCAATTGTCACAAATTTAAAGGCCCTAAGTGAACAATTTCACTGTGAAATTAGGTGGTAACATATGTCAAATTTTGATCATTTCATGTTTGACAGCTTCCTTTGGCCATATCTACTGACCTAAAATAGGTAAACTGCATTCTGAATGTAAACATTCTGATGCATTGCTTCAAATATGACAACCGTTTTAAAGAATACTTTCTAGATCATAAAATCATCATGAAATGCAGAAAGATTCTAAACATCTCGTGACAAGATCTTCAGAAGCAGTTCAGATATACACAATATCACTGAACCACACCAGCGGCGGAACGATTCTGGCCCAGGGGGCTCCTTCCAAAGATAAATGCCACATTTACTTCAGATTGATCTAGCATTTAAGCTCCTAAGGAAAAAGCCTCCTGGTGCTGATGGGGCCGCTGTAGTTCAGTTGGTAGACCGTCGTAGCCTTAATCGCGTGATTGTGGATTCGAGTCTCACAACCGACGGCATTTACAGAGTCCACCCGCGACCAATCGGCGTGAGGGGTTGGGTACGCTATATGACCTAACGGGTGGATGCGTCGGAAAGAACCTGAGATTCCTCTTCTTCTTCTAGTCCTGATATATTGTGTATGTCTATTATCGAAACACTTTTTGTTGCTCCGCATGGCCTTAATCAACGTCGACGTCCGGAAGTTACTCCGGGGTACTGCAGTCATTAATGACCCCTTCTTTCAATGCAACACCATACTGAGCATAACAATCTCGGAATAACCGTAGAGGTGTGGAGTATTTTTAGTGGCGACGCCTAAGCTGCACACTATATTTTTAATGGGAGAGGCTCATCTTCGTAACGCGATATTCAGATACTAGTGAATCATTAATTCAAGCCCGGGAGCCGTGCTATCTGCCGAGTAACCAGTAAGGAAGTCAACCTCGCTCGATTCCAATGCGCGACAGCGATGCGGCCGGCTATTTCGACCCTTCTTCATGTATGCTCCTGCTGCTCGTGTGCTGGATTTCCGTAGCAGGAACGTGGTAACCGTTGCTCAAGCCAGTAATGTGTTTTCATCACCTGCATTTGTAAACGCTAGCTGGTATTTTCATAATTTATGCGCGCCAAATTAGCGAGCAATCTGCAGTGCAGGGCGCCCGGCTTAGCTGAAACTGCGTCCAGCTTTAACTGGCAATTGAATTGATTTTCCATTAGCAGGACATCGCAAGTTAGCCATTTCGGTAAAACTACACCTTCGCTCAGGGGAGGAATTTCCTGTACCATTGACGGGGCCCTGTCCCAGTACCAATCTTCCTATACCCCGTCCCAGTACCAATCTTCATTTGAACCACACCAATTATGATTTGGGCCTCACCAACTCCGAGTGCTTCAAGATGGACGCTGCAATGATTCGGTCACTCGGTGCAATTTGAACTGATCTGCTGTACCTTTCATGCGGGAACAGTGACCTCAATTCTAACAAGGTCCACCTTGTTTAACTTTATTACGCCACTTGATCGATCGTTAAATCGATGTGTAGAAAAAAATATGGTGTTAGTATTGTGTCGGATGAGGAAGCGACGGAAGGGGGAAAGAGAGGAGGCTATTTCAGTCCTTGTCTCTCTATCTACAATAGGGCGTAACTCAGCATGCCTACTGCCTGGCCGCAAAAACCAAAACCTCATATTGATCCTGCTTGGCTTGCTATGCTATGCAATACGATTCTCAAGAATGCATAGAAGATCATACAACTTCTCATTGAATTTCGATTGGATGTGGGAGACGGCAAGGTGTATTTCATACAGTTATCATGCATAGTTCACCATTGATTAGGAGCAGAACTTGGAAAAAGTGAAAAATCTGCGGAAATCCGCCGGGAAAATCGTCTCAGATCGGTAGCCTGACCTGCCCTGGTAAAACGTGCATGTCAAATGCTCGGCAATGAATGCCAGCAGGTATGTTCAGAGTTTCATTGTATTTTATCCAGCCATTTCTGTAATATGCTGGATGAAAATCACGAACGTACCACATGCGAGGGCCCGAATTGTTCGGCGCAAAGTGTCTTGAAAACCACTATAACTAGAACACCACGTGAGCTAAAAGAAAAATTGCATGTAAAAGATACGCAATGAATAGCTAGTAAGCTACCATGAAACTCCATTGCGTTCGCGGAAGTCCTTTTTCATTGATATGGTAAAAAGAGCCCCACCCCTTCCACCCCTGGTTCCGCGCAAGTTAGTATTAATAGTAAGCAAAATATATATTCTGTATTAAGCAGTGACAATTGTAGTTTCCATAATGATGACACCACAGAGTGTGGACATTTTCCAAATGGGGTTTTCTCCATGTTCCCATTTTAAGCTAAGGAGGGTTCGCCGGTTCTTGAAACCAGCTCTATCGTTCGTTAGCTTGACTCTCTGAGACTACGATGATGGCGCGCCAGGTCGTTTCCAGTCTGACGACTAGCATGAAGTGATTTGGCTTCTTCCAGCCTTGTGTATTGACCGTCGATATCGCATAAGCAATTCGCTTGTCAGAAATGCTAAATACATTACCCGACTGACCCCCCCTTGCCCCTTGTACAGCCCATCCCCTCTTGACGCGATGCGTTCCGTCTATCGTTTTTCCTGCAAATGAGTCATCCAAAAGCAGGTGAAACGTTGATGTGTTTTGTACACAAGATGAAGCAAATAAATCAACTTCCCTCTTTCGAGAAAAAGAATCAAGCGTCTGTTGGTGGCACTTCTATTTGTCTGTTTGGCCCACAGAGACATACAGAAACATGAACTTAAGCTGATGAGCACCGGTAAGGGACACAGCAGGAAATCAACTGTGTGAGAATTACGAACAGATCAATACGAGCTGACTCCTGCGGGGCTTCCTTCGATTCTGGCGCAAGGCAATATACTGCGCAAAGTGCGCAAGGCTTTTGCCGTCCGAGTGCTTATTGATATCTCATAAGCGTCACTCATTGAGTTGCTACCAGGATGCTTTCTTTGATGCTCGCTGACAATTTTGCAGGCAATAACCATAACCCAATATTCTGCAGAATATTGGCTACCATTGGAGGTAGATTAATAGTACACAGGATACGCAAGTCTTATAATTGATGCTAACAAGACATTTATTGGCAGTGGAACAGGCTGTAAATGTTCAGAAGGGAATCATGCAACATAATTGCGTTGCTCAATACTCAGCAACGATGCACGTAAAAAGACTTGCTCCATATTGCGTAAATGTCAGCTTATCGGAATATTTACAGCAGCATTGGGAAGCAAAACCAATCACGAAAAGCCGCAAGATTCAGGCCAGCGAACTCAGCCGGACCCACCCAAGCTTTCCTGATGTCTATAGCTGGGTGCATCATGACCCCACACCAACCAGTTGTTTCCACCCATGAACACAACTGCTTCAGATATGCATACAATGAGAAATTTAGTGAAGTGAGGCACGACTCGCCAAAAGTGATATATTTATTAGCGACCATGCGGAGAACAGAATGTTCGCTATCGCACCGTGGAACACTGGGGAATTGCTACCTGATCTGGAAGAAACAGTTCCCGTATTGCATCACGGTAGTTGCTCAATCATGATAAACATTACATGAGAAGCTGACCTGGTTTGGGGTCACGTCGGCGCATGACACACAGGCCTATCCGATGGATGATCCGCACTGGATCCAGTTTTCACCCGAGTGCGTGCATCACCTTGACTGCCAGACGGGCGTTCGTTTCGGTTCGGAATACTCTTCTCAAATTTAGTGCTTTTTGTCTGCACTTTGTCAGCACGTTTCTGTTTCCTTTTGCCGTGCTTGCGCAGCCGCGTCCTCGATGAGCTCCATGTTTACCACAATCGCTTTTCTGTTGACAGCTTTTCTCTTTTGCCTGTGGCTTGCTTCTGTTTACCTCACCATCAGTCCCCACCGTGTCAATATTGTCAGGCATCACGCCGGCGCCTGCCGACATAGCGTCGACGGACGTGCCGCCCGAGCCACACGGTGTCGAGTCGCCCGAGCCACGCGGTGTCGAGTCGCCCGAGCCACGCGGTGTCGAGTCGCCCGAGCCACACGGTGTCGAGTCGCCCGAGCCACACGGTGTCGAGTCGCCCGAGCCACACGGTGTCGAGTCGCCCGAGCCACACGGTGTCGAGTCGCTCGAGCCACACGATGTCGAATCGCCGGAGCGACACGGTGTCGAGTCGCCGAGCCACACAGTGTCGAGTCGACCGAGCCACACGGTGTCGAGTCGCCCGAGCCACACGGTGTCGAGTCGCCCGAGCCACACGGTGTCGAGTCGCCCGAGCCACACGGTGTCGAGTCGCCCGAGCCACACGGTGTCGAGTCGCCCGAGCCACACAGTGTCGAGTCGCCCGAGCCACACAGTGTCGAGTCGCCGAGCCACACGGTGTCGAGTCGCTCGAGCCACACGGTGTCGAGTCGCCCGAGCCAAACGGTGTCGAGTCGCCAGAGCCACACGGTATCGAGTCGCTCGAGCCACACGATGTCGAATCGCCGGAGCGACACGGTCTCGAGTCGCCCGAGCCACACAGTGTCGAGTCGCCCGAGCCACACAGTGTCGAGTCGCCCGAGCCACACAGTGTCGAGTCGCCCGAGTCACACGGTGTCGATGCCCGAGCCGCACGATGTCGAGTCGCCCGAGCCACACAGTGTCGAGTCGCCGGGGCGCGACCACACAGTGTCGAGTCGCCCGAGCCACACGGTGTCGAGTCGCCCGAGCCAGACCGTGTCGAGTCGCCCGAGCCGCACGATGTCGAGTCGCCCGAGCCACACAGTGTCGAGTCACCTGAGCCACACAGTGTCGAGTCGCCCGAGCCACACGGTTTCGAGTCGCCGGAGCCACACGGTCTCGAGTCGCCCGAGCCACACGGTGTCGAGTCGCCGAGCCACACAGTGTCAAGTCGCCCGAGCCACACAGTGTCGAGTCGCCCGAGCCACACAGTGTCGAGACGCCCGGGCCACACGGTCTAGAGTCGCCTCCGTCTAGTGCAATGTTGGCGACGTCGCCGGGAATCCTGCCAAGCGCATGGGAACATATTCGAACGGGAGTAAGTCGCCCCGCAAATGTAAGGGGTCCGGAATCCATGAGTACTCCCCTGCCTACTGCAGGAGCCACAACGACGCGAAATCCGGGGGTAAACCGAACCGTAAAATTGAGAGGGATAACGTCGGAATAGCCACCAACCTCTACTACGCCCCAAATCGGCCGGCAGACCCGATCCTGAAGTCGCCACCGGCCCCCCCTCCTTGATTTCGGAGCAAAGATATAATTTGGACATTTTTAATGTCAAATTTCCATGTTTGGTGCCCTCCTGGAAAACGTTGTCGCCATTTCTAGCCTGCCTCTCACTTTGGTGAAATGGGGGTTGCGTGACGCCCTGTGATAAAATTTTTGCCGCCGAACCACCCCTCATCGGCAAAATCCTGGATCCTTGAGTAGCCGAAAGTGCGGAGGAACACCGCTCGTAAATACGTGCGGGGAGTGCGTAATAGGAGCACTACACATGTGCGTTAATGGAACACCTGATGCCCTAAAAGCGCACACCCGACATCCTGCACTCTCCCACTCAGCACATGTATTATCGGCAATTTACACACCTGCCTCGAGAAACGTGCTGGAACTCGCTTTGAAACGTGTCATCATATTTGTCGTTACAAGTTGTAGGCTGTATGAAAAAGTTTGCTGATTGATACAGTTCAATATTGTTTGTTGTGATTTACGTGAACAAAATTCAGCAATAAATTTCGACAACAAGCTCTTAATTTCTCCATCGATGTCAGCTGAGGGCAGCGGTGTCGATTTTCGAAAATCGTTAGGGAAGGGGAGGGGGACGTACCAATGCACTAGACAACCCCGGCTCCACCTCCACCTCACCCCTAGACAAGCTCATCGAATTTCGTTCACTTTGTTCTCAAGTCTCAGAAATTCTGTTATTTTATTGAACAATGTTTATGTTTATTTAGCATCATCGCCAACGTGCAAAATCTCCAAATAACAGATGAAGACACATAAGTAAAAGAGGAGTACATGTCAACATGTAAACTCTGAGTGATAGCATACCACTACGGTGTCATGCAGTAGACTCTGGGCCATCGTCAACGTCAATCTCCCACCTCCTCGCTCCACACACAAGCACGCACCGCCTTAAATACACTGTTTCAGCGTCTATATGCAGGCTAAAATACACCGGCCTTCATGGAGCATCGAAGCACAGCATACCGGAACTGTGATGACGACTGGTGAAGGTATGTCCTTGGTGCCTAATAGTGTGGAGGGGCGAAACCAAAGTTTTGGTGGGGGCGAGTTTCAGATCGGGGAAGAGACACAGCCTCCACAAAAGCAAGACATTGACGCCAATGTTCTCTAATCAACCATGTGCATTGACGCAGTCTTCATGATCGCTCAGTCATGTCGGTCGCCACACACCACAACAAGCAAATTGAAATGCACAACGGATCACAGACATGCAATCGCTTCACTATTTGTTTTTATATCAATATGAAAGCTTCATCCGTACCCAATGGCGCAGCCAAGAGCAAAAAAAAACATACTGGGTACGTCTTGCCTCTCCAGTCACGGGCAAGGAGTCCGAGAAGGTCCGCCCAGGGGATTCCTAGAAGGGTCCTTCGATGGTGTTGATATGGATATGTCCGCTGGGATGCCTTCTTTGCTAGGATCAGACGTGCAAAAACAAAAACAAAAATAAGAAAATGGAAGTAATGGGAGAAATCACAGCAGTTTTCAAATCGGCGGAATTGACATGGTCCCGGCCACCATCAGAACAGGAGAAAACATTTTTCCAATGCAGCCCCGTCATCTAACCGTAATCCTTCCCCTCCCCGAGGAAAGGTCAAGAGCGGGATTTCCTATGCTTTTTGTGGTGCCTGGGTCTCAGCATGTTTGCCTTCTTGACATCATGGACTAATTTGATAGTGCTTCCCTTTGCAAATTGATTTAGGATGGGTCAATATAGGTAACATTCCCAAATCTAGAAACTACCGTTATTCGCAGTAGTTACAGCATAGCAACTCCAAACTCAGAGCGTACAGCTCTTTTATCATAGTAATTAACTCTGCAACCTCGAAGTTGTACTTATGATCAGGGTTAGTGAATTGAAGTCAGGTTAAATTTCGTCTTCTTATCGTAGTAAGGGGGAAACGTTTCATGTAACACATGATCAAAGAATGAAATAAATATTTTTCTTTCAAATATCTGGCAAGGTTAATGGCGTAAGATCAGCTCGAGTATCATGTATATTTTACACCGTCGTCCTTCGTGGGTAGTTTGGATTTTTGTCAGCGTCTGCTGCTTCGACTATATTGTGCCCGTCTTATGCCGAATACTGCTGTTCCTTGTGAAGCAAAATTTGAATTCAGTTTCAGATCCACCTAAATAGTGCAATATGGCATTGGATGAACAAACAATGACCTGGGATGATATGACTTCATGTGACCAGACCTTATTTGTTTCTATTCGGTGGATAAACATAAAGAGGTGCAGAATGTCAGGCAGAAGGAACAAGTGGCAGACATAAAAGAATACTTCATATAGGCGAGGGAGACATGAATAAGGTCACATGTGTGCAGTGCCCAAAAACATTTCTGGCTGCGCCGCTTCTGTTAGTGCCCGAGGTCATGTCCATCACTAAGGTAAGGTAAGGCTCACTGTTGGAGAAAAAATGAAGTAGATGACTGAATATACTTACTGGTAAGCAATTCGAACGTCAGCTGTATCGATGAAATTTGGTTGCGGCATGGACGGGCCAGACTTTCTTTAGCCCTCGCCCTGTCGACCATCACTGAATGGCCATTACAGACATTCTTCCCACGCGATTCACAACAGAAGTGCCAATCACAGTTCGAGTTAAAGTACTGGTAGTGAGAACAACTGTTCGCGAAGTTAAATCAGCGTCTATATTGAGCTGCGCATTCGTCCGAGAAGCAACAAATTGTACCAGAGCCTGACATTCGCAGCTTCAGTTCTGGGTCAGATATCCAAAAAATGCATGCGTGTCTGGATTGTGTTTTCCAGCGTTGGATATTGGGCAGAAACTTTGGCGGCATGCCGCGCTGTCCCGGCCAATAGGCAATAACAGGGTGTACCGCGGCTTGGGTGGCATCTCAGTGGAAGTCCCGAGTTTGGTCTTGTGCAAGGAGCGAACAATTGCCATAGAACTTGCCAACAACTGTCAGCACTCCTGGGGTAATCCAAGCTCTGAGATCGCTGAAAGCGCGGCTTGTCATTTCCGAAATATACTGATGTTTGGTTTCGTATTTCGTCGCGCTTGGTTTTGTATGTCGTCGACTATGCCTTCGTTTAGCACGGGCACAAACCCTTCCAATTACTCTGATCAATCAGCTTGCATCGGCCATTACTGATCCACTGCTTATAGCGGACTTCCGCGTGAAAGTCAATGTCAGCATCATGCTCGTCTCTTCTCTTTTCTCTTTGCTATACTATTTGTGCAAAAATGTCTGTAAGGTTGGTCGTCTGTCCCTTGTAGTTCTCGAGCCCATCGCCAAATGCTGGAGCGAAAACTATACGTGCAAAAGAAGCAAAATGTTCCCAATGCACACACAACCGATGGTACATGCGAACTGTTGAATGCCATTGTCGTTGGAGTGTGTTTTAAGCGCGTGACATGCGGTTACATTTGCTCCAAACCTCCCACACGATTAACATGGTATTTTCAAATTGGGGAAGACAAATTTCTGTCGTGCACATCGAAGCGTGGCTCGGCTCGCGAGCCGCCAGGCGGATGTGCTTGGCACCATTCGAAAGCCACAAATGTTGGCTACAGTTTGGGCATAATTGCAACCAATGCAGTCCGATTAATCCATGCAATCCATGCAGTCGGGTCAACATGTTGCTCGTGACATGTGTGAGCAAGGTGTGAAGTCAACTTGGTGATCTCCACTCACTTTGCATGTAAAACGGATTTTCAGCAGTTTTATTTTAGTTTAATACAACGAAGAATGGCTCTTAAGTGCTCCTGGGTTTTAGACATTGTGTGAGAAGAAATACACGACATTCAATATTTACATCAAAAGTTAGAGATTATACTATATTACTCAACTTTTCGGCAAGGGGCCATCGTCAGGAGTCATCGTCGTTATCGTCTCTTCCTGACGATGGCCCCTGGCCGAAACGTTCAGTAATATAGTATACTCCCTAACGTTACTTTTGATGTAAACTCAGCACCTCCGGGTATATTGAAGGTCGTGTATTTCTTCTCACACAATGTTTTATTTTAGGACAGGTTGGCTCGCTTTCAACCGGCACAGCTACCGAATCAATGGATGGTCGTATGGACACGGAAACAACATCCCAGTCCAGACACAATCGTCAAACTTCACAGGCCACTTTTCGCCGGTTCACGCGGCACAAGCACACGTGGGGAATCATCAAAAGCGAAAGTCGGCTTATTACAACGTCTTTCATGACTCGGTCTACCACTGGAAAACGGCTCGAGATAGGGTAACTGGTAAACGTCACCTCATGGTGCCATGTACTGGCTACACTTTTCGAATTCATTATGACCGCGTGCCGTGCACACGCACCTTATCAGTTGCAAGCGCAATGATGCATGACGTCACTCATAACAAACGGCTCTCTTTAAACGCCACCAACCCCTGTAAGATATCGTTTTTCGATCAAAAGTCGCCACACGCCTGCCCCACTTCGTTCAATGTACGCAACCATCTTTATATTTTCTCCATCTTAGACCATTTGGCTACAATGATGCTGAAGACTTACATGAATTAACGATTCCTCTCCGGAATCATTAATTATTGTTTCATCCATTGTTGCGCCGACTATTCACTTTCGCTTCCATTGTTGCGCCGACAATGGTCGAGCGATAGCCGGGGTCAGCGACATTGCATAGTTTCAAGAGTCGAAAAGTATTCAAGTGCGCGCGAGCTGAAATGTCAGCGAAACCTCCATGGGAAGGATTTAATTAAACAATATAAGTATCAATGAATGAAACGAATGAAAATCAATGAATAAAGCCGGCTTCATGTAAACCGTATAGCCCGCGAACTTATGGGCCGATCGACACGAACCCAGTACCACGAGTAGCTACGAGAACAGACATGTCGTTTCGCGCGGCGAGCGGGATTTGTCGATCGATTTATGTACTGAACATCTTTTTAAGTTTTTATCATCTCATTTTTTTTTTCAATACGCAGCGGAGTAAGTGGCCCAGGCGCTTCCCTCTACTATACTATTTGAGTTTGTCTGTCACCTCTTGTTTTGTATTTATTGTGATCGTGCGCAAGTGAAACTTTGGTTCCATGTGCTTGGGAGTTTCGCACGCGCCAGACAACGAATGGGCAATGTGTGTTTTCGAATTTAATTATCGTGTGGTGTGTACTGGGCGCGCGGCATGCGCTCAAAATCCGCGCGACACAATCATTGGGTAAGCATGCGTTCGGGGACTTTGCAGACAACCGAGACTGACGCATATTGGCTCCCGGTACGGCTCACACCACAGGGAACTAAGGATGGTTGATATCAAGAGAAAGCCCCAAATTTTGGCTATCCGTCGAGTACAATTTCGTTGAGATTGGGTCAATGTGCTGCACGTGAGCGACATGGAGGTCGCTGGGGAACGGGTGTCACCTAAATTCAACGTTGCACATCCATTCGTTTGTCCATTCGTAGGAACAGCACGAAAAAACGACCAATTTTAGTGTTCCGGTTCAACTAAGTTCCGACCTCTATATCTTGACAAGCAATCGACGGATTGACAAAACCAGCACCACAGTATTGCCACAATTGGTAACCTTACTGTGGTAACCGCTCTCGGTCCATGCGCTACGCGCACACAGGGGAGTGATGAAAATAAAAAAACTACGTTTTTCACCGCTATGCATAATTGGGTCTAGTGCTCGGAAACCGATAGAAATGACGAGTAGCCGTTACTTAATTTTTTAAATTTCATCTGAGTTTTTGATGGGGTGGCTTTGTGCACCAGTGTCCTATTGCTAAGCAGAAATTGCTGCGTGAACCCTGGCCCCACCACCTGATCCTTAAATTCCAGTTCGTCATAATTTTGACCGAAAGTTTAACGTGCCATCAATGCACCGACTCGGCCGCCCGGTATCTCGTCCCCGGCCTTATCGGGCCAGCTGCCAACTGACCCTCCCAGCCGGGGCTAAATGCGAGCGCGCGAAGTGACCCGAACCCTGTCCCGCCAGGGCGGGGGAGACGAGTGCAGGCAGGCGCCCTAATCAACTGAGCTACCGGGGTGGCAAATTGCGTCACGTGGTTCCCTGCACCGGCCACACTTTTCCCATTGACCATCAGCAGGTGCGCTGTGTCCGGGCCTCGTCATTGTAACGAGAGTGGTACGTGTTTCGGCGTAAAGTGGTGCATGTTCCGGCGTGTTTCGGCGTAAAGTGGTGCATGTTTCGGCGTGTTTCGGCGTGTGACGAGAATGGTTCGTGTTTCGGCCGGTAAAAAGGCTACTGCTTTCCGGTGCCACAACACCACTGTCAGATGACATTTTTCGGCTAAAGGTAGTGCATACGCATAGCTCGAACTCTTCCAATGTTCACAATACATTTGTATTTTCACATCGCAAATAGCTTCAGGACAATCGTGGATGTCCGAACCACTACCAAGCATCATTCTTAACCGTCTCATGCTGCTTCAACATGCGCTGAACAATCGCCGGGGTCACACATTGATTCCGTGGTTGAATATTATAATGACGCATGTGCTGCCACGCAAATGAATGAATAAATAAATGAAGAAAATGAATGAATAGATTCGGCCCCATTTAAACCGGCATAGCTGGCGATCCCATGGACCGATGTTCACGTAACACCACAGCGTAGCTATAATAGGGCATTCGCTCAGCGAGTGCTCTCAAAACATCCAGCGCTCATCAACTTCAATGTAACATAGCTTCAACATAGCCTAACAAGGGTCATATCCTTTGCTGAATCATAGGCTCCAAGCTATCACAACGTCCAATGGTCATAACCTCCAATGTATTCTACACTCCAATGTATTATAACATCCAATTCCCGATAGCCTCAAATGTAGCATAACCTCCAATGTATCATACACACTAATGTGTTGCAACTCCTAAGGTGTCATAACCTCCGACGAGTCTTGGTCATGGGCTACGCGAGGTTAGGTTCTGTTTCGGCCCCATTTAAACTGGCATATCTCGCGAACTAATACACCGATCGACACGAAACGAACACCATAGCGTAGCTAAGACAACCGCCATCCTCATCAGGGATGCGAGCAGGGCGTCCCTTGTTTTCTTCTGATTATAAAATGGATTTCGTGCTCTCCACTCCTAGGAAGCAAATGGATCCTCACAGGATGCATTTTTTTGCGACCTGCGCAGCATGCAACATGATCCGTGAGGTCATGATAAATCAATTCTTTGAAGCCGATAGATTCAATCATTAATGTTGTATTTTGGTGGTAAATACGTACGCGCACACTGTGAGTGCCGCTGCTGGTAAGGAGCAGGGAGTGTCTGGGGTAGAGGAAAGGTAAGTGGTGCGCAGTACTTTGGCTTGACAAGGTGTCGTAGACACTTGTTTATGATGATCAGAAACGAAAAATTCACACCCAGCCAGCCACGCCTGATAATCAGCCCGCACGACATTCGGAGCGTACAAATACGGCAGAACGTCTCCGGTGTCCCGACCCATGTATCTCTTGGCTGCCTGTTTACCACGGATATTAAGCGGGTCTTATGTTAGCGTCACCTTATCATAGGCAAGAAAGCCAACTAGCACATGTAAATGTCCTTTTATAGAAATAGTGTTTCGCGAGCTAGTTATACGATTACGCATGCTTTGGCCACCAAATACAGGATAAGGGTACAATAAAATGCATCGCTAGACAATACCTGCCTCTAAGATTTCTAAGAAGTCTGCCACCCTGCGATCGCCGACCAATCACAGCGCGACACGGGCCGGCTGCTGACCATGACACCACCGCCTCGGGGCGCGAGACGGCCGGAGCGCGCCAGCTGAGCGCCGGGACTGGGCCGCGCCCCTGTGACCCGGCCGGTGGTGCGGCGGGAGCGCTCCGCGTGGAAGGCGCGCCAAGCGCGGCCTCCGGGCGGCGCGGAGACGTGATGGCGGGAATGGAGGCAGAGCTGGCGGTTATTTTTTACGAGTGATTCATTTAAACGTGCGCTCTTTGATTCCAAAATTAGATAGTGTAAATCAGCTAATCACTGACAGCGATATTGATGTCTTGTGCTTTTCGGAAACGCACCTGTCTTCAAACCATCCAGATGAAGCCATCTGCATATCCGGTTTTTACATTGAGAGAGCCGATAGACACTGCGATGAGGAGCAGACGTCCACAGAGAGTTGGGGTGGCGTCGCCATCGCCGTCCGAGAGTGCTACGGAGTCCAGCTACTGACACCCCCTCCCGGACCACTTCGCTCCGGCCTGGGGTCCCTTTGGATCCGGGTGAAGCTCCGGCGCGATACCTCTGTCATCGTAGGCTACCTCTACCACCCGCCCAGTGGAACCGTAGGTGCTGATCTGGATGATTTGGAGCACCAAATTGACTTCGCAACTAGCCATGGCTTGCCTTTATTCGCGATGGGGGATGTGAATATCGATTTGTTAGACGCTTCAAAACCGGGGGTTGAACGTTTCAACACCATTTTGAACGACTTGTGTCTGCATCAACTCGTGAAGAAGCCCACGCGCGTACAGACGGTTAACCTCAGGGATGGCACACGGCGCACTTCAAAAACGCTTCTTGACATCGCGATCTCCAACACTACCGACAAAATTTTGGCTTGTGACGTCATGGAGGTGCACATCAGTGACCACCGGGCAGTCATAGTCACAGCTAAAATAAACCGTCCGTCGTTTCAACGCCAAAGGATCACTTTTCAGCGCACCCGTCACCTCCTCCCTGGTCAGCTGCCCCTAGCTTTTCTCATGGTGGACTGGTCTGGCCTGTATGAGACCAACACAGTTGACGGCAAGTGGGACGCACGGTTGAACATCTGGAAATGCGTCATGGATGCTCACTGCCCTACCGTCACGAAGTTCGTGAATCGCTGCTCAGTGCCACCCTGGATCGCTGAGAACCTGGACCTCCGCGCCCTGACCCTCCGACGTGACTGGGCTCACAGCCAAGCGGACCGATCCGGGAGTGACGATAATTGGCAATTCTACCATGAGCTAAATCAACGGACCTCCACTGAGCTCGTGGTCACCAAAAGCCGTTTCTTCGATCGGACTTTGAAAGAAAATGACAACGTCTGGCCGCACGTTCGACGTCATCTCTTTCAGAAGAAAACAACTCCACCATCAACTGAACCATCACGTTCAAACCAAGAGAAAGAGTTGTTTGCTGACGACCAAAACCGGCATTTTTCTTCAACTGGCAAGCGCGTGGCTGCTGCTTTGCGTTCTTTAGGGGATTTAGTCCAAAATACAGTGCATCAACCTCGCCCTCCGCGCGTTGTTAGCTCAGCATTCAAGCTGAAGCCCGCCACTCTTCCCGAACTCCCTCATGCCCTGTGTGATTTAAATCCTACCAGTGCTCATGGTACCAACAATGTGTCCCTGAAATTGCCCAATATGTCGTTTCCTTCGGTGTTCATATTTTGCACATAATCAACTTCAGTTTATCGTCATGTACTTTTCCGGAACTGTGGAAGTTGGCTGAAATCGTACCAATCTTCAAGAAAGGCTGCCCTGACGATCCCAAGTGTTATAGGCCCATCTCGATCCTGAGTAACGTGTCAAAACTGTGCGAGAAGATAGTAGTCAACCAGCTCACTGCGTATCTTCACCGAAATTGTCTTCTTAACAACTCGCAACATGCCTATCGACCACTTCACTCTACTGAAACTGCCCTTGCTGATGTAGTAGCTTATATCACAAATTGCATCGAAAGGCGCCGGGTTTGTCTGTTCGCATCAGTAGATTTGTCTAGTGCCTTCGATTGCGTGTCTCATAGCCGACTCCAAATTAGAGTGGAACGGCATCGACAGCTCTTGGTTTAGATCTTACCTTTCAAATCGCAGACAGGTAGTTAGGCCCGGAAAACTTGTATGCAACGTATCCTGTGGTGTCCTCAAGGAAGTTTGTGCGGTCCAATTTTGTTTTTGTTGTACACAAATGATCTTCTCTCGCACATGGGTGATGTCTTTAAAGTCGTTGCTTACGCTGACGACACACAGGCGATGTTGTCATGGAAATTGGAGGACATAATGTACGCAAAACGTCGTCTCGAATCGTGCTTGGAAACTATGAGCTCGTGGTACCGTGTAAATCTTCTCAAGCTCAACCCATCTAAAGCGCAATTTGTGATTTTGGTTCTCGCCAGATGATCGCGCGGCTACCTAGCATCAGCCTCACTGTTCTTGGATCGGATATTTCACGTGTCTCATCTATCAAGAACCTGGGTGTGACCATGGACTAATCGTTAACATGGAGTGAACAAATTGGCGATATTGCTAAGAATTGTAACCGCATTATCTTTCCTCTAGCCAAGCATGTACGTTCTCTTACTGAAAAAAACGCTGTCGAAGTTAGTGCTTGCACTGGTTTTCCCCCATGTAATGTACTGGTAAATCTGGTCTGCTGCATATGACACCGAACGCGTGCGAATCCAAAAAGTCATAATGAGGGCGGCTAGGATCATAACTAGGACCTCTCGCTATGGCCATATATCGCATGTTATCGAGCGGTTGGGCTGGCCTAGCTTTCAACGCTTTGTCGACATTAGGGATTGCTCACTGGTTCATCTTGCAGTGCATCACTCGGGAGCACCTAAAACCCTGCGTGATCTTGTGACATTGAGAAGTGATGTCAGCTCTCGATCTACGCGATCAACACCGTTTTCAGTAGAGCGCCCACGCCTGAAACTTCTTTTGCGCAACGCTCTTTCATGTACCGTGCTGCAGTTCTTTCGAACAGTCTCCCCGAGGAAGTTAGGGCCGAGAATATGCGACGGGCTTTTAAGTTTAAGCTGAAGGAGGCGCTGAGAAGAGCTGTACGTGAGAATGTTTGAGTATTGTATGCGTGTGTTTCTTAATGTTTCAGTAGCCTCCTGTCACACCCCCTTTTTTTAGCGTTTTTGACATTTGATGCTGAGTGTCTCTTGGTACCAATACAAAGAATACAATACAATACAATACAAACTCGAAAACGTACACTTCTCGACTTAAATCATTTTACTTCGAGATGCAAATCAATAAACATAAACATGTAGAGTAATTTCACGAAATTGCCGGGAGCTATGCCTTCGTGACCGATTATCTGATCGAGCAGAAACAGGCACAGCTTCAATCCGAGCATAGTTAACCATATAGGCGTGTTTATGTCAAATTATGAGAGGAGAGCGAACAGCGCAGGAACAAAACAGGCTTTAACTCTCCCCGGGCTGGGATGCAGGGGCTCCCGAGAGCACCCTCAGGGGTTTCCGTAATGGCGGCCGAACGAGTGGACGCAGGCAGGCGACATTTTCAATAGCTGCATATGAATCTATTCGATGCATTTTGTGATATGTTCAGGCCTAGATCATTAAAGGTCACTGACCTGGGACGGGTCAGTCATGATGCAAAATCTTCAAAATGGCGCCATTCAAAATAGTTCGACAGATAAGCACGAAACTCAATCATGCTGCCCGTTCATGAACACAAATGTCATATCTGGAAATGTTGAGGAAGATCAATATTGCTGACCTGAAGCCTGGTCAACTTCCTTTTCCTCAGCCGTATTGTGTGAGGAACATTCAGTCTGGGGTAATTTACCACGCCGAAAATGATAAGAAGTATGCAATGAACATTCTGTCTTAAATCATGTGTGAAAAGTTAATGTCATAACGTCACTTCACTTGTCATACATACTCTACACAATGCCATATCATACACAGTCTGTTGCTAGCCTTTTCTTATTTACATTTGATTCCAACGCCACCTCCGTAGTATGGCATGACATTGGATTGTCAACGAATGACCTGCGGTAACCTGATATCGTGTAATCTGACTTTTTCACCCGATTTGACATTCCCGTGGGATTACTTCCCAATCAGTGCACATTTAAGCGAAGGTTGAAGAGATCACCTTAGCAACACATGCATTGTCCCGACGTGACCTGAGATCAGGTAGCGAGGTTAAAAGCTTCACAGTTTATAGAGATGTTTCAGTATCATATTAGTTCTTTTTTATGTACTTTTTCCATACTTCAAAAGTGATGTTCCTGAGATGTCCAAGCTTCAACTTATTTAACGTTACCACTGCGTGACCTGGCCTGACCTTATGCTTTTGGGATATGAATGGGATATACTATTTTGCTTGAATTGCTCTAATAAGAGGAACTAAGACATATGTAGCAAAATTATACGTCAATGCAATCCATACCACTACATCCTCCGTACTGCCTGAGTCATGCCCCTATGTAAATGCGATGTCACTGGGTCGCCCCTGACCGGATGCATTTTACACCATCCCAGCGTCCATAATTGTTGGAGATTAACTTGATGAAGCTCACACAGCAAGGCTCTGTCGCATCTCGATACAGAGTATGGTTCTTACAGTCCGGACCTTACGCACCGGATCATTGAGGATAACACATGTGGTACGTTGAGACGGTTCAACGGCAACTGTAAGTCACAGCTGGGCACTTACGCGGGATGACCTGGGCAGGGCGCCAGGTGAGCCGCAAGAGCGAGGTCACGGCGCCGGCGGCTGTCGTCGGCTCTCCTGCCGTCGATCGTCAGGCCCGGCTGTCGGTGCCGACGCGGCCGCCTCCGACCCGACACTGACCGACAGCTGCGTCACTTGTTGCCACGTCGGTGCCGACGCGCGTCGATGAAGGCGATCGTCGACGCCGACGACGACGACCGGCGCCTGCCGGAGCGATGACCGGCCGGCCAGTAAGGATGGAACGTCGAAAGAAGAGCTAATCTCACGAAATGGGATGGAAGGGCTATCCCGTATTAGGAATTGCCTTCTAAAGGGGGGAGGATAGGGACGGTTGAAGGGAGGGATAAAGAAGGATGAAGAGAGGGGTTGAGGAATAAAGCGGTGGATAAAGAAGAATGAAGACTGAAATAGTGATGAATAGAGGTATGGATAAAGTGAGATGCAGGGATGAATAAGGATGGATGGACGGGTGAGGTGAGGTGATATGGGGGTAGGAAATAGGAAGAGAGAGAGAGAGAGAGTGTGTGTGTGTGTGTGTGTGTGTGTGTGTGTGTGTGTGTGTGTGTGTGTGTGTGTGTGTATGTGTGTGTTGTGTGTGTGTGTGTGTGTATGTGTGTGGCGGTGTGTGGTGTGTGTGTGTGTTGTGGGTGTGTGTGTGTGTGTGTGGTGTGTGTGTGTGTGTGTGTGTATGTGTGTGGGTGTGTCTGTGTTTGTGTGTGTGTGTGTGTGTGTGTGTGTGTGTGTGTGTGTGTGTGTGTGTGTGTGTGTGTGTGTGTGTGTGTGTGTGTGTGTGTGTGTGTGTGTGTGTGTGTGTGTGTGTGTGTGTGTGTTTGTGTGTGTGTGTGTATTAGGGTGGGATGGGGTGGAAAGAATGTGTACGAGAGCGAGGGAGTGCGAGGGATGGACATGGA
This sequence comes from Imbricaverruca yamaguchii, assembly GCA_034440575.1. Taxonomy (NCBI): domain Eukaryota; kingdom Metazoa; phylum Arthropoda; class Thecostraca; family Neoverrucidae; genus Imbricaverruca; species Imbricaverruca yamaguchii. The sequence goes on along the minus strand of JAOTOL010001636.1, from coordinate 2,085,672 downwards.
AGGATTGAGCGAAGGGTAAGAAAGAAATGATAGATATGAAATCAGGGACAGGGAAGGATAGGGAGATAGAGGGAGTGGAAGCTCTTGTGAAAAACTATACGGCTTGCTTCCCTTAGCGCAAATCTTAGCGCACTGGCATGGGTGGATAGTGCGGCATGGCAGGTATGGCACCAACTTCAAAATTGGCATGGCATTGCCACACCAACTTTATTTGAGAGCCTGCATTTATGAAATGAAAACGAAAAACCTTGGCAGCATTCTGTCTTCGGCACCACCACGGCCACACCGACTTCGCAAGCGATTCTCCATCCATGCGCACTGGGTAGAACTCGCAGTGCAGGTACGTCGCGCAGCACCATGCAATTTTCAGCACCAATTCCTTCGTATTATTTATTGCGTTTAGTGTGAAAGTTCCAATATCGGGTCATGCAAGGTCATTGACCTAACCAGGGCAGAGGACCATCTCGAAAATGTTTCCAGATCAATCTCATCTAAATGAAGACGTTGAAATAAAACTTGGTACGTGAGTACGATTAGGCAGTGACTGCAAAATGAATAGCTTTTATTTATATTTGAGGTCAGATAAGTGACCGGAGATCAACGCCAATTTTGGACTAATTTTCTATTTGTGTTACATCCATATTCTTCTAAGCGGATTTTCCTCCTCGGTATGCATGCAGACATACGAAAAGTCACTTATTCAATTTGATTAACGTCCGCCGAGTGACCTGAAGCCAGGTCAAATTAAGGTGTGCTAAATGGCCGAAACTATTTAAACGCTCCTGTTTTATGGCTTATTTCGGGTTTTCGTGCCTAAATAATATCAAACTTGCATTGCACGACCGACCTAAGTGACAGAATGGAGCCAAGCCTATGGATGCTAGTCAAGGTCAAGATCATGCTAGGTCATTATCCTGCAACAACGTTTATACTTTTTCAAAGGTCGCCGTGAATATTTTCACATGTGAAAATATTCGAAATGAAGGTTACCAAAATATTACAATTTGGCAGTGTTTTCAGCACGCATGTCTTGTACTTGTGTTTGACAGGTCAGTGACCTATGGTCACCCCTAATACTGTGTCATAATGTGCCAATGTGACTATTGTTGTAACATTCGCTTTGTAATTAGCTCTCAAACGGTATGCCTTTTAACTCTGTCTTTAACAGAAGTGGAGATATCAAATGTTTTTTTACGCTTTGAAAGAAAACTTAATTTTAATCCAAAAAATGTTCAAATATAACATCATTCGTTTTCTGTCTCTGCTCGTCAAGTGCTTTTAAGCGAAATCCGGTTCGCGTTCATGCACACCTTAGTTTGAAAATTGTGGTGGGTCTTCATCACCCTCTCCCCCGTTCATGAGACACAGCGTGAGGATCTGACCGGGGGGACAGTTAGTGTTGAGAGATCTTACCAGCCCACGAGGAGACCCGACACTGCAAGGGTGTTGGGGAGGAATTCAAGGGAGGAAGCATGATGCCAGAATTTCCAGGACAAGATTCCCGTTGCCATTGCTAGGAGCTCGTTGTTTGCTGATTAAGCTTACAAAAACGTTCCAAAGCACAGCAGGAGCCCCCCATGTTGTCTAAGTCCCATGTCAAGTGGGTAGACATCGGGCCCATGGAGCTAGCTCGCGAAGAGCCCCAAAGGCGGGCGGGATGCCTCTCATGTTATCTGGAGTAAATAGTCTTGAGGAGGCTCATTCGTGGCGTCTGGAGACCCATACCTCTGAACAAAGCTCCGAACCCTAGCACGAGGACCCCTCATGCTGCCTGAAGGCCCCCGACCAGGCGTTTGGACCAGATACCCCTGAAGGTAGTCTAGACGTAAAAAATACAGTGACGCCCCTAGAGCGTAAGGTAACTCTCTCCAAGAGCAAGGATCCCCATGGAGAGTCATTCGCTCTCTCTCAGAAGAAATCGATGATGATGATTATTGTGGTTTTAGGGTGCGTCAATCCATGTGGATTATATTGCACCCATAACAAGCTTACTTAGACATGCGTCAGATTGTCACGTTCGAATAAAAGATGTCTGAGGAAGTAAGATATCACCTAAGTAGGCGCATATGTCACTTGGAATCGTATCTCCACGAGGAAGCTCAAAACTGCTCTATTATAGATAAATCGGAAATCGGTTCCCAGTAAGTCGACTAATCTAAGAGTATTCGTATCATATCCGAAGTGCCGCCTGCGGTCTTCTGCATATGCTGGGCACGTCACCAGCACATGATGCACAGAGAGCGCGGCATTACACTTCACACATTTCGGTCTGTCGTCCCCGCACAGTAAGTATCTGTGAGTTGCTAGCGTGTGACCAATTCTAAGACGACAGATGGCCTCTTCGTCCCGTCTAGTTCGACTGAATGACGAGGGCCATAGTGCCAAGTGTGGTTTGGTTCGCTTCAACTTGTTTGGTTCTATTCGATCCCAGCTTTCCTCCCACTGCCTGAAAAGAAATGATGATATTGTTGGGTAGTGGTCACTGGCAGGAAGTGGAAGCGCACGCCGGCATGTCGAATGTGCCGCACGCCCTGCAGCCTGGTCTGGAAACTCATTTCCACGGATTCCTACATGTGCCGGGATCTAACAAAGTGCTACCTGCTTTCCCTTATGATGGAGCGAAGTGAGTTGCAATAAAATGTCTCGTACAATGACGTTTTGGGGATTGAAACTACGCAATACCATGAGGCCGCTGAGGGAGTCAGTCAGAATAGCATGTAAAACCTCGTCATCAACCTCGATGTATGCCAGTGCTTTCTTGATGGCGATCAACTCGGCAGTGAAGACCGTGGCGTGTGGGGGCAGTGAGAATGATCTTGTGACGGATCCTCTCACGAAGGCATTACCCACTCCGGTGTTTATTTTCGAGCCATCCGTGTAAGTGATTAGGTGATTATGATACGTCGTGTATATATGCTCTAGCGAGTGTAAGTGTAGTTCCTCTTTTGTGACATCTCGCTTTCTCGTGTCAGCGAGGGAAATATCGATAAAGGGCGAGATCAGCTCCCACGGAGGAGTAGACAGTTCTTCGTATTGCCGAATTCCTTGTAGTCGTATCTTCATTCGCTCCAAGAGTGTCCTCATTCGCACACAGTAAGGAGTTCCTCTCCTAATGTGGTTACGAAGGACTACATGTACGTCATGAGCAAAAACCGCTGGATATGACGGGTGTGTCGGGAACTGTCGCATTTTGCAGGCGTATCGAAGACCCAGCATGTCGCGTCTCATAGCCAATGGAGGCTCATGGGCATCAACCAGCACGCTAACCGTTGGAGAAGTGCGAAATGCCCCTGTAATTATTCGCACCGCGGCATGATGTACTGGGTCGAGCGTTCGCGTTGTTGTAGCACATGCACCATCGTATATAAAACAAGCATAGTCGAGCTTCGAGTGGATCAGACTAGGATACAGCAGGTGTAGTGTTTTTCTACCAGCACCGTATGACGTACCAGATACACACTTCACTATCGCAAGTGCTTTAAAACATTTGTGTCTGAGTATTTTGATATGTTCTTTGCATGTAAGACGATGATCAAACTGTACACCAAGAAAACGAGTTACCGGTGTTGTAGGCACATCGTGCCCGTAAAGTCTCAACGCCATGTCCGGGCAGATACGCCTATGTCGACAGAAGTGTACTGCAGATGTCTTTACTATAGAAAACTTGAAGCCGTTTGTATGTCCACATTTTTCAAGACTCGAGATTGCAAGCTGCAGTTATCGCTCCATAAGCTGGGTTGACGAGCTGTGCGACCAGATAGCAAAGTCGTCAGCGAACAGAGATCATCCGATTGATGAGGGGAGTGAGTCACCAATGTCGTTTATTATAAGAGAAAAGAGCGTTGTGCTCAATACGCTGCCCTGAGGAACTCCCTCGACTTGGCGCAGTCAACCTGAGGTCTGGTTGCCTACACGCACACAACACTGTTTGTCTGTTATGAAGTTATTGAGAAACATGCGCAAAGCTCCGCGGAGTCCATACTGATGAATCTTCAGCAGGATCCCATGTCTCCAGGGGGTGTCGAAGGCGTCGAAGAACACTGCCCCAAGGTGATTGTTCTTCGCAAAAGCCATACGAATTTCTGTGTCCAGTCTTAGCACGTGGTCTACTGTACTGCGATTTTTTTTAAAGCCGCACTGGTCGTTTGTCAAAATGTTGCGGGTCTCCAAGAACCAAATAAGTCGAAGGCTAACCATTCTCTCCATCAGCTTGCACAATGATGAGGTGAGCGATATCGGACGGTAGTGAGAGGGATCATCGCCGCTTTTGCCGGGCTTTAGTATCGGTGGTATTATTATTGCTTTCCGCCAGGCGGAAGGGAAACATCCAGTGGTCCACAGTTTGTTAAAAATAGTGAGGAGAACATGTTTTGCGCACTTCGGTAGGTGCTGTAGCATTTCATTGTGCACTGCGTCCGGTCCCTCAGACATACTTTTCAAATTGCTGAGTGCGGAGGCGAGTTCAGCCTGACTAAACGGCAGGTTGTAGTGCAGTTGTTAAGTTGTGTTAAAACTGATCTCATCCTTCTCGCGCCGGGCACGGTGCTGCAGGAAATTTAGATCAGTATGTTGGCTACGATTCGCAATAGCGTGAACAATGTGACTTGCTACCTCGCCTGGATCAATAGTGATAATTCTTCCAATGTTGAGGGCCGGTAATGGGACTGAATTAAACTGACCAGATATCCTTCTGATACGCGACCATACTTCGGATGTTGATGTCGTTCGGCTGGTCTTCCTTATATATACTCGCCAGGAGGAACGTTTCGCAGCAAGTATGGTTCGTCGAGCCAGTGCCCTGGCCTTTAAAAATTTTCTTTGCATTACGGAGGCATGGGTCAGTGAAGGGTATTTTGGAGATAACTTGCAGGACTATGAGATCCAGGGATACAATATGTGTTCGTGAATAGTGGTTCAGCAATGAAAGGGGGTGGTGTAATGCTCTATGTGAATAGTTTATTCAGTTCTCAAAAACCCCCCCCACCCACCACCCCCCCCCCCCCCCCACCCACACCACCCAACCCCCCCCCCCCACCCACAACACACACAAACAACGCTTATCTCAGCTTTAAACAGAGCAGCTGAAAACCCCAGGAAGGCCCCTCACCCCACCGCCGATTGTTTCGGCTGTGTACTCTGTGGAGCATTTGGCGCATGACTCCCACCAAAAAAAAAAAAAAAAAAAAAAACCCCCCACACAAAAACAACCCCAAGTAGCAGGTGGGGATAAAAATGTGCTCAATGGAGTCCATTTGGCTTTGATGTCACTCCGCAAAAAGACACAAACGAAAAACACACCGACAGAACCCGGTGGGAAAAGGGAACAGCAATACTCTGAGGCGGGCTCTACCGATCAGGAACCCTGCCACATTCTCAGCAACTGAAGCACAACCCCCCCCCCCACATCAAGAGTGATTTGTGAGGAAGCTGATCATAAAGTCATAAAGTCATAAAGTGTTAAGGCTTAATAAGGGCCACAAGGGCCCATCTGGGTCAAGCCTGTCTAGAAGATATTAGAAAGTACATGTTCACACCTATCAATTCCAAACCCATGCAATCCCTCCACCTGTGCCACCACAGCCAATCTCATCAGTATGACATCGCAAAGGAAGTTGCCAAATCCACTGCTAGGTACACCCCATATAGTACAACATAATACTAGCATAATGTTATACCCTATATAGCTAGTGAAAATACTCAAAATCCCATGCATCACAAGTTAGAATTCAAAAAACAACATTTTCCTGTCTAAAAAATTTATCCACCCTACTTTTAAAGACATTCAATGAGGGACTCCCCACTGCATCAGCAGGCAGCCTATTCCATTGGTCAACAACCCTTGACTGAAGACCTGTTGTCGTTTAACTGTCCTGCACCTCATTTTGTCTAACCTGAATTGATGACCCCTATGGGATACTCTAAACTGCAGAGCATCATTCAAATTGACCTGATCTAGCCCTCTAACAATTTTGTACATTTCAATCATGTCTCCCTTAATCTCCTATACTTGAGTGAGTACATATCTAATGCATTAAGCCTTTCTCCATATTCTAAGTTACTTAATCCACTGACGAGTCTAGTGGCTTTGCGCTGGACTCTTTCTAACATATCTATATCCTTTTCTAGGTAGGGGCTCCATGCTTGTACAGAGTACTCCAAGTGGGGCCGCACATATGCTAAGTACAGCTTTTTCATGACTTCCCTGCTCTTATATTTCACACTTCTATTAATGAGTCCCAGCATTCTGAGTGCCCTATTTCTAGCTGAGATACATTGTTTTTCTGCTTTAAGGTCTTTTGAGACCAACACACCTAAGTCCCTTTCCTCTTCAATAACATCCAGTTCCCTCCCTCCCATTTTATAACTGAATGTCTCGCCTGCAGACCCTATATGCATAACCTTACACTTATCATAGTTGAAAGTCATCTGCCATTGATCAGCCCACTCTTTTAGGTCGTCCAAATCTAGTTGAATATTACTAGATTGATCTCTGCTGTTAGCCACTCCTACCAGCTTGATGTCATCAGCAAATTTGAACACTCTATTCCTCAGCCCTACTTCAATGTTGTTCACAAAGATGATAAAGAGGAGGGGCCCTAGAACAGAGCCCTGTGGCACTCCACTCAGAACATCTTTCCAACCAGATTTACATCCATTCAATACTACCCTTTGTTTCCTTCCCTGCAACCATGCTTCAATCCAATGTAGAACTTTTCCTACAATCCCATGTTGTTGTAATTGATGAATTAACCTTCCATGTGGAACTTTATCAAAAGCTTTGCTAAAGTCCAAGTACACAACATCCATCCTGCTTTCATTGTCTACTTCTTTGGTAACATACTCAATGAACTCCAATAGGTTAGTTAAACAAGACCTTTGAGATCGAAATCCATGTTGAGTATCCCTTAAAAGGTTGTGCCTATCAAGATGAATCTGAACATTCTGTTTAACCAGCTTTTCTAGTACTTTGCAAACTAATGAGGTCAAACTGACTGGCCTGTAGTTTCCTACACTCTTCCTATTTCCCTTTTGAAAATTGGTACTACACTTGCATTTCTCCAATCTTCAGGTACTTCTGAATACTCCATAGATCGCCTGAAAATGATACCTAGGGAGTTGCTAAAGCTTTAGCACACTCTACTAAGATCCTAGCATATATTTCATCTGGTCCGGAAGCTTTATTAGGTTTTATATTCTGCAACTGCTTCTCTACGGCTTCTGTAGTTATTGTAAGATCCTCCAGCATATCACCTGCCATGGCATGGCCTACAGATGTTCCTATTGTACCAGAATTATCTTTAGTGAAGACTGATGAGAATTGCTTGCTTAGGGATTCCACAATGTCGCAATCATCAACCACTATTTCCCCATCTACCTCCAGTGGTCCTACACTACACTTTTTAGCCTTAAATTTATAGAAGCTAAAGAATCTCTTAGCATTACCTGCTGAACATTCTCGAGCAAAGTTGATTTCAGCAAGTCTTTTAGATGCTCTAACACACCTCCTAACTTTATTTCTAGCTATTCTATATGATTCTAGGTTTAACCCAGAGTTAGTATCTTTTAGTTTCTTGAATGCTTGTTTCTTTGAGTCCAGTAATTGCTTAACTTCCCTAGTCAGCCACGAAGGGTGCTTAACCCTGTTTGATCTAATTTGCCTACTGGGAATGAACCTATCCTGACCCTGAAATAGCTTATCTTTTATCATTGTCCACATTTCATAAGCATCTAAGCCATTCAATATGACTTCCCAATTAATTTCACTTAGGAAGCTCCTGAACTCACTGTAATTCCCTTTGTAAAATTCGGAATCAATGTTCTGTTGGTTGCTACCCTTCCAACATATAATGAGAAGCGTATAATGTTGTGATCACTATTACCAAAGGTCTCTCCTACGTTAACATTTTGCACAAAATTTTCCTCATTAGTAAGCACTAGATCTAATATTTTATTTTCCCTTGTAGGCTCGTGTATCATTTGAAAGAAGAAATTGTCCTCAAAACAAGCCATGAAACATCTTTCTGATTTGCTTACACCTATTGTTTTGTTTCCCAATCCTGCTATGTTGAAATCCCCCAACAAAATAGTTCTCTCCCTGTACTCTCCTACTTATCTCTTCCTGCATCAGCCTGTCAGTGTTTTCATTCTGGTCTGGAGGTCTATAGAATGCCCCAATCCTAAATTTTGTTCCATTCTTCAGAATTATATCTAACCACAAAGATTCTACTCCTGCACTATGTACTCCATCCTCTATGGAATGACATTTCATTACTTGCCTAACATACAAGAGAATGCCACCTCCTATCCTTGCCTCTCTTTGATAGGCATGCATGTTGTAGCCTGTCAATTCAAATTCTTGCAAGTTGTCTCCAAACATGCTTTCGTTAACCCATGCTTCTGTTATGCACACCAAATCTAGCTGTTCAGACAACATATATGCATGCAGTTCCCCAATTTTGTTCCTAACACTTCTGGCATTGACATAAAAAACATGATAAATTATTCCTTCCATTGCTTGCTATGCTTCTCTCTTTATCAGCTACATCCCCCCATGTCCTGCCTAGTTTCCCTGTTTCCTGTTGAGAGCCTCCTCATACCTATTGCTGAGCAGTTCCACTCCTCTCTTGCTCAGATGTAATCCATCTAAAGCAAACATCTCCGTCCTCCCCCAAAACTCCCCCACAAATCCAAGAACTGCACCCCAAGCTCCTTACAAATGTTGGCCACCCTGGTATTGAGCCCAATGGCCCTCGAATACCACTCCATGCTTGCATGGACCATAGGGAGGATGGATGTCACCACTCCTCTTTTCCTACTTCCTGCTAAACTACCTATCAAAGCCCTATAGGCTTTCATTGTTTCCTCTGTATTATTTTTTCCTACATCGTTAACTCCAACCTGCACAATTACCGTTGCACCCTCTCCACTTCCCCTCATTACTCCCTCCAGCCTATCCCTAACATCTTTCACCTGCGCTCCCGGGTAGCAAACACGCATCCGTCTGCTGGGGTTCTTGTTACAAAATGTTCGATCCATGTACCGAACCCTGGAATCCCCTATGACTAAAACCTCTCTCTCCATCTCTATCTTCAGCCATCTGGTCATCCCCACCTCCGTCCCTCTCATCATTACCTTCCCTCTCCTCCAGTGCATCAAACCTATTTTTAATTGGGACGCCCATGTCCACCTTCCTTAGCGCCAGTCGGGTGCTATGGCGCCTTGCCACCTTCCAACTGCCACCATCCCGGACCAAGCCATCCGAACTCCCATCAGTCCTCCGCTCGGGCACCCGAGTTGCCTGGCTGGCACCTCCCATGATGGGTCCCGCCACCAAACACTTCAAGCGCTCCACCTCCCCCGTTAACATATCTAACCTCTTACTCAAGTCCCCAATGATTCCCACACACTTACAATTCCCACAGTCTCCTTCCATTTTTTGTTGTTTTTTTTTTCTTTTCTACTCTTAGTACTAAGTCTAGTTACTGTAAGCTTGTAAGCCTACAAGTATCTACTGTAATATATCTACAGTAATACAGTAATATAGCCTATAAGTATCTACAATACACTATAATCCCGTATAATTACACTAGATATGAAGATACCTACTGTAATTTATGCCCACTATTTTAGTCCTAAAATCTATCTTAAACTTACACACCAATTTGACACAAACTTATTCACTACAGAAGCCTACACTATAGAATTATACACTCTAGAATTACACACTACAGAGCTCACACCACACAAATATACACCACTGAATCAAACACTGTAGTACCCGTCCACAACACCCAACAATCCTGCAGTTACACTAGGATATGAAGATATACCTAGTGTAATGCTATGCCTACTATCTTAGTCTTAAAATCTATCTTAAACTTAAACACCAAATTGACACAGCCAACACCCTTAGAACTTAACAAAATGGCGCTGGGCAGCCTCCCTGGGTTAATATAGCCTAATTTGCTGGTCAAAAATACTTATTTGATAAAAACTGTTGAAATATACGCTCAGAAGCAACCGCTAAATATCTATACACAATTTATCCCAGTACACCGTCCTTTTCCGCAACACTTAGCTCGTATGTAGTAGCTCCACCAAACACGTGCTTCCTCCTCAACGCCTGGCGGCAGACTGTTTTTTTTTTTTTTTTTTTTATTATAAAAAAAAAAATATAAAAAAAAAAAATTTTTTGTTTTTTTTTTTTTTTTTTTTTTTTGGGGGTTTTATATTTTTATATTTTTTTTTTTTTTAAAAAAAAAGGAGGGGGGGGGGAAAAAAAGTGTGTGTGGTTTGTTTTGGGTTGGATTTAAGGGAAGGGGGAAGGGAAAAAAATTAGGGGAGGGGGTTTCTTTAACCGAAACCCGCCCCCCTCATATAAAAAAAAGAAAAAAAAGGAAAGGGTGAGGAAAAAAGAAGAAAATTTTAAAAGGAAGGATATTTTTTTTGGAATTTTTATTAAAAAGGGGAAAAAAAGTGGGGGGGCCCCCATAAAAAAAAATGAGAAAACGAAGAGGGCTTGTTCTTACACCAGTTTGTATCGGAACCTACCAGGCATGGCTCATTCTTGGTCCTTGTATTTTCGGATTTAAGTGACTTAGTTCAAGACTTGACTGTTGGAGAAACTCTGGGAAGAAGTTTCCATAACAAAGTTAGATTCAAGGCATAGGTAGGGGAAATTATTAAGGATAATTTGGTAAAGTTTCCAAATTTCAACAGAGCAGACTTTGACTGCATGAGAGCGGCTTTAAGTGCCATCAGATGGGAAGAAGAATTCTCCAATATAAATGCCTGTGAAATGTGGGAAAAGTTCAAATCTTACTTCAAGGAAATTCAGATTAGACATGTCCCCCAAAAGCAAAGACGCAAAAGAAGTGTAGGAAAGCCAGCATGGCTTACACTATACTTGATAAAAGCAATTAAGGCTATGAAAACTGCATTTAGAATCTTTAAAGAAGCTGCAAATGTCGTTAATCTAAAAGCGTATCGAAAACCTAGAGACACTGAAGCAAAAAAACTAGAGCAGCAAAGCGAGCAAAAGAACTGGATTTAGCTAGAAACTGCAATGGGGACAGTAAAAAGTTCTTTAGTTTCTACAAGCTGACTAAAGTTTCTAGCACAATTGGTCCACTGGAAGTAAACGGGCCTACATTGGGTGAGGATAGTGAGATGGTTGAGGAGCTGAGCAAGCAGTTTAATCAGTGTTTGGAAGATATGACCAATCTGCCGACCGTACACCATAGTTCAGTGACTTTGTTCAGTTCACCATTTACACTTAGTATAAGATTTTGTAGATCAGTTTCACAAAATGAAATTCCAACCGATTGGAAAAGGGCAAATTAGCTCCTATTTTCAAGAAAGGAGAAAGAGGGAAAGTTGAAAAATATAGGGTAGTAAGTCTCACATCCCTAGTCTGCAAGGTACTCGAATCAATTATCAAGGATAGAATAGTTAGTTATCTGGAAGGTAGCAGATTGATTCAAGATGCTCAGCATGGGTTTAAAAAAGGACGATCGTGTCTCACAAATCTCTTTGACTTTTTGAACTTCGCCACAGAACAATTTGATCAGGGAAATCAGGTTGATGTAGCATATCTTGACTTTAGTAAGGCCTTTGACAAGGTACCCCACAAACGGTTAATGATACAGCTTCAGTCCCATGGTATTGCAGGTAGCATCTTAAAATGGATAGAGTTGTGGCTTTCAGATAGACCGCAAAGAGTGATGCTAAATGGTACAAAGTCATCATGGCAAAATGTTCTTAGTGGAGTCCTCCATGGGTCAGTACTGGGGCCACTGCTGTTCATTATATTTGTAAATAACATTGAAAGTTGCCTAAGCAGTAAAGTTTTGAAATTTGCGGATAATTTGTCTTTAATCTTTGAAATTTGCGGATAAAGGTCTTTAGGGCAATAACAGGTCAAGATGAGCATATCTCGCTGCAAAAAGACTTAGATGAACTTGTTAAGTGGTCCGAAGAATGGCAAATGAAATTTAACTTTGATAAGTGCAAGATCATGCATGTAGGTAAGCAGCATATGAAGGCTCCATACTTGATGGGTGGCCAAGTGCTATCAGTGGCTCAACAGGATAAGGATTTAGGTGTTATTCTAAATACAAAATTAGGGGCATCGGAACAGACCAAGGAAGCCAGGAAGAAGGCACTGAGAATGCTCAGGGCAATACATAGGAATGTATCATACAGAAGTGAGGAAGTCATTAGGAAGCTTTACTGTGCATATGTCAGGCCACATTTGGAATACTGCATCCAAGCTTGGTCTCCTAGCTATGAAAAAGGTTGTTGGCTTTTAGAGAGAGTACAACAGAGGGCTACAAAAGTGGTTAATGGCATAAGCAACCTGGCATATGAGGAAAGATTGAAGAAATTGAATATGTTTTCACTTAGATATAGAAGGCTGAGAGGAGATCACATCGAGGTCTTTAAATTTGTCCATGGTCAGGAGAGGGGATATCTTGGGGAAATGTTTGAATTGAACAGAAAGGATGCAATTAGAGGTCATAAATTCAAAACTAAATCACCAACGGGGTAGTGGAACCCTGGAACCAGCTGCCAGAAAACATTGTCAGTAGCAGCACATTGAACATCTTTAAAAACAGCATAGACAATCATTATAAGAATAGATGGCTTGCTTTTCAGTATTACAGGGAGGGCTGAGTGACAGATTTTGTGGGCAACTGGTTGAGTGTACAGAGTGGAACCAAGAAGGGCCCTTGTGGCTCATAGTTGCACTAATCTTTTATGCCTTTATGTCTTTATTGTCGCACTGGAGAAGTCGTGATGTAAAATCTTCCACACTAGTACAGGGATTTTCAACGTCTGTTGTAAAAGCCATCTGTGCCCGAGATTCAAAACTAGTCCAATCTGCCGCCCTCAAGTTCCAACGTGGCGGCCGTACTCCCAAAACTACGGCTCTTCGAAAAGTCAGCCATATCGGATAATGGTCACTTTCCAGGCAGTCATCATGAACTGACCATTCGAACTGCTGAGCCAGTTCAGGGCTGGCTATGCTCAAGTCTAGTGTTGATGTTTGGCCCGATGGCAGCGCCAGATGGGTGTGCGCACCTGTGTTCAGGAGGCAGAGTGGCTCGTTCAATATTAAATCATCCAGGATTCGACCCCGTGTACAAATAGCTGAGCGCCCCCAAGCGGCGTGGTGGGCATTCAAGTCTCCCAGTAGGAGTACAGGTGATGGAAGCTCCTCCAGTAGTTGTTTCAGCTCCGCGGTAGGGAATGCTCTTCCTGGGGGCAGGTACAAGGAATATAAATTTATGCGACGGTGGTCAAGTGTCACCTGCGCTGCAACTGCCTGCAAGGATATCCGGAGAGGCAGCTCACGCGCTGGTATACTGTGATGGACGGCAAGTAGTACGCCTCCATGCGAGATGTTTGTAGGGTGCACATCTCTACGGTACACTTTGTAATATTTGAGTCTTACTATATCCTCTGGAGCTAGCTTCGTCTCTTGAATACAGATTGCTGCAGGGTTGTACCGGTGTAAAACGGTCGCAAGATCAAGAGCGGAAGCCTTGAGGCCCCGACAATTCCACTGTAAAATGGCCGTTGAAGGAGCCAGTTAAAACGAGTTAAGACGACGGAGTGACTAATAGGGCAGTCACTGCAGCATTGTGCATCCGGAGTGGGTCCGTGACCTTTCCCTAGGGCTTGCTCCGTCGGTAGGGGATACCTGCCAAGGCGGAGCTCGCTTCCTGCCTCCGCTCGGGGATGAGGGCGCCGGAGCATCGCCACCACGTGGTGGGACGTGTGGTGGTGTCTCAGCGGGAGCTGAGGAATCTCCAGATGCCGATGTTTGCTGAATTGTCAGCTGGGAGGTATGGGCATTCTGTTGTACGCTCGGAAACACATTTCGGCTTGCCCGACCTACCGGTCCCAGATCCAGCGCTGCTTGGCGAGCGTTGGCCTTCTGGTTTCGCGTCACTGATGGTGGCGTGACATGGATGCGTCGCGATAATGAACCGCGAAGCGTTGGAGAGGGAAGGGGAGGAAGGAGAAGAGGGGGAGGAGCAGGAGGGATAGGAGCAGGGACTGATCGCGGGGATGTGGGAGTGGGACTGGATACTTTGGATGTGGGAATGTTGGGTATGGTGGATGGGGTGTTCGGAGGTTTGGCGTGTTTTTTGGTACGCTGTACCAGGGTCCAATCGTCTCCTTCCTTTTGTGCCTCTTTCCCAGATACCTCAGAAGACCGTGGTCTTTCTCGAGTTGGCTTTTCTTTGGCCTGCTCCGGCCTTGGCTGACCTGTGTGTTGCGGCTCTGTTGTCTCAGATCCCGTGGAAGGGGGTGCATACGCAATACCAAACAAAAGTAACAAAGTGCTAAGTTGGACGAGCAACTGTGTGACGCTGGTGGGCTGCTGTTGTGCAAAGGTGGTCGGGCTACCGCGAGTCATCTCGGCATAGGACACTTTTGGATGGCTTTCGTCGTATACCTCACGGGCTTGCCGAAAGGACAGATTCCTCGTACACTTCAACGACAATATCTCTCGTTCCCTTATGTAAGCTGGACATGATCGATCAGAAGTGGTGTGTGCCACTTGTGTCCTACCACAGTTCATACACCACACATGCTGCGATTCGCACTTTTCAAGAATGTGCTCCGTCGATCCACATATTCCGCACACAGGGCGGCCGCGGCAGTACCGAGTTGTGTGGCCATATCGCTGGCACTGGAAGCACCTCATTGGATTTGGGACAAAAACTCGCACTTTTACTCTGACGTAGCCTACTTGCACTGCCGATGGCAAGTCAGTGGAGCTAAAAATGAGGATGATGTTTGTTGGTTGGAGGTCCCTTCCCCTTCGCACCTTCATTCTTTGCGCCTCTACCACACCATATTCCGTTAATCCGTCAATTATCTTAGCCTCCGAGACGTCCCTCAGATCGTAGCAGTTGATCACACCTTTGCTAAAGTTCTTCGTATTATGTGGTTCAACTCTAATTGGAATGGCGATGTCTCTAGTACCATCTGGAGTTCTTACGCTATAACTGAACTTGTCCATGCCCAAAGTCCTCCTTGCGTCCTACTGGTTTCAGAACTCTACCTCTATCCCCCCGTCCCCCAACTTGTCACAGCGCGTGACGGTCCCGAGGCGGTCGCATCCTCTCTTACGCTGGAAGGGCGAGAGAGAGACATGGTCTTTTCTTGGTCAATGGAGTTAAATATTATAATGCGAGGTATGTTTGTTCTTGACGTCGACGTGGTACTATGCCGGTCTCTGCAAGGTGGGTTGCGCGGATACCTCGTAGGGCGGTATGCCTCTGCTGGTGTCGGGTTGGTGATGCGACTTCCACTGGGTAAGTCGGTGTTCTGGTCCCCTCGGGGTCCAGGAGTTTTTGTGTTGAACGAATCCGTGTAGTGTGGTTTCTGCTCCCCGGGCGCCCCACCGCATAGGGCCCTACTGAGGGGACGCCTAGGTCCCGCGGACGGGAGGTCGCCAGGCGCCCGAGGAGCTATACGGGGCAGGCGACGCCATCCCCGGCCGGGAGAGATACTCACCACCCCGACCGGGAGCCAGGGTCGCCCACCCCTTGACCCCGGACGGCCGGGCCGGCGGGCACTGGGAATAGTCCCGGGCCCCCCACCCGAGGCGACCAGCCACTTGGCCCGTGTGAGGCCCCACGGGCCCGCCCGCCCCTCCGGGATATCAGGACCAAAGAGGTGTGTTGGTCCCCCGTCACAACTAGCACCGTGCGACGGGGGACCTCAACCTCCAGGACTCCGTGAACCCTGGGGGACGGGCCGAAGGGGCGCGGCTACCCCGATAAAACTGAGCGGCCGGGTAGACCAGGGGAAGCCGACCTACCTGCTCGCGACAGGGAAGGGATGGTGTTGCAGGGTTGGATGAGACATACAAAAGGTCGCTGACACGAGGTGGATACGGGAATTTGAAGAGAGGGATGAACGATGGGGACTATACGAGCCCCCCGAAAACACCCGTGTTTCCACACTCCTTATCGGGACGGCTATGTTACCCCGAGGGAGCGCAAATTCCCTGGCCAGCCGAGTAACGAGGCTGACCCCACCGCGGTGGGGGGGGGGGGAGAAATTGGCGGCGCCCCTCCGATGTGATGAGCCCAAAAGCATCACGTAGTATAGTATATGCATAGTATAGTATGGTATGCGTATGGTATGCGTATACATAGTATAGTATGCGTAGTATAGTATATGCATACCATGGAATGTCTGACCGCTAACTATAACTGGGATATTCCTCTCAACCCACTGAGGTCGATGGAGTGGGGAAGCATCACGCAATAATAGTTTTGTCTGCCCGCTAACTAGAACTTAGATATTCCTCATAATCCACTGAGCTCGGTGGAGTGGGGAGTGGAAGGGGGCAACACCTGTTGGGATCAATTATCGGCACTGGTACCAACCGGTTCAAACCATAATTATGTCAATCGATAACTCTGGATGTTACAGCGTCATGGCATCCATTTGCATACCATGGAATGCGTATAATATCAGTTGATTAGTTGGTAATTTGAGTTCGGGCGGAATGACCAGGTTTGATCATTTAACGCCCATGAACGCATGGGAAGCAGGCGACCTTAAGAGACGGTACACTGGTAATATTTTATTACACAACTTACAATATACATACAGTGAGACAGATGAGTGCGTGCTAGCTATTCGGAGCGGTAACACATAAGGTGCGCCTGTCGGGAGCGTGTGGCACCAGAGCACGCTCAGCGCGCCAGTATCGCCACAGCGACACACCTCCGAGCGGCTGGGCAGCGTGCCGTCCAGCTGACGTGTCACGCACCGTCCTCAGGTGCTCACGTCACGTCGCGTCACCGCCTGCAGACATCCCGCTCTCACTGCTGTCTCCAACACACAGCCCACCACTCAGCTCCCACTCCAGACACGCCGCGCGCATCTCCAGTAAAACAGTACAGGCGATCCGACCACTTTGCCGCATCTCCGCCAACGACGAAAATCACCCCATCCGGGTCATCAGCATACTTGTTGCCGCTGTGGGCCTACCCCACCCCCATCGACGGCCAGCCTCGTCGACGACGGCGCGCGCCGGGCCAGCCGTGACGCCCGCGACCGACACAGTAATGCCGCTAAAGGGGCCGGCCGGCCTCGCTGCCCGCACACCCGCCCCGCTAAACAATATGACAGTGATGATATGCAAGGCCACTTGGGTGTTGGGAGTCGCCGAAATCTGGGCCGCCAGCGCGTCGGCCCGGACGGAAGCGTGCGAGCGCGGCGAGGAGCGGCAGCGGACCGCGCAGGCCGTGGTGGCGGCGAGCGGCAGGTCGCGGACCGCCGCCAGGAAGCTAGCTACAGCTACAGCTACAGCTAGTTGAGACCAGATCGAGGACCTCCCGAAAATACCCGTGACTGCACCGGGGCCAGATCAGCAAGCCCAGCGGGGAGGCCAGGTGACCACCGGAGATGTCACGTGACCACCGGAGAGGTCAGCTGACGACCTGGCTGTGCCGACCAGACGAGTATCGGCACCTACCACGTCACCGGACGTCTGCGACTGACGTGCCGCGCGGCGTGTATCGTCTGGCCGGGACAGGTAGCGGCAGGTGCCCCACCCTACCCGCCCCGCCTGGCCGCCAGTCGGCGGTGCTCCGACGCTCTGCCCGCCAGCCCTACCCCAGGCAGCCCCGCCAGCCCTACCCCAGGCAGCCCCGCCAGCCCTACCCCAGGCAGCCCCGCCAGCCCCGCCAGCCCTACCCCAGGCAGCCCCGCCAGCCCCACCCCCACCTCAGGCAGCCCCGCCAGCCCACCCCAGGCAGCCCCGCCAGCCCTACCCCAGGCAGCCCCGCCAGCCCTACCCCAGGCAGCCCCGCCAGCCCACCCCCAGCCCCGCCAGCCCTACCCCAGGCAGCCCCGCCAGCCCCGCCAGCCCCACCCCAGGCAGCCCCGCCAGCCCCGCCAGCCCTACCCCAGGCAGCCCCGCCAGCCCCACCCCAGGCAGCCCCGCCAGCCCCACCCCAGGCAGCCCCGCCAGCCCCACCCCAGGCAGCCCCGCCAGCCCCACCCCAGGCAGCCCCGCCAGCCCCACCCCAGGCAGCCCCGCCAGCCCCTACCCCAGGCAGCCCCGCCAGCCCTACCCCAGGCAGCCCCGCCAGCCCTACCCCAGGGCCCGCCAGCCCTACCCCAGGCAGCCCCGCCAGCCCTACCCCAGGCAGCCCCGCCAGCCCCGCCAGCCCCACCCCCCCAGCCCCGCCAGCCCCGCCAGCCCTACCCCAGGCAGCCCCGCCAGCCCCGCCAGCCCCGCCAGCCCTACCCCAGGCAGCCCCGCCAGCCCCGCCAGCCCCCCCCGCAGCCCCGCCAGCCCACCCCAGGCAGCCCCGCCAGCCCCGCCAGCCCCGCCAGCCCACCCCAGGCAGCCCGCCAGCCCCACCCCAGGCAGCCCCGCCAGCCCCACCCCAGGCAGCCCCGCCAGCCCCACCCCAGGCAGCCCCGCCAGCCCCACCCCAGGCAGCCCGCCAGCCCGCCAGCCCCCCAGCCCCACCCCCGCCAGCCCGCCAGCCCCACCCCAGGCAGCCCCGCCAGCCCCACCCCAGGCAGCCCCGCCAGCCCCACCCCAGGCAGCCCCGCCAGCCCCACCCCAGGCAGCCCCGCCAGCCCCACCCCAGGCAGCCCCGCCAGCCCCACCCCAGGCAGCCCCGCCAGCCCTACCCCAGGTAGCCCCGCCAGCCCCACCCCAGGCAGCCCCGCCAGCCCTACCCCAGGCAGCCCCGCCAGCCCTACCCCAGGCAGCCCCGCAAGCCCTACCCCAGGCAGCCCCGCCAGCCCCACTCCAGGCAGCCCCGCCAGCCCCGCCAGCCCCACCCCAGGCAGCCCCGCCAGCCCCACCCCAGGCAGCCCCGCCAGCCCGAGTCGCGGCAGCCGGTCGGCGCAGTGTCAATTTGAACCGCGCAATGGTCACGACTGCCACAACACAGACCACGGAGCGGGGCTCCGACCACAAGGCTCGCCTCACACACGCATAAACATCCTGTTGTTACCTCAGCCAGCATCGCACGACTTAAAAGAAAACCATCAACTAGATGACATGAATTGCAGGCACTAGATATATGACGCTTCAACACCGCCAAAAAACCACCACAGACCTGAAAAGACTATGGTGATATCAAAACGATTCCAATCGACATCCAGCCAGTAAAATATGACAAGTAAACGAAACAGAACCGCCGGTGAGCTTAAGTCGGCCGGATCAAAGAACTCAACCAAATTAGTCGCCACCGACAGCGTAATTACCTACCGGACTGTGGACGCTGAAGTACTAAGAAAAGACTGTCTGACGATCTTCCTGACACTACTTCTGCTGCGGTTTTCTGGAGCGTGCCCACAAGCCCTAGGAGTTGACTAGTCGCCAACTTCGTTCCTAGTGATCCGAGGCGGCTGGTCAACTCACCCCACATCCTCATCGCCAACACAACGCAGCAGCAAACAGTGCTGACAGGGTCCTTGCTGACAGCAAGAACATGTCGAACATGTCTTGCTGTCAGCAACACGACGAGCATGTCCGGGGGCTGTTAGCGTTCACTTCACCGACGTGCCGCGAGAATGGGAAACCGTGGTCCAGATCGGTCTCCGCGTCATCCCGAGCTCACGCGCACGCGCACACCCGCAGCCGCGCTCATACCCCACCATACCTCCATATATACATACACACGCACAAAAACATACACACACATACACCCACACACGTACTTGCACGCTTACACGTGCACGCGCTCGCACGCAAGCAAGAAGATCGACACGCGCACAGATCGGTGAAGATCGACGCGAACAGATCGGCGAAGGTGGTCGGCGGCGAGAGCCGGGTCCGACATGATCGCACGATCAATGTATCACATGGGTGGTCCGGGCCGCGACGCGACAGTCCGCGGCCGAGCGCGAGCGGAATACGACACACCGCTCTGCACATATGCACACAAATGCTTTGATTTACCGCTGGCCTGCGGCCGGCGGTCCACCGCGGCGCACACCCCGGGCAGCGTCTCATGGCGCGTCACCGGGCCGGCCACGCCCACACCTCGGGTCAAGGTCACACCCCGCGGGGCCGCCGCCTCGGGCGGAGGTCACACCTGGCGAGATCGCCGTGGGCCGAGGTCACACCTGGCGAGCCGTTTGGTGACGCGGGTGCCGCTTCTGGCGTTCCGCCGCCCGACCGCCCGACTCGCCGTCGTCGCGCACACCTGGCAAGGTCAGGTCAGGCCGGGTCACGTCAGATGCGTCACTCGGCCGCGGTGCGTCTCAACAAAGCCCGCCAGCATTCGATACTTGTCACACGTATGGCAGCGATGGCCAATCACGATGGCGACGAGCCCTCCAAAATAAGGAGGGATTCCCCCAAAATTCATGTATTGGTCAGGAAAATAGCACCGAACATATTACTAGACGCCTTCACAAATCGCATACGGCACCGAAAAACATACCGGCTCTAGAAAAACCAAGGTGGCATACAAATACATGGCACCAGGGGTTCGAAAAATCAGGCCGGGATTCGAACATAGTAAAAATGAAAAAGATCCACAAAAATCGCGTTGAGCCCAGAAAACTGGTGCTAGATCTCCGTAACCACGCGCCTGGGCGCGATAGGCTGGGACCCTTAAAAATCGCACCGAAGCCCAAAAAACGTGCTGGGGCCCAACAACTGTACGTCAAAAGCCCCCAAATAAACACGGCGTGACCCTAAGCGCACAACGGGGGCCGAAAATACAACCGACCCTCCAAAGCGCACAGTCTCCCAAAAAGCGACAGAGCCTTAAAGCACGCGTTGCAGCACTAAATAAACATACGTAGAACTCCAAAAAGTGCAATGGAAGCTTTCAAGGCACACATGGGCCATAACAACGCGCAATGGTCTGAAATAAGTGGCTGGGGCCACAAAAGGCTGAGTGGTGTGGCGGTACTGAGTGGTGACTATGCTGCCAGTACTGACCCTGGCGCCGGTAGTGTTCGCGGCACGGAGTGCTGATTATGCTGCCATTACTAACCCTGACGACTGTAGTGTCCGCGGTACTGAGTCGTGGCTATGCTGCCAGTAATGACCCTGGCGACTGTAGTGTTCGCGGTACTGAGTCGTGGCTATGCTGCCAGTAATGACCATGACGACTGTAGTGTCCGCGATGCTGAGTGGTGATTATTCTGCAAGTACTGACCCTGATGACTGTAGTGTCCGCGGTACTGAGTCGTGGCTATGCTGCCAGTAATGACCCCGACGACTATAGTGTCCGCGGTGCTGACCCTGACGACTGTAGTGTCGCTCTGACCCTGACGACTGTAGTGTCCGCGGTACTGAGTGGTGACTATGCCGCCAGTACTGACCCTGACGACTGTAGTGTCCGCGGTACTGACCCTGACGACTGTAGTGTCCGCGGTACTGACCCTGACGACTGTAGTGTCCGCGGTACTGACCCTGACGACTGTAGTGTCCGCGTACTGATGACTATGCCGCCAGTACTGACCCTGACGACTGTAGTGTCCGCGGTACTGACCCTGACGACTGTAGTGTCCGCGGTACTGACTATGCCGCCAGTACTGACCCTGGCGACTATAGTGTCCGCGGTACTGACCCTGACGACTGTAGTGTCCGCGGTACTGACCCTGGCGACTGTAGTGTCCGCAGTACTGATGGCGACTATGCCGCCAGTACTGACCCTGACGACTGTAGTGTCCGCGATACTGACCTGACGACTATAGTGTCGCGGTACTGACCCTGACGACTATAGTGTCCGCGGTACTGACCCTGGCGACTGTAGTGTCCGCGGTACTAATGACTATGCCGCCAGTACTGACCCTGGCGACTATAGTGTCCGCGGTACTGACCCTGACGACTGTGTCGCGGTACTGACCCTGACGACTATAGTGTCCGCGGTACTGACCCTGGCGACTATAGTGTCCGCGGTACTGACCTGGCGCTATAGTGCCGCTACTGACCCTGGCGACTGTAGTGTCCGCGGTACTGACCCTGACGACTATAGTGTCCGCGGTACTGACCCTGGCGACTGTAGTGTCCGCAGTACTAAGTGGTGACTATGCCGCCAGTACTGACCCTGACGACTATAGTGTCCGCGGTACTGACCCTGACGACTATAGTGTCCGCGGTACTGACCCTGACGACTATAGTGTCCGCGGTACTGACCCTGACGACTAGTGTCCGCGTACTACCCTGACCTAGTGTCCGCGGTACTGACCCTGGCGACTGTAGTGTCCGCAGTACTGACCCTGACGACTGTAGTGTCCGCGGTACTGACCCTGACGACTGTAGTGTCCGCGGTACTGACCCTGGCGACTGTAGTGTCCGCGGTACTGACCCTGACGACTGTAGTGTCCGCGGTACTGACCCTGACGACTGTAGTGTCCGCGGTACTGACCCTGGCGACTAGTGCCGGTACTGACCCTGACGACTATAGTGTCCGCGGTACTGACCCTGACGACTGTAGTGTCCGCGGTACTGACCCTGACGACTATAGTGTCCGCGGTACTGACCCTGACGACTATAGTGTCCGCGGTACTGACCCTGGCGACTGTAGTGTCCGCGGTACTGACCCTGGCGACTATAGTGTCCGCGGTACTGACCCTGGCGACTATAGTGTCCGCGGTACTGACCGACTGGCGACTATGTCCGCGGTACTGACCCTGGCGACTGTAGTGTCCCGTACTGACCCTGACGACTATAGTGTCCGCGGTACTGACCCTGACGACTGTAGTGTCCGCGTACCCACTGTAGTGTCCGCGGTACTGACCCTGACGACTATAGTGTCCGCGGTACTGACCCTGACGACTATAGTGTCCGCGGTACTGACCCTGGCGACTGTAGTGTCCGCGGTACTGACCCTGGCGACTGTAGTGTCCGCGGTACTGACCCTGGCGACTGTAGTGTCCGCGGTACTGACCCTGGCGACTGTAGTGTCCGGTCCCTGGCGACTTAGTGTCGCGGTACTGACCCTGGCGACTGTAGTGTCCGCGGTACTGACCCGACGCTAGTGTCCCGGTACTGACCCTGGCGACTGTAGTGTCCGCGGTACCACTATAGTGTCCGCGGTACTGACCCTGGCGACTATAGTGTCCGCGGTACTGACCCTGGCGACTGTAGTGTCCGGTACTGACCCTGGCGACTGTAGTGTCCGCGCTACTGACCCTGGCGACTGTAGTGTCCGCGGTACTGACCCTGGCGACTGTAGTGTCCGCGGTACTGACCCTGGCGACTGTAGTGTCCGCGGTACTGACCCTGGCGACTGTAGTGTCCGCGGTACTGACCCTGACGACTGTAGTGTCCGCGGTACTGACCCTGGCGACTGTAGTGTCCGCGCTACTGACCCTGTAGTGTCCGCGGTATGACCCTGGCGACTGTAGTGTCCGCGGTACTGACCCTGGCGACTGTAGTGTCCGCGGTACTGACCCTGACTCGCGTACACCACACTGTAGTGTCCGCGGTACTGACCCTGACGACTGTAGTGTCCGCGCTACTGACCCTGGCGACTGTAGTGTCCGCGGTACTGACCCTGGCGACTGTAGTGTCCGCGCTACTGACCCTGGCGACTGTAGTGTCCGCGGCCGGCGCCGTAGCCGTGTCGGCTGGGTCCGGCCAGCTCCTGCTGGTAGGGGGGCGGCGGCCCGGCAGCGCGTGCCGGCCGCGACACCCTGTCGCCGGAGGCCAACTCCAGCTGGTCGGTGGCAGCTGCCCGGCCGTCGCTGCTGCTGCCCGGCGGCCGGCGTGGGTGGCGCTGCAACATCACCACAGTCACACGGGTCAGTATCGGGTCCCGGGGGGCAGGCGTGGGCGGCGCTGCAACATCACCACAGCTACACGGCTCAGTCTCAAGCTGCGTTCTCTCGTCCTCTTTGGAACTCTTGAATGCCAAGTTCCCCGGAACCACTGAATTCAACGATTCTACGACGAAAGTTCGAACTAAGCTAGTACCATCAGCCACAAAAATTCGACTTCGCTCACGCTTTTGACTCTTGCCATCGCTCGTGCAGCGCCCCACTGACCGCCTTACATTGGTGATGGAGCCACCACCAGCATAAGACACCACCAGAGCTATGCCAGACCGATCACCACTACTAACTTCAACATGTGATAAGCTGCGGCTAATCTTCTACACTGTCGGCGAAACGACGACGTGCAAACAAGCCAGTGGCGAATGTTCCAACGCGTCTGATCTGAGGCGAGCTCGCGACAGTTCCGGCTGCTGGCGCACGGCTGTCGGCCCGCAGTTCGGTACACGAGCCGAAGATACCACTTCCGCTTCCAGGTCAGACGTCCGTCCCAACAATAAACACAGACTGTCTGGCAGGCGCCTGGCGCGGCGACGCGTGCTGGCCCCACCCAGGCGTCCGGCGCGGCGACGCGTGCTGGCCCCACCCAGGCGTCTGGCGCGGCGACGCGCGCTGGCCACACCCAGGCGTCTGGCGCGGCGACGCGCGCTGGCCCCACCCAGGCGTCTGGCGCGGCGACGCGTGCTGGCCCCACCCAGGCGTCTGGCGCGGCGACGCGTGCTGGCCCCACCCAGGCGCCTGGCGCGGCGACGCGTGCTGGCCCCACCCAGGCGCCTGGCGCGGCGACGCGTGCTGGCCCCACCCAGGGGCCGGACGGACACGTCTTCTCCACAAATGGACCGGATAATTCAGGCGATCGCATGCAGCCGCGACTCTGCCACCTCACGATAATTCAGGCGGCCACACACAGCCGAGCCTCTGCCATCCTACAAGGGTGGTATGATATATGACTTCACGAGCCCGTGGCGCGGAGGCATTGGTGGCCTCGTCTATGACGTCGAAAGCACGTCGTTCCAACTGCATGGTGAGTCACCAACCTACAGAGCCACGGACCGTCGGGACAGAGACCGCTCAACGTGCCCACATGATGAGAGGCGGCCGACAATGTGCGCTCATAATGAACTCATTACTAAACACAACACTGGCTCGGAGCGTCGTCGGCTGTCGAGCAGACGGTCCGGCAGGCGGCCGCTGGGGAGGGTAGCAACTCACCCTCTCCGCAGCACGAACGCAACTATAACTTCGGTCTGCCGCCAACTTCGCTGCAATTCGGCGAAAGTCGATCGAAAACAAATCCCGAGCGGAACAATGATTGGTTGGTTATTGGGGTTTAAGGGCGCATCGACTGTAGAGGTCATGTAGCGCCCAGCGGAACAATGAGCGGCGAGTCATGATGCGGTGCGGTTACGGCGGCGTCGACTGGTGCGGCCAGGCGGCTCCGCAGAGCTGCACCAACTCCCACAGGGTGACTGGCAAGCTGTCCCAGGTCGGACGGGACGGCTACCGAGCTGCCCCGATTCAGATACGATTAGTCCGGGCGCTCGGAGGGTCGGCAGTGTGGGATCAGCGGCCCGCATTGAAGCCGGCCTGGTGGTCAGACGGTACAACTGCGCTCCGCCGCTGATGGATGCCTCCCGACAGAGCCGCACCGATTGCAGCGGGGCGGCTCGGCCTTCAGGGCGAATCGACCACGGTGATCATATAGCGCGGCACGGCGCCGACACGAGACGATAGCTTTGCCAGGAGAACGAGACACGCGCAGCTGCGGCTGGGCAGACGCGGACCGTGCCACCTCCACAGCAGACCGTGCCACCTCCACAGCAATCACGCCATATGCATCCAAGCGGGGGCGCGAGTCAGTCAAGAAGGGTTACGACACGTCATTGACCTCGGGTAGTGAGCAACCACCACGGCGCAACATCTGCTGAGCGGAGGTGGTTGACTCACCAGAGGAGCGATACGGAACGTCGCCACCGACCTCGGAACGTCAATAACTACCACGGCGCCGCGCCTATGTTCAACGCGAGTCTGCAAGGCAGGGTTAAAATAATGGTTTTTCGTTAGGTGTGAGATGTCGAAACGGGCACAAAAGGATGTCGAAATTTGCCATGTAAATAGTGTCAATTCAAATGTTTTTGATGTCTTTCAGACTCAAATTTGACCCAATGGTGTAGATACTTATGACTGTACGTATGCTATTTGCTTTGAGATTCATATTTAGAAAGAGCTATATTCGGGAACAGGGAGACAATTACCTATGCCATAAACTGGTACCGTATGCCATATCACATGGTTAATCTCTTTACCCAAAGTTGCGTTGCGAAATGTTCGTGCATCACCATTCATTATTAGGAGCATTAACATGATGGAAGCGAGATGCTGTTAGAAAGGAGATACAAAGACTTTATAAGCATGCATCATGGAGCAGGATGTCGATACTTCGTAGAGAAGGATGTCTATTGAGTGTTCAGAAAGTGGTATTTTCCACCCTACTTTACGAATAATTTAACACTGCTGCAAGGTCATATGCGACGCAATCTAAGCTGCGGCTTGGGCGAGCTCTGAAATGACGGATCAAGCAAAGATCATACCGTGAATTACGTTTCCAGCTATAACATAATAGTCAGTGCGCGGCTTAGCTCCCGAGACCCGCTCATTAGAACGCTCAAAATTCCCCCTCTCTCAGTTACACAGTTCCTGGGCAGGCCTTCACCGCAACACGCACAAACCCGACCAGTGAACCTGACGCCATCTGGGCGTCATGAGCGGGCAACTCGAGTTGACCAAGCGTCCAGACTGCTGTCACAGCCGGTCAGGCGCGGTCAGGTCAGTCCCGCCCACTCACCCGCTGTCGCTTCAGCGTGTCCATCGGGTGTTTGAGGGTGTCGGCGAACTTGCGCGCCGGTGCCCGACTAGGGTTGGACGAGGGCGTGTGCACGGCACAGCAGCGGATGAAGAGGGCCATCACCACCACGAACGCCACCGAGATCAACAGCATCGCCCACCAGTAGTGCTGCCGGTACAGATATACAAGTCACGATACACTGTAGTGCTGTCGGTAAAGGTATACAAGTCACGATACACTGTAGTGCTGTCGGTAGAGGTATACAAGTCACGATACACTGTAGTGCTGTCGGTACAGGTATACAAGTCACGATACACTGTAGTGCTGCCGGCACAGGTATACAAGTCACGACTCATTGTAGTGCTGCCGGTACAGGTATACAAGTCACGATACACTGTAGTGCTGTCGGTACAGATATACAAGTCACGATACACTGTAGTGCTGTCGGTACAGGTATACAAGTCACGACTCACTGTAGTGCTGCCGGTACAGGTATACAAGTCACGATACACTGTAGTGCTGTCGGTACAGATATACAAGTCACGATACACTGTAGTGCTGTCGGTACAGGTATACAAGTCACGATACAAGTGCGTCGGTAAGATAACAAGTCACAAAACATGTAGTGCCGTCGATACAAATATACAAGTCACGATACACTGTAGTGCTGTCGGTACAGGTATACAAGTCACGACTCACTGTAGTGCTGTGGCTACAGATATACAAGTCACGATACACTGTAGTGCTGTCGGTACAGATATACAAGTCACGATACGCTGTAGTGCTGTTGGTACAGACATACAAGTCACGATTCACTGTAGTGCTGTCGGTACAGATAGCAGGTCACGGTACCAGGGACGGGCATGAATACCCAACATATAGCGAGGTCAGACTCAAAAGGTGGGGCATTCAATCTAAACATGATTTGACAATTTGAGTTCAATTGAACAGATGCTAAACCCTGGAGCCCCTGCCCCGCCCCTGCAGTTTAGCTGTTTACGCTCGGACCGGCCGGCAGTCGATACAGGCTGGCGCTGCCGGGCGGCAACGGCTCGCCGGCCGGAATCATCGGCCGGAACGACTCGGCGTGTGCGAGTGGCCGGGAAGCGCCGCGCCGCGCTGAGGCGGTCCGGCCAAGTCGACAAACAACTGCTGCTGCACGGTTTGTCAAAATGATTAACGGACACAGATGTGCATCACAATCACTCATGTATTGGCTTCAAGCAATGCGACAGCGCGCTCTGAAAGTCTCGTCAACGAACATATTTTTGGCGTAGTATTTTTCGAGGTATACCAACAGATGATATTTGTTGCATATGCTGCCGATGAAGGACCTTTATCGGCAATTCGATTAAAAATACCGCGTTTTTTTTTCGGTTGAGACAGAGGTATCACGAGCGTAAAGCATCTTAACATAAAGTCACTTCTGTGTGTCCCTTTCTGGTGCACTCGACGCTAAAGTCGCATTTATCTCATTTGCTCTGGTGAATGTGCTTCTATGGAATTTTATGGAATGGACTTTTTCAGATATTCCAAATCCGTAGTTTCTCCAGCGCAGCATAAGCGACTTGCTTGTTGGACGTACCTTCGGCACGCAACTCGGCTTGTTTTGCGCTCCAAACTTTGATGATAGCTGAAAGCTCTCCGCCTTTGGACATCCCCGATGTGAATTCTCTGTGCTCTCAGAGTTTCAAGTTTCATCGGAAATAGCGCTTTGGCTTGCGATGCTCTCCGACCGGCGTATCGCTTACCACTGGTAAGCGATAAAGTTGCCAATCGTGTGGCGAACTTCGAGTTTGTCCCAGTCAGACTGCAAGCGCACAATGACCGCGAGACACAGACATACTGCAGGAGAGCCACAGATAGTGATCAGCATGTCAGGACACAGACATGCTGATCACTATCAGCTCACAGCACAATACCAACTAATGGCCTCAGTACAGACGACCCGCTGTAACGTGATGCCGACTACTGACAATAATGGAAGGATCTGCACATGTAAGCTGCATCTGCTTTTGAAAACAAAAACCGATGATTGGGTTATACCAGAGGTTACGCCTACGTCACTGGGATCAGCGGCGCGGCTGAGCAGTACGGACGAGATTACTGTTACCGTGCGGCAGTCTTCACCCGTAACGATGCTTTGCCGGCTCGTCTTCGATCACAGAAATTTCCGTGTGTGGGGGGGAGGGGGCTCGAAGAGTGTATGAGCGGTGTTACGAGCTGAAAGGTTTACAACATGATCAGAATGAAAGACCACGCTTTTCCAGTCAATTTTCGCAATGCCACATGCATTTTCTCGATTGATTGATTATTTGGGCTTAAGGGCGCATCGACTACTGAGGTCATTTTGCGCCCAACATGCATTTTCTCAAAATAATGTCCCTTCCTAACAATACAATGTAGCGCTGTCGATACAGATATACAAGTCACGATACACTGTCGTGCTGTCGCCACATTTTTTCTTCTTCAATTGTCGTCCCCCATATCAGATGCAGCAGCAGCCTATCTCCTTTGGCTGTATGCACCTTCATTGGATCTTTCAACGTGTGGCATTCCTTGGTGAGCTGCCCATAGATCAGGGCAGCCAACACAAGGATGCCCCGGGATACAAAGAACAATGCAAAATGATGTGATTATATAAATACAATTTGCATCCAATCTGTTTTCTTCTTCTTTTCATTTTGCAGATAGACCACCACCAATTAGTAGAAAGGAAATGCGACCCTGGGAAATCCGCGGACTGGTAGCAAGCTAGTAACGCCCACAGAATTCCCAGGGTCAAAAGATGAAAATGTTAGGGGAGTACAGAAATGTTGAAAACAGATTCATATGGAGATGTCTCATGCAGAATAACATAGGTGTGTACCAGCCTACCAATATCCTTTGACACAAAAAGAAACACAAAAAGTCCAATCAATCACATACATTTGTACATTTTCATATCTCAACACTGATACCAAATCTAGCAGGGTGCAACCTTTAAAGCTACCTTTGTGAATTGTATGAGCTATAGTCTGACTTCAGTTTTCATTTTATTTATATAATTCCATAAAGTGACGTCTAATGCATTTCTTTAGCACATCTTTTCTTCTTGGTACTTGCTGAAATACTGGGAAATATTTTGCATATTACATTGTTCCATGATTTTGGAGCAGAGTGAGTAATAGCATATAGCCTATATTGTCGATAGGTAAATGGTATAGAGAAATGTTGAATGATTCTTGTACTAGGTGTTGTATATCGAAAAAAAAGTCAGTCATAGCATGTGGCAATGCGTCATGGACAAATTTTTGCAAAATTAATATGTTTTATTCTTTCACCATGTCGGTGAACTTCAATATATTGTACTGGATAAATAATTCATTTGTATGGTATGGTATGTATAACATCTGTAATCAATAATTCGCAAGGCACGTTTCTGGGATTTAATGACTTGATTTAGTCTAGTGGGATAATTATTACCCCAAATCACAGTGCAGTAATTTAAGTAGGGAAGAATTAAAGAGTTGTATAAATACTTCAGTTCACGACTTGTAATGAAGTATTTTACCTTCCCCATAATACCCAAGTTTCTACTAATGATGGATGTAATATAATCGATGTGCCCATACCAAGTTAATTTTTCATCCAACACCATTATAACTGCACACGGTACTCTGCAGTGCTGTTGGTACACATAGTCACTTTACACTGCAATGCTGTACACTGCAGTGCTGTACACTGCAGTGCTGTAGAGGTACACTGCAGTGCTGTTGGTACACATAGTCACTGCACACGGTACACTGCATTGCTGCGGGTAAACATAGTCACTGTAAACAGCATACTGTCAACCATTTTCCGAAACGGCAACCAATGGACACCCATCGTAACAAAACAAGTTTACCTCTGAAGGCCTTAGCCCACCATCGAGGACGGCTACGGCGCCGTATGAAAGGGGGACTTGCGCCACATTTACCTGGGGACGGCGCCATATCCTCGCCAGTCGGCCATTTTACGGGCGCAAGCGGTGGCGTGGGCTGATGGTGGCATTAACTTTCCAAATAGCCAGCCGGAAAATCGCGTCAAGTTGTTTTCGTCATCCATCATGTACGGTGTCCAACAGCCGCAGAGATAATCTAATCTCAACCTCGTTATCGGACTATCTCGGCACCAGCACCGCCCGGGTGTGCTCCGGGTGTCAAGACCGACCGGACGTGCTCTGGGTGTCAGGACCGACCGGACGTGCTCTGGGTGTCAGGACCGACCGGACGTGCTCTGGGTGTCAGGACCGACCGGACGTGCTCTGGGTGTCAGGACCGACCGGACGTGCTCTGGGTGTCAGGACCGACCGGACGTGCTCTGGGTGTCAGGACCGACCGGACGTGCTCTGGGTGTCAGGACCGACCGGACGTGCTCTGGGTGTCAGGACCGACCGGACGTGCTCTGGGTGTCAGGACCGACCGGACGTGCTCTGGGTGTCAGGACCGACCGGACGTGCTCTGGGTGTGAGGACCGACCGGACGTGCTCTGGGTGTCAGGACCGACCGGACGTGCTCTGGGTGTGAGGACCGACCGGACGTGCTCTGGGTGTCAGGACCGACCGGACGTGCTCTGGGTGGGGTGTAGGACCGACCGGACGTGCTCTGGGTGTCAGGACCGACCGGACGTGCTCTGGGTGTCAGTACCGACCGGACGTGCTCTGGGTGTTAGGACCGCACGGACGTGCTCTGGGTGTCAGGACCGACCGGACGTGCTCTGGGTGTCAGGACCGACCGGACGTGCTCTGGGTGTCAGGACCGACCGGACGTGCTCTGGGTGTCAGGACCGACCGGACGTGCTCTGGGTGTCAGGACCGAC
The DNA here is from genome assembly GCA_034440575.1 of Imbricaverruca yamaguchii. Lineage (NCBI taxonomy): Eukaryota > Metazoa > Arthropoda > Thecostraca > Neoverrucidae > Imbricaverruca > Imbricaverruca yamaguchii. The sequence continues at coordinate 2,054,189 of JAOTOL010001636.1, read as the reverse complement.
CGGACGTGCTCTGGGTGTGAGGACCGACCGGACGTGCTCTGGGTGTGAGGACCGACCGGACGTGCTCTGGGTGTCAGGACCGACCGGACGTGCTCTGGGTGTCAGGACCGACCGGACGTGCTCTGGGTGTCAGTACCGACCGGACGTGCTCTGGGTGTTAGGACCGCACGGACGTGCTCTGGGTGTCAGGACCGACCGGACGTGCTCTGGGTGTCAGGACCGACCGGACGTGCTCTGGGTGTCAGGACCGACCGGACGTGCTCTGGGTGTCAGGACCGACCGGACGTGCTCTGGGTGTCAGGACCGACCGGACGTGCTCTGGGTGTCAGGACCGACCGGACGTGCTCTGGGTGTCAGGACCGACCGGACGTGGTTTCGCTGTGCGGACCGCCAGGAGATGGCCTAGCTTCACGGGTCGGTTGTGGCTTTACGACGCACTCAGCAGTGGATGCCATATGACGCCGTCTGCCTCACCCGGGCAGGAAAGACGAGCATCGAACCCCGTACCACTGAACCAGTAGATGTGAATTAGCCAGTAGTAGTAGGCGAGTACCCACCGACGAAGATGAATATCTTCAACAGTCCGGGCACATCCAAGTACAGTGCCGACTTCTTCCCAACCACGGCCACCGAGGTGCCAGGCACCCGTGGCCCAGCCATTTGTATCAGTAGTAGAGGACGGCTTAGCCTTACATGACCCTGGAGTCCCGATCCGCAACCTGCGACCACCCTAAGACTTTCCTGCAGTCGAAGGCCCAAAACACCCGGGCCGATCGATTCTGGTCGGGAGCCCGAGACAACCCGACAGGACAGCGCATCCGCTTACCGTCACCCACTCCACTATCGACATGAGCGTCTTCTGTGAGAAGAGCAGGTTCTTCAGCTGCACCAGCGGCCCCTCGGCATCAACGCGGCGACACTTGAGGAACACATCGCAGTAGCCCTGCCGGCGGCGCACCAACAGACGTGTCAGCCGGCCGCGCCGACGCCGACGACCAGGTGTACTTGGTTAGTTAATGGGGGTTCGGGACGCATCGACTGCAGATGGCACGCAGCGCCCTACGATAAGGCTTCACGTAATAGTCGGAGTCGGCGCTTTCCCGCTCACGGTCCGCCGCGGTAAGTCGCCGGTAATGCCGCCACGGTGTCTACGGTGGAGGGCGAAGCAGCCCACCGGATACCTCGGACTGTACTAGATCGAGCCGGTGTGCACAACTTGCCAATAGGCTCGGTGGTTACAAATCTGGAAAAGTGCCCCTGTCATATCAAACGTATCCGTGCGTTCATGCTTTATACCTGTAAAATGTTTCTTTGATCTCACCGGTTTTGCCTACCTGAACGGATGTTAAATCTGTTTAGTAATAACGATATCCTGATAGGTCACCAGCCTCGCGCGCCATGCGCAATATGTTGTACAATTCCAAGGACCGATCGCCAGCAAATACGCGAAGCCACAAAATTTATCATGAGATGGTTGGTTGGTTATTGGTTTTACGACACATCGACCGTTGAGTCATGTAGCGTCGCCAAACTCTCACGCCGATTGGTCGCGGGCGAAGAGTAGCGACAGGTGAGACTCGAACACACAATTTTATCATGAGATGAAAAATCTTAAAATGTGAGTGCATGAGAAGCTATGTTGATGAAACAGTACACCAGTGTCCTGAAATTCATGTTTCGTGGAGCGAAGGGTAGGGGGCATGGATGTCAAAACTCCTGATGACATCGAACGATTGGGCAACATGCGATGGAAAAGTGCATAATGCACTGAACAAAAATCCGATTCAGCCGAAGTTGATTGCCATTTGGGAAAATCGAATTCGACTGGCGAATATGGTGCAGAATTATCAAACAAATGCACAATGCATATGCAAACCACCATGCACACATCACCACACACACACACACACACACTGAAAATACTACACTTCTGATACGAAATGTGTACCATAAGCGGTCCGATAACCCATCAACACTAGTTCGCGGTATTCGCCAAAACCTGCGGCTGACGGGGCCACCGACAGGTGTTGCTCACCTGGAAGTTGTCGCAGGCGGCGCCGGCCGTCATGACGATGCCCTGGCCGTGGCCGAGGCCGAGCTCACTACTGCTGCGACACGTGGAGGCGTTCTCGCTGCTCCGGCACGCCACCTCACACAACTTGCCGCGGTCCTCGATCAAATCCGACGTCAGGAAGCACTCGCGGAGGCCGTGCTTCAGGCAGATTGAGCCAGCACATTCACCGTTCAAACACACCTGAGGGCAGGGCAGGAGACAATGTGACAGACACACCTGAGGGCGGGGCAGGAGACCACGTGACAGACACAACTGAGGGGAGGGCAGGAGACCACGCGACAGACACACCTGAGGGCAGGGCAGGAGACCACGTGACAAACACACCTGAGGGCAGGGCAGGAGACCACGTGACACACACCTGAGGGCGGGGCAGGAGACCACGTGACAGACACACCTGAGGGCAAGGCAGACCACGTGACAAACACCTGAGTGCAGGGCAGGAGACCACGTGACACACACCTGAGGGCAGGGCAGGAGACCACGTGACAGACACACCTGAGGGGAGGGCAGGAGACCACGTGACAGACACACCTGAGGGCAGAGGAGGAGACCACGTGACAGACACACCTGAGGGCAGGGCAGGAGACCACGTGACACACACCTGAGGGCGGGGCAGGAGACCACGTGACAGACACATCTGAGGGCAGGGCAGACCACGTGACATACACCTGAGGGCAGGGCAGGAGACCGCGTGACAGACAAAACCGAGGACAGGGGAGGAGACCATGTGACAAACACACCTGAGGGTAAAGCAGGAGACCAAGTGACAGACACACCTGAGGGCAGGAGAGGAGACCACGTGACAAGACACACCTGAGGGCAGGGCAGGATATGATGTATTAGGACACCACTGTTTACTCTACCTTCATTAATGAATCAAATCCGAGTACAGTTTATAATTACGGGATACGATAATGGTCTTGTCAAAAAACACAGATAATCATGAAAACATTAGATAGCTTTCTAGCAGTCCGGAAAGGCCAAAATCGACGACACCGGTGTCGAATTTTCTGCAGCTTGAGCAGGCTGCGGGCTGATGCGCTACAGTATCTCGTCGGAGCAGCCGTGCTGTCGGTGTTCGGGCGGAGACTCACCTTGGTGCCGATGTTGCACTCGGTCATGTTTGGCCGCGGCGGAGGCTCCGGGCAGGTGGCGCGGTAGCCGTCACAGTACGAGTCGTAAGTGCAGTTGTCGCTGTTGCGACACTTGAGCTGCTCGAACGACGCCACGAAGCCACACTGCTGGTGACAGCACGGACCTTCGCTCGGGCTGCAACGGGACACCGTCACAGTACAGACCTTCGCTCGGGCTGGCACAAAACACTGTCACTGTATGGACCTTCGCTCGGGCTGGCACAAAACACTGTCACTGTATGGACCTTCGCACGGGCTGGCACAAAACACTGTCACAGTACAGACCTTCGCTCGGGCTGGCACAAAACACTGTCACAGTACAGACCTTCGCTCGGGCTGGCACAAAACACTGTCACAGTACAGACCTTCGCTCGGGCTGGCACAACACACTGTCACAGTACAGACCTTCGCTCGGGCTGGCACAAAACACTGTCACAGTATGGACCTTCGCTCGGGCTGGGATAAGACACTGCCTCAGTAAATTTGTCAGCAAACAGTGTTGTAGAGTAAGTGGAGCGTGCGATACCGATGCATTTGGTCGGGCATGCACGAGCAGTATCGGCTGAATACTGCATTTTATCCCCAGCCAATAGCCTTCGTGACCTACAAATTAAAATTGATCAATTGATATAAAAAAACTATCGAATGGTATAATACAAATAGACGTTCTTTAGATGTCTCGAAAATACATTATCAACTGTATTCCGAAATGCAGTGTGATGGTATTCACATGAACATCAAGGAAGAGATAATCGAAAGGCGCCGTGATGCGAAGTACCAACGAGTTGTTTTCTGGACGAAAATATTATAGACGAAAAATGAAACCAACTAGTTTCCCTCATAACTGAAACAGAACACTGGAATTAGATCAAAATAAAATTTTATGTTCACAATCATTTTATGCCAATACAAATTATTCCAGAATGCACTGGCGCGTAGCTAATACCATTGTTAACCCAGACAAACCATCGGTAAATCGTCCGATTTACCTACAATGTCAAATCAACATGGTAGCTATGTGCATGGTGGCATTGGGACAGCTGATGCCCTCAGTAATTTCTTCATACAAAATGAGCATGAATTCGCAGCAGCAATATAGACCTCAATCCGTAATCCACTACGAAATGCACCTGAAAATTCCGGTGCTGTTCTTCACAAAATTCTTCCATTCAATCATGATGAAGTTGCAGTAGTAATTCATTCCCTTAAAAAAGTGCTGGAGGTGATAACATAAACTCAAAGCTTCTGAAGCTTCCTATTGGATGCATACTTCTGCATACAACACATTAGCAGAATGTATACTTGGCTAGGGATGTTACAAAATTTAAGAAAGCCTACCTGTGTCTAAGCATACGAGAATACGAAAATTCCGCAAAGATTAAGCCTAGCCGTGCGGGAAGGGGTCAAGTTGTCCGTAGACATTTCTTCTAAGAACTCCGAAACCGTTTACTCCGTATTCAGCAGTTTGATTTCGAAAGCAGTTCCCCAATGTTGGCATAAGCGACATGGGCAGGCACTGTCCCTGTCGATTATGCCGACATCGAGGCACTGTTCCTGTCCTTGTCGCTTATACCGACATTGGAGGCACTGTTCCTGTCCCTGTCGCTTATACCGACATTGGAGACACTGTTCCTGTCCCTGGGGCTCGTGCTCACATTGGAGGCACTGTCTTTGCTGCAACGTTTCAAGTCCTAAGGTTTTCTTCACTTGGAAGTACATTAGTTTTAAAATATTTGTATCATGCTAACCAATTTTCGTCACAGCATTGCCTCTGAAGTACTCGCGGTCTTTGTTCAAAGAATGGCTTTGCATGCACACATGTTTCAAAAGAGTGACAGTTGGGTCGGGCCGGCCCGCTCAGACGAACTTCTGTCGCATATCACGGGGAGTAGACTCACTAGGACTTGGCCCTCGCTCAGCACGAGTAAGAAGGACGCCCGCACCTGCACTGCGTGTACCGCCGGCGGCGGCACCCCTCTGCCGACGCGTTGGCCGCCTTGTCGGACAGCGACACCTGGTTCGGGTAGCAGCACCTCTCGTCGCACTCGTCGTCGTCGAAGCCGCAGTCGCACTCCTCGCCGTCCTCCACGATCTTGTTGCCGCAGAACGCGCCGTCCGACCCTGGGGCAGCGAGCACACGCCGAGTGAACAGCAACAGTCGGTCGGATACTGGCCGGAGCTGCAGAGTCGACCACAACGTAATGCAGCACTACCACCAGGCACTGCTGCCCATGTAGATCTGCAGAGTCGGTCACAACGTCACGCAATATTTGTGGCCGATGGATCCACATGCTTTCGGCAATCGAGGGTCTGTAGATTTTCGGTTACGGGACATCCGTATGTTTAAATCATCGACCTACTGTGGGTTTTAGGTATTTAGGCTGTCGGCAACGTCATGATGGGCTGGGTTAGGTTCAGCTCGGTTGGATTATGTTGGGTTAGAATGGACTAGGTTCGATTAAGTTGGTTTAGGTGAAGTCAGGCTACGTTATGTTGGGTTAAGTTAGGTTACTACGTCAAGTCAGGCCAGGCAGAAAAGCTCTGGCCCGGTCTGGATTATTTGGTTCGGCTGGGTAATGACCTGGTGGATGCACGAGGTTCAAAACAGGCTAGAGATCAAGCGTTATGGTCTGGGACACTTTTCTGATTTTGAACGTGCCAACAATGAGGTAAGGAGAGTTTGCGTGTATCGGGGGAAACATATAATCCAAACGCATACCAGCATGGAAATCAAGGAAAGAAAACGCACGCACGCCCATGCCGACCTAAGAGAAAGATACAACAATGGGCCAATCGAGACTCGCCCACCTCTGAGCTCCTTCTCTCTTTCAGTTTCTTACAAGTGGGTAGACGAACGCGCGACACGGCCCCGTGACTCCCTCAGCTGGGAGGGGAAGCTGCCAGTTACGCCTGCGTCAGGCGTGCAACACCGACAGCCAACGCCAGCCGCCCACCGTGCTAACACCAGCCGCCCACCGCGCCAACATGAGCCGCCCACCGTGCCGACACCAGCCGCCCACCGTGCCAACGTCAGCCGCTCACCGTGCCAACGTCAGCTGCTCAACGTGTCAACACCAGCCCCCTCCGTGCCAACATCGACTGCCCACCGTGCCAACGCCAGCCGCCCACCGTGCCAAGATCCACAGTCAACACCGCCGCCGTCGGCGCGCACTCACTGGTGAAGCAGTCGCGCTTCTTGCCGTCGGTGATGGCGTCCAGCACGGAGCTGATGTTGCGCCGGCTGCACTCGCTGAACTTGCTGTTGTTGGGCAGGTCGCCGCTGGTGGCGCTGGCGAACATGATGAAGTTGCCGTCGGGGCCGCCGGGCGTGCACGTGCTGGGCCAGTCGTGCGGCGAGCCCATATTGTGGCCGATCTCGTGCGCCAGCGTCAGCTGGGAGACGCGCGGCGGCACGCGCGAGTGGTAGTTGACAAACGTGATGATACCCGTGTTGAGTGAGCGCCGGTTGCTGCGCTGCGAGCCGATGTTGTCGGCGAACGGCTTGTAGCGTTCACAGATGCCACCGGAGGCGCCTGCCAGCCGGACAGGTCACTGTCACCGCCCTCCAGTGGTGGCGGGTGGGAGTCAGGCTCAGGTGTTGTGGCAGGTCAGGTTCAGGTTTTGTGGCAAGTGGGAAGTCAGACTCAGGAGCTGTGTCAAGCCAGGCTCAGGTGCAGTGGCAGGTGGGGGCTCAGGCTCAAGTGCTGTGGCAGGTGGGTCAGACTAAAGCTATGTGGCAGGTGGGAGGTCAGACTCAAGGGGTGTGGCAGGTCAGGCTCAAACTCTGTGGCAGGTGAAAGGTGGGAGATCAGTCAGGTGGAGTGACTGGTGGGAGATTAGGTTCAGGAGGTGTGAGAGATGGGAGATCAGGTTCAGGCATAGTGACATGAGTGACATCACGTTCAGGCGGCATGACGATGACAGGTGGGACGTCAGACTAATTATTATCATTGGGGTATTAAACGCATCGACCAGGATAGCTCATCTAGCAACCATGGGGGGTCAGGCTAATGTGATGTTTCAGCCACAGGTGGAGAACAAGCTTGGGTTGTGCGAAAGGTTGGCGGTCAGGATTAGATCGCATACCGGTGACATGTACGAGGTCAGAGTCAGGTAGTGAACCAGCAACGTACAGAAGCCAGCCCACAGTGTGAAGGCTCGCAAATAGCTTCCTGTGGCGGGTCATATACCACTCACAAACACGATCAAGCATAGGTGCCAGTGTGTCCCGGACACAGGTACAGCACACGCCGAGAAGCTATGCTGACATCCACACCCATATCTTCTCTGTCATTCATCGATTACTATACGGCCAGAACGCTTCGTCACACGGGTGCGGCCAGCATCGAACACGACCTCGGCATGCACAGCCGAGTGTACAAAACAGCACCGGACCTGCACCTGTACGGAGTGGCCGTAACTGGCTCCGTCGTGACGCCCCTCTCGCCCAACACACAAGCGCGCATCTACGATTGCCATGTACAACACTGTCGCCGCGTAGTGCCGGCCAGTCGCTGTGCTGTGCGCGCGCCAGCTGGAGAACTCACCCGCGGGCGACGCCACCCAGGCCAGGCCGAGAGTGCCCTTGTTGAAGTCCCGGTACGTGAACACGTACGACAGACAGAAGGAGTCGTGGTCGTCCTCAGAGTGCAGGTTCAGGAAGTTGGACACGTCCACGTTCGGAATGCAGAACTTGTTGCGGTTGTTGGCCGGGTATGTCGGCGAGCAGGTGTGGTTGTCGTCGATCTGCGGCGAGCATCGAGTTACACGGTGGGTCATTCACGCCCACTCCCGTGTCGTGCATGCGACACACCAGTGGTGGACGCTGTGGACTGAGGGTCGGATGCCGGGTGGGGACACCCGACCCTCAGCACCGCGGTGTCGAGCAGCACAGTGGAGACTCTGCAGACTGAAGAGCAAACGAACTGTCCATGATGGTTGCAGAAAAGGCTTTCCAGCTTGCTAACGACCGGGTAATTTACGTCCATTGTATCATTATAAGTCTGTCCGTATAATATTCAGCTGGCTTCCGGACAGCTTGTCGCTCGAGACAACTTGACAACCTATCACCGGACCCACCTTGAGCCGCTGCACCTCGAACTGGATGCCGCGATGCGAATAGCTGCCGTCGAACTTCTCGCGGTCGTACACACGGTTGACGGCCCGCACGTGTGACGCCACCATGGCGGTCAGCTCCTCGCGCGTGCGCCGCTCGTTGCGCTCGCGACTGTACACGTCGTGCCAGAGCATCGGGTCCGTCTCGATGCTGAGGCTGCACGTGCCGCGACTGTCGGGGAGGTGGCTGGTGGCGGCGCCCAGCCGCGGTGCCCGCCGACTGCGTGATCGAGCGGTGTCCGCCTGCCGCTGCGCCGCCTGGTGGCAGCCGTCGGAAACGTGGGCCGTCAGTGAAGTGGCACGACGGAGCGCGCTGCCCAACAGTTGAGAGGTGAGGGCGGCACACTGACCAACAGTTGAGAGGTGAGGGCGGCACACTGACCAACAGTTGAGAGGTGAGGGCGGCACACTGACCAACAGTTGAGAGGTGAGGGCGGCACACTGACCAACAGTTGAGAGGTGACGGCGGCACACTGCCCAACAGTTGAGAGGTGAGGGCGATACACTGACCATCAGTTGAGAGGTGACGGCGGCACACTGACCAACAGTTGAGGGGTGAGGGCGGCACATGCCATCTACTTGAAGTGAGGCGAACATGACCAACAGTTGAGAGGCGAGGGCGACACACTGACTAACAGTTGAGAGGTGAGGGCGGCACGGTCATCAGCTGAGAGGTATGGCGACAAGGTGGTCATCAGCTGAGAGGCATGAGGGCTGCACGGTGACCATCAGCTGCGAAGTGCTCCAGAAGGCAGCACGCTGGCCGCCGCGGGAGAAACACGTGCTAGAGGGCAGCACAGTCGCCATCTTTGGAGAAGCGTGGCCAGCGTGGCGGGACCGACACCGACGCTCACCTCTGTGTACTTGTAGTGTCTGTGTTCGTGCGACACGCGGCCGGAGGCGGCTCCAGCCTTGACAGATCCGGCACGTGACGGCGCGGACGCCGGCCAGGCTGGCTGGTCGGGCTCCTCCTCTATTGCCGAGTTTTGTACTCTGCTCATCCACTCAGACACCTCGCCGTTCACACCGCAGCCACCAAACGGCCCTGGCGAGTAGACGGTTGGCTGGTTGTTGGCGCTTAAGGACGCATCGACTGCGCCGGTCATACGGCGCCCAGAGCAGGCGACACCGTGACGCAGTTAACACGGCCAACACGAACAAAATGCCGACATAATGCAGGAGCCCGTCAAAGCTACCAGACGTCTGTTTGGATCAAAATGGTTTAGTTGCAGGGACACACAGTTGTATTAATTCAGTTGTGATATGTGAGCTATATGTGCACATATACGTGCACTAAGCTCTATAGATGTTATAGATGATCTACCTAATAATACCACATCAATTTAGTCTGGTATAAGTAAACAAAGATCTGCAACATTGTATATGAAGACGTGGACGGGTAAGTTCTCTGCATTCGCCACCCTCAGTTTAAATAAACGTAGACAAAGATGAAGGAAGAAGTGGGTGTATGCGTACCGGCAATTCTATGCCCGACTATCCTAGACTTCAAAGTCGCGCGTTAACGCGCCACCGCACGTATCACATCGAATGAGTGTTGTCGCCTCCACACGTTGGCTATTGGAGGTTGTCAGTGCATCGACTACACAGGTCACGCAGCGCCCATGCCAGGTCAACTGACTCGTGCATTATCTTTAATGCAAACCCAGCTCTTCGCCGTTCCTTTGCTTACCTCTACCCTGGTGTAAATGCTGAAACGGGTCTTCTATGTGGCTTTCTGAGTATATCACAGAGTGAAATGACGATGAATGATTCGTGGGATAGTAGTGATGCGATTTCTCGACATAGTAGTTTCCCTGTGGGGTCTCGATCTTGCCCTGAAACAGGCCATCGTGCAGGGACCCGTGCACATAGCTGTGTGGCACATCTGCAAACGGAAAACCACAATCAGTTGTCGAGACAATACCGCACTCGTCACACCGGCCACGTACACCTTAGTGCTGCCGTACCGGAAAGAGACGGCACCAAGCACCAACACAATCACACAGTCACTAACTGAGCAAACTTAGCAGCTGAGTATCGATACGTTAATACATACACGGACAGAGCTAGGCGATGGATCAGTAATTTGGTGATGTTACCCATATCGAACTAAACAGCCGGCGGCTAATCCGTTTCCGACAAATCATAATTGCTCCACATTTCGGGGGCTTAGGGGCGCATCGACTGCAGTGGTCATGCAGCTGCTCCACATTTCGTTGAGGTTAGCATGCTCGGACTGCAGCCGGGCTGCACACACAAGCTCCTGCGCTTCACGTGTGAGTGAGACAGCCGGACTGCATACACAAGCTCCTGCGCTTCACGTGTGAGTGAGACAGCCGGACTGCAACACAAGCTCCTGCGCTTCACGTGTGAGTGAGACAGCCGGGCTGCAACACAAGCTCCTGCGCTTCACGTGTGAGTGAGACAGCCGGACTACATACACAAGCTCCTGCGCTTCACGTGTGAGTGAGACAGCCGGGCTGCAACACAAGCTCCTGCGCTTCACGTGATGAGACAGCCGGACTACATACACAACTCCTGCGCTTCACGTGTGAGTGAGACAGCCGGACTACATACACAAGCTCCTGCGCTTCACGTGTAGTGAGACAGCCGGACTACATACACAAGCTCCTGCGCTTCACGTGTGAGTGAGACAGCCGGGCTGCAACACAAGCTCCTGCGCTTCACGTGTGAGTGAGACAGCCGGACAAGGTATTTCCGTTATAGGAGGAAGGACTGGTCCAGTCGAGACTACTTTCAACCAGGAAAGAATAACGTGCAGAACGTGCCTCTGGTAGAGTGTGGTAAGGTCTTGATTCCACTGCTGTACATGTAGCTTGGCTTGGCTTGGACTTTAGGGCGCATCGACAGCTTGTCTTGATGAATAACTTAGTAAAGGCATTGCAATGAGATCGGGAAGCATTCAAGTACACCAACCATAAATTCCAAAGACACAGTGAAGATAAAACCAAAGAAGGCGTTTTCACTGGCCGCATATTCGCGAGATCTCAGAGATGAACAGTTAGAAACCATGATTAGTGGTGATGAGAAGTCTGCGTAGAATCCTTTCGGATACTAGCCAATGGTTTTTGGGTATTAATAGAGCTGAAAACCACCAGAAGCGAATCGAAAAACGTCTGTCCTGATAGCAGAAGCTAGATTACAACATGCCCCTGAAATCCCTCAGAGAGTAATCACTGCATTTTCACCTGGGTGTTTTCCCGCAAAACTGTGGCGCAGTCAGTTATGACCATGGTGAACACTTTCATATCATCAGGATATGTCGACAATGGAAAAACAGTACCGGGAAAATGGAGTGCGTCTGGGTAAGCGCACTACTGCTGGACGAATATTGGGGTGTATCGTCAATCATAGAATGCTTATCATGGGTGAAACTATAGCGAAGTGTGCTGGGAAAACCCTGGAACACCGCTCAGACGCGAATTGATGATGACTACTTGATGTCCCGGGTCAATTTATAGGTTTTGGGTCGAGGGGCTGCAATATATTGGTAAACTCGAAATTCATTGACTAAATATAAAACTATGCGTTGGAGCAGCACATTCTGTGTGTTTGCTTAATCAACAAGACATTCTTCGTCTATTCGTGCCGATTTGAGCATAGTATAAAGCACAGGAATCCAACAGATATCGCCGATATTAACATATATTACCTCGTACCTACAGCGTATATGCACCTTATACACGCTTTATGCCACCAGCTATGCTGGTGGCTAGCCGATCATGCAAGTATGCCAGGACTATCTGACCGTTACATTTGCAACGATGAGTTCAACTGGCTCATTCCTGTACTCCTAGTCGGCAGAGGTGACAGAACATGGGTGTATAAATGTATATGTGTACGCATGCATGCATGCATGCATGTGTGTAAACATGTATATATTGTCTTTCGGCACCCATATGATGGCTATTGTGTCCAGGCGTTAAAACAGTTCGGATCATAATAAAACACGACGTCGGCGCGAGGCTCTGAAAGTAACAGTTTACACATGAAAGTGGATTCAGACACCGAGCGTGGGTAAAAGTTGACCACAGGAGCCCTGCCACACCGCCGCAGTGTACACGGGGCGCCGCCAGCCGTGCAGGCCCAGCTGGCACGTGTCCGCAGTCTCTGCGTCTCGACTGTCGCGGTGCGTCGTACTAAGCCCCTGCGGTGCGCTATATGAAGAACGCCTCGCGAGCCCGGTGCCGACTCGAGAGAATGGCGGGAGACGCCAGCCGACAGCGCGGGCTGTACGAGCAGTCACGCTCTCTCCGCAGGTCACCCTAAGCCTGAGACAGCCGGGTGACGTCTCGCATGTGAGCAGCTTGTGGATGACGATGATGTCCCCCTCTTTGATGAGCTGCTCCACAGATGACCACCGGAGTTGATGTGCGACTGGGAGTGCCGGCGGTTAGCTAGAGTCACGAGTCTGATACCGTGGTTAATGCTTCGCTGCAGTTTGCGCTTTATAGTGGAGGTGCAGCTTCGGTGGGTGGTCGAGCAAATGTAGGAAAATGCCACGCATTCCAGCAATGTTTTCTCGACGCCTTCCGACAAGGCTGTGGGCGGTTCCGACAGGGCAATCAGGAGTCCGTAGCAATTCGTGCAGACTACGGCGACATTACTTTCCCAGGCAATATCTGAGTGCACGGTGACGCCCAGGAGCTCGGTGTTCCCCGCCGGCTGTGCCGGTATGCCGCCCACGCAGGTGGTGAGATCATCTGGTGACAGTCGCCTGGCGGATCTGACCAGCGGCGCTTGGGTCTTTTCCCCTTCAGCCGGAGTTGGTTCGGGTGGAACCACTGTAGCGCTGAGCCGAGGGCCAGAAAGGAGAACGATTTCAACTTCGGTGTATCTGAGGAACTAGCGCTGCCGTGTCAGTTCATCGTCGGACATTGTTCGGCGATGCTATCTCATATCGAGCGGAGCTGGACTTGCCAGGACGGTCAGAGAATGCCTGTACAGAAGCATTGTGCTCTCATTAGAGCTCCATCCGCCCCTGGCAGAGCTGGTGAGCCCACTCCTATAACGCAATAGCCGCTCGACTTACTCTGAGGCACAGCTCCTTGCAATGCTGTCGGACGAGAGCATGGCACCTCGTGAGTCCGCAGTGCTGCGATGCGGCTCAGGGACGAGACGCCGGATCAAGCAGCTCTTTCCGTCGAAGAGCTAGCGAACTACACATAGATCATCGACTGGGAGAGTGAGGCGATCTCCGATCCTCCGATATCCCTCACTGTGTCAGACCATCACATCAGAGACATTGTCCATGCTCCTCTCAGCATACCAGCGTGTCCTGTGCACACGCACACCGTTGAGAGAGCGGCTCAGTTGGCCACCGAACGTCTCAGAAGATGATTGGCGTGAAGGCCACACGGTTACGACTTTACGATACAGGAGTGACGTTACGAGTCTCTTCCGCACGGGTAGTTACTACCTGGACCATGCGTCAGATCTTGCTGCTGATAGTGTTTTAACTGGCATCAAACGTGCGACGTGTCCCATTATTTTGCAATGCCAACGAACCGCCTTACAGCGCATAGCTTTAATAGTGCGAAATGGAGGCTAGCATTGTTCATAATCATGGGACATGATACTGAATAGCGCTGCTGCAAACATTAACAAAATAGTGTGGTCATTTGTGGCAGGATTCATTTCCTCGTTTCTTGCAACTGGTGTGGGTAGGTGTGGTGAACTGGAGCTGTTCGATCAGTGAACACAAAGCAAAGCCATACGTGCATAAATGGACGCTAAAACTATCATTCCGTTCAAGTTCTTGGATATACCCGTTCAAGTATCTAGGCTGACATTTGTGTTACTATGCAATGTAGGAAAATGCGCTTACAAGCTTGTAATACTTGCGGAAATATTTTGCCTTTGAAGAGGGGAGCTACAATAGGCAATTAGCGTGCAAATATGCTCTGTAAGTTTTGTGTGGAGTTTGGACGCGGCTTGTTCTTGGAGAATGTTTGGCAGTGTTTTTCTTGCAGCTGAGCTTTGCAACTTCGAACGACAGTAGCAGAGCGAAATAGAATGATTGTCTGAATCATGATTTGTGCGAACACTTGACTCGGGTAGTGGCAGGTGATAAGAAGATATCGTCGGAGATAACCTACCTTATTCGATCTTAAAAGGTTATTGACCTTTTAAAAAATGACCTCAAAACATCTGGACTGGCTGATGGTACCCATGGCATACCGAAACGTCCTCTCTGACGCACGTCTAATGCGCTACAACTGTTAATACCCGCAGTTGTGCGTAAACATAAAAGCCAGTTGCAGGCATACAACTGCATGTCTGCAAGGGTGACGCCAAAGCTTGGCGACCTGACAAGACCTGGGTCAATTTCCTTCTTCGAAAGACGCACAAATGCTGTATCGTCATCTATCCAAAATATGAGCGCGCTGCCGCGTGCCGTTTTCGCGTAGTCCTGAAAAAAAATGTGGAAGAAAAGGAACCACCCCGATATGAGGGCGCACATCCAACGGCATCGGCCATATTTCCATCATCAACAGGCCGATTGCGCTCGTAGTATCACGAAAATGTAGAGCGTGTCTTGTTGATAAACATGCATGTAAAATATGCTGCTTCCATGTACAGTTTTCGATTTTCTCAATTTTTATCTCCAAAATTGTACCGATAGATGGCTGCACTTCCGACCCTCAGCCTATAAATGTGCATTGACATCGAGTAAGCATGAGTTAATTCGCGTGTGGTGGGTGTTTCCTATGTGTTTCAGTATCCTCCGATACAATTCCACCCATGCTTCATGAACTTAAGAAGAAAGGTCTTCGACGACACACACCAACTAGCATTCGGGGCGGCCCGCACTCGCGTACGGACAGCGACCCAGGAGATCTCGCTCACTGAATGCGAACACGCAAGTGCCACCGAATGTATTTGTGTAAACACTCAAAGTGCTGTGACCCAAGACTTCTTTAGTCTCAAAAGCACGCATAAAGAAAGAAAAACTAAAGGCAGGCAAAGATAAAGAATCACCTTCAAGAATTAATTGCGCTACACTAGTATTTTGGATACCACGTGCCCAATGGTAGGATACCTATACAAAATTGGGTGGGCCAGGAAGCTGGAATTGTATCCTATTATGTCGTGCTTTCCCACTGTTTTACTGATGCACCACATGTAGCATATAACGTTGTCCGTTCTTTCGTTAAGAGGATCTGATGCAGTCGTGCTGGAAAGATGCTATTCGAGTGGCTGCGCCCGACGCGATGTCTCCGGAGGCACATAGTCCAAAAAGCTCAGGGGGCTTTTATCTCACTTTTAAACATAAAAGCCGACACGTAGGGGTCATATCACCACAGCTAACTCACGACTATCACGATTGCCGACACCGTACCTGCCATAGTCACCGACCCATGCTATTCGAGGAACATGGCTGCGCCGATTTCTAAAAGTTTGATGGTAAGCGGTGGCGTTGGACACCAAGGTAGTTTATTGTCGGTGCCAAGATTAATAAAAGTAGATCATTGTGTCTTGAATCATCTGCTGCTGATTTGTTCACCTTCATCAGTCTGAGGAATCAATTCTAACGATAACTGGTCAGTTTCTGGATTAGAGTTTTAGATACAGTCGGAATCCCCTCGTTTCACCAGATTTGTTTCACCAAGACGCCTGCGTGTCTCTGCCCTCAAATCTTTCAAACTGACTCGTATTACAAAGGCACGTGGCCCGTGCCAAACGAACATAATTGGTATGAGCACGATCAGCCCAGCAGCAGTGAACTTTACACCGCAATACAGGAATAAACTAGAGCACGGTGTCAACCGGCAGGGTTCATCACTCTCATCACCTAAGATTTTCACCCTTCGTTTTTATCGTAATTGGAAAACATAGTTTTCACATCTATGATTTTGACAACTACGTGACGTCATGAAACGAAATTCTGAGAGAGCAATATATTTGCACAATATTAGAGAGCAAATTGTACGTAGCATACTATATCAGAAGATCGCTTCATGACGTTATGTAATGATGGAACAGCGATACATTTTTTTCGTGAAATAAGATGGATTATACCACTTTCTGTCAACTGAATCGACAGCCCTCCCAGCGAAGTGTTGACACCACTCTTCGTGATGAGTCTCCACGAGGTTTTCACATATAATTTCTAACAATATCTTGTTGATAAGTGTTACGCATATATTCACTATTGCGGATTGTAATGCATGAAAATATCTCAGCACAATTTCATGTAAAGGGATTACCTGTGATGCGGTCTGCCATACAATATCAGTTGATAAAATAGACATTTTCATCGTTCCTGCTCACATAGTTATCCTAAGTTATGCATCTCAAATCAAAGGAAGGAATGTCCACACATGCGCCCGCTGTTGGATCAAAATTTTGTTTGAAGAAGTTAGGTTGTAGCAAACTAGTGGTATTTGTCGCATGCTGTGGCGAAGTCATAAGCCCGACCCTTTTCCACCTGAGCTACCGCAATGCACGCGCTGTTCCCCCGAGCGTGCCTTCCGTTTGACACGCCCGCCCAGCTCACCTTGGAGGTAGCCCTCGTACAGGTGGTCGGTGCGCAGCGGCTCGTAGTAGCCGGACGGGCCGACCAGCACGGCGCCGGGAGCGAACACGCTGGCGTCCCGTCGCAGCCGCAGACGGAAGTGGCGCTGCAGCGCGCGGAACTCGAGCACCACCGGCGGGTCGGCGGCCGACCGGCGGTGGCGCAGGTGGCGGGCGTGCAGCTCCGTCCGACAGTAGTCCAGCCGCTCGTGGTGAGTCACGTACGGACTCAGACGGTCCCCTGACGACAGGACCGACACTCACATTCTCTCCTGAAACTCACCGAGGAAAGCGAGGGCTCAACGGTCCCCTGATGACAGAGCCGACACTCGCACTCTCCTAAACTCACCGAGGAAAACGAGGGCTTAACGGTTCCCAGAACCCCCCCTAAACCCACCGGAAAGCAGTAATTACAGAGCCGACACTCAACATTCTCTAAACTCACCGAGGAAAACGAGGGCTTAACGGTTCCCTGACAACACAGCCGACACTCATACATTCTCCTGGACTCTCCAAGACAGAAAGGGGCATACACGGTCCTCTGAGACTAGAGCCGGCACTCACTGAAAACAGAGCCGACATGCACGCACTCTCCTGGACTCCCCGAGGCAAGCGAGGGCTTAAACAGTCTCTCAGGAACATAATGGCAACTCTCACGGCTCGGTGGTTATTGGTTTTACGACATGTCAACCGTTGAGTCATGTAGCGTGGCCAATCTCTCACGCCGATTGGCCGCGGGCGAAGAGTAGGGACAGGTATGACCCATAATCTTTCGATTGTGAGACGGGCAATTTACCCCTAGGCTAATCGTCTCCTTGCACGGCTCGGAATAAAAATGTTTGCATGATTTGTTATATTGGCTTTTTACGACTCGCTTATCTGGTAATGACGTACAGCAAGATGCACAATAGGCCCCTGCAAAACACTCAGGATGTAGGCTGAGTGTCTCTGACGGAAAACACTCAGCCTATGCCGCCAAAAGCCGATGCCGCCAAACACACGCTGTCAGGGGCAGACAGAGGACGTCTGCCGCCAGCCGGCGGCGACCAGTGCCCGCCGACTCAGCCGCCACCTTATGTGGCCACATCGGCGGCACGGGAATCTCCAGTGACGGAAATGACGTCACGGGACGGCCGGAGGTACTCCGACGTGACCGGGCATCACCTGTATTGCACTGCACCGCACCGCACCCTACCCCACCTCTTCCCAGCTGACGTCCAACGCGCGTCCGGCTTTCTGCGGCCTCAAATGGAACGATCGACACCAGGTGGAACACCATTCGCCAGATGCCATTTGGACAGCCGAATGGGTGTGCCCACTGGTCCTGAATGGAAGCCTCGTGCCAACGTGTGAATTTTGGACGGTTCCAAGGTTTTCGAAACTAGTGAACTTTGCTCTTCTAAAGCGTGTCTCATTGAATGACATGAAATTTTGTCTCCTCTCAAAGAAGCGTTACCGCAGTGTTTGTATAATAGAGGGCAGAATATGCATGAAACGTGGACAGCAAGTATACTTCCATTTTCTATCTTTATTTCGGGGCTGTCACGTCGAGGGAAAGCTCAAGTTTGAGCTAAGAAGACCAATAACTTTGTCAGTCAGTTCAATCAGTCATTCCGGCATCAACAAGAAATCGATGCAATCCTATCAATTCGTTCGAGCTAAAAAGTAACTGTGGTTAAGTGTGCAATATCCAGTTTTTCGACGTCTTGCAAAAAAAAATACTCCCGAAGAGTACCACACGACCAAGCTCTGGAAACCGCATACGGATAACAATACATGGGCGAACACACAACACACACGTACCTTTGTTCACCTATCCATGAGAAACAACGCGCATAAAACTCGTTAATTCTTCCACATCTCACATACGCAGCATGGTCGTTATGAATACATTTCTGGTGGCGCTTGACACAGCCAACATCCCCATAATGCTTCGAGGCGGTCTCTTAATATTCAGCTATAGGTGCTTGCAGCTTGACTATTAGCAACTGCCGCCTGGGCACTACCTGACAGTATACATTATTCGTAAAATAGAGTGCAATATGCCACTTACCTGAACACTGAATTCACATCCTCAACGAAGTATCGACGCCGTGCTTCTTGGTGCGGGCTTGTGCAAACAGTAACCCGTATCATGTTTATGCTCACCATATCGGATCTGGGATCATTGTTTATTGGGTGGGTTATTCACGACGCACTTTATGCACATTTACGGCTACCGGCGCCGCCCACACCGTTTCTCCGGTGGGCCGCGGGATTCGGAAATGAGCCCAGCGGCGCCAGTTTCGAACCCGTGACCTTTGGTACCCAGACCACAATGCCTTAACCACTCGGCCATCCCCACCCCGGATCTGGGATCGTGATAACGAACATCCCGTAGTGCAATTCCAGGTAAAGGGATTATCTTGAACGAGGCATCATTATTCTAACACTGCCATCTCAGTTCCGAAAATTGGGCACTATATTCTCAGTAACAAATGAATGAAAATGGAAGCATCACCTCCTCCAAGACAGACGAGAACTTCTCAAGATCTTGGAATCCCAAGTGAGGATTTAAAGGTTATTTGTGTCACGCTGGGTTTAGGAGGAAAAGGAAGAATAGCTTTGTGCTCTCGACGCATTCACATCCATATAAAGACAGACGAGAACTCCTCTCAAGATCTTGGAATCCCAAGTGAGGATATTAAACGGCTTATTTGGCTGTCTGACGCCCCCAGTTTTGGGTTTAAAAAAACACCTAAACCTTCTCCTGTTGAGTCACTGATAGCACTTGGCCACCATCAAGTATGGAGCCTTCTTGCTGCTTACCTACATGCATGATTTTGCACTTATCAAAGTTAAATTTCATTTGCCATTCTTCGGACCTATTATCATCCTGACCTGTTATTGCCCAAAAGACCTTCAAATCATCTGCAAATTTCAAAACTTTACTGCTTAGGCCACTTTCAATGTTATTTACAAATATAATGAACAGTAATGGCCCTGTACTGACCCCTGGGGGACTCCACTAAGAACATTTTGCCATGATGACTTTGTACCATTTAGCATCACTCTTTGCTGTCTATCTGAAAGCCACAACTCTATCCATTTTAAGATGCTACCTGCTATATAGTGTCACCAACCTCTTACGCGTATTAGTCGCGGGTGGACTCTGTAATTCCGCCGGTTGTAGGAATCGAACTCACAACCATATGATAAGAGTCGAACGCCTTACCACCTAAGACACCGCGACTGGGATCGAGAAGGAGAGCAGCATTCCTGGCTGTCTGTTAATAGTTGGCGGTGTAGAACTTGCATTAAAAAAAATATCAGGCGAGTGTCCCGTTCCTTCGGAGGCTCGAGCCCCCGCCGTATTCGCTCGAGGAACAACGACTTCGGAAGTGGTATTCAGACGTATCAATGTTTGTTTTAAAGCCAACAATGTGGCCACTGACACATTTCCCAAGTTCTACCCTTGCAGAAAATTCCACCTTTCAGTGCAGCTACAGCAGCTCATACAATGCCATCACAAGCAGCATCTCACCTAACGTAACTGGTTCATCGTCCCTGTCAATTTCCCGAATGCCTTCCAGATTTCACACAGAATGCTATGGAATCCAGAATTCCTGAGTCCTCCTGCTACTTGGTTATTGAGGCTTCGGGACGCATCGATTACGTTGGTCATACAGCGCCCACCACTGATACTTGGGAACCTTACAACTAACGTCCTTTTGCCGCCCCGTCATTGCTTTTGCAACGCATCGTTGGCGGACGTCGTCATCCCACTGGGTGCTTTGCGGATGCTCTTTACTGTCATTTCGAAAAGACATCAAGCAATGTTGTTTTTGTCGATGAAAAGCATATCTTTCGGAGGCAACAAATAAGGCATAACGGCGCTATTACCCGCTGGCTTAATTACAGACTATATTTGACTTGGCTACCAAATTGTCCTGTTAGCTACACATTAATAGCAAGCGTTTTTCCGTTGGCTTAACACCCATGCAGAAAGTTGAAGTAAATTTCCTAATGCAAAGATGTCCCAATATATATGGTCTGTAGTGGAAGCATGCATTCATCAATATATTAACTCTTTAGCTTCGCACAATGTAATTTACACTATAAACATGCACCATACCCCACACAGAACAAAATCACGACTTGCCCTCCTCATTGCACTTGACCATTACTACCTCAGCACCAAACGATTCCGCAACGGCCCAAACTGACTGTTCCCCGAGTATCACCACGTAGGAACACATATGACGTTTCCCCTCCCCAATGTGCCCCATTTTAAGATAGCATCCGGGTTCTATAAATATAAATATCGTCACTTAAACATACTTGAAATGCCATTGGTGACGCCTGGGACAACACAATCATTGACTATCAATCAAAGTTGGTGAGCTATTGGATGCCGTTTTTTCATCATAATCCGTACATTGATTGCAAAAATACCGAAGTTCGCAAATAGCAGTAAATGTTTCGATGCTTATTCCAATTTGATGCTTTTAAATATCATCAAACCCAATGTCCAGAAACTCCTAGATTTACGTCGAACCGACACCATACAGACACGTGCTTTGACCTCCCGTGAACAGTCTTAACTCGTCCAAATGCATTCCAGGACAATATGTGATACTCAACTGTAGCAACAGCTACGTTCACTCCAGAAATCTTCGCATATAATTAATTCTGATTCATCGCATCTTCTGGCATGATTCTGACACTATCATCAGAATCCTGCCAGAAGATGCAACATGAGCTTCGAACATCATCTTTTGCCCGCCATCTTGTCACATTATTTCGACGTCAGCACCGTTTTGGCGTCTTGACGTCCAACCATAAACCTTTCGACAAATTAATGTCGGGGCACTGTTCAGACAACGCCATGTCACTGGCCGTCTTCTAAAAGCCATCCGTTGATCCCTTGAGACTTGGCGAGTGTGACAGCGACGCTCGCCTCCGCAATTAAATCCCCCCTCCCCCCAGGCGACCACGTCCTTCCGATAACCACCAGCGAAAACAACGCAGGGCCACACCAGCTTCCAGATCGAATTCTTCAACACCATAAATAATGATGTCAACCTCAAGCATTGAGATGCAACGCATAGGCATGCGAGACATCAGCACCATCATAAACAAAAAATCAGCTACCGCGACCCCAAAACATCGGACAGGCTTCGAGTCATGACCATCAGCCCACCAGAGTGTGTGAACATATAATCGTCTGAGGATTAGAACAAAAAAAAGCTTTAAAAACGAGATGCTGGCCGGCACAGGATTTGCAGGACCTTAGGTCACGTCTGTACCGCCAGATACTGGACTGGCGGAGGCGACCAGCGGACCAGGAGTGGGAACCTTATCGGCCGGGGTGTGCACTGGTCCATAACCGGGCACGCCACGGCCACTGAGCTTTCAAGGACCCGGGGCCACTCGATACTGAAGGGCCAGCAGAACGGCCAGCCGCCTACCACACATTCACCAGCTGTTGCCAGAATCAGAGGCCTCGCCCATGGCCACAGTCTGGGCTCTGCCCGGCGGTGGAGGTGCGCGCGGCGGCCAGTCCCGTCAGCGGTCCGCCCAGCGAGACCCCCCCCCCCCGCAGCCGGCCGCTGGTGATGGCCGAGTCCCCGGAACCTGACCCGCGCGCATCGGCCGTGCGAGAGACAGGACAGCGCCGGCCGCAGTATCGGAGCGGCAAAAAGTGCCGGCTCCGCTGACTGAGCGGTGCAGCCGCGGCGCGGCGGCGGTGCTGGTGGCAGGCAGCCGGCCAGTCGGCACCCGTGCAGCGGCGGCCACCCGGCCCCGTCACGGCGCCAGTCATTGACCCCTCGACCGTCCGCACATCGCTAGTCGGCGCGTTACCGCCGGCGGGCGGACCCGCCCTACTGCTCACTCGGCCGGCGGCCGGCGGCCGCGCCGGTCATCCTCACGGACACCGGCCGGTCCCCTGAGGTCATCACACCAGCCGGTCCCCTGTGGTCATCACACCAGCCGGTCCCCTGTGGTCATCACACCAGCCGGTCTCCTGTGGTCATCACACCAGCCGGTCCCCTGAGGTCATCACACCAGCCGGTCCCCTGTGGTCATCACACCAGCCGGTCTCCTGTGGTCATCACACCAGCCGGTCTCCTGTGGCCATCACACCAGTCGGTCTCCCGTGGCCATTACACCGGCCGGTCCCCTGTGGTCATCACACCGGCCGGTCCCCTGTGGTCATCACACCAGCCGGTCTCCTGTGGTCATCACACCAGCCGGTCTCCTGTGGCCATCACACCAGCCAGTCCCCTGTGGCCATCACACCGGCCGGTCCCCTGTGGTCATCACACCAGCCGGTCCCCTGAGGTCATCACACCGGCCGGTCTCCTGTGGCCATCACACCAGCCGATCTCCTGTGGCCATCACACCAGCCGATCTCCTGTGGCCATCACACCAGCCGATCTCCTGTGGCCATCACACCAGCCGATCTCCTGTGGTCATAACACCAGCCGGTCTCCTGTAGTCATAACCGGTCTCCTGCCCCTACAGTTATCACACCAGTCGGTCTCCCGTCCCTGGTGTCATCATCCCGGCCAGTCTCCTGTCTCTGACGTCATCACACGGCCCGGTCCGATGTGCGTGCCCTGTTATCATCACACAGCACGGTGACTCACCCGGTGGCCAGCCACGCTTGGCATCCGGTCGTCACGGATTCTGCAGAACATTGTAGAATTATAGGGATCAGCGTGGTGCCCGTAATGTGGTGTCATTTAAACATCATCATGCTTTCTCAAAATGTGGTGTGAATACCAGTCAGGAAAATGCAGGGCGGCCGCCGTCGCTGAGGTGGCGGTGGATGACCTTCCCAGTCCTTCAGAACATTTATGGCCTTGAAGGATATCTTATCTCTAAGGCTCTCAGTATTCGTCACACCCATCGTAAGTTCTCAAGAACCCTTTTAGTTATCAGGCGGCCCCCATCCCTTGGGCGCCCATCGAAAAGCTTAGGAACATCCTAGTTCAGTTCTCTCTGGCTCTCAGGGGACCTATCCATCCGTCCGGAGCCATCTCCAACTTGCACGGAGCGTTTCCAGTCCTTAACAAGCTTGGCTAGCTTCGAGGAAAATCCTACAACTTCAACAAAGGCTTTATAATTTCAACCAAGCATCGTCAACTCTCGGAACTCTCGTTAGCTCTTAGGTGGCTCTGGCATCCTTTAGTGTTTCTCTCAAACACCATTAGTCTGGTCCGCTCTAGCTATCAGTGGACCGCCCCAATCCTCGACGGTCTTTCGGCTAGCAATGACATTATTATACGTCTGAAACTGGCTCTCATTAGTCCTCAACTATCGCTAGCGCTTAGAGACTCTTCGGCATCCCAGTCCAGTCCTCTCTGGCACTCTGTGATCGTTTTCAATCATTAGGGGTCCTCACCAGCTGCTAGGGGCCCTTCCAAGTCACTGGCAGTCTTTATACCTTCAAGAGCTTTTCAACTCTGATGCTGGCCCTAAATATTCTTCATCGTTCGCCAATTGATAGAGAATGCTTTAAAATTAAATTTCAATCTCCTCTAATTTTAAACAACATATTTTCAGCAAAACTGTGTGGAAGTATACAAGCTGGAATGAAATGATGTTCATTCAATGATACAAATGATAAAGGGTACAAATTTCTTTTTAAAAATACCCCACACTTTACTTTTGAATCTGTGACACTTTGATTTGCTAAACTTGGTTACAAACTCTGGCCAATTGAACTAAAATCACGAACTGTGCATTGCACCAAATTTGGTGTGAATGCACACACTGGAAAAAAGGATGAATTTCTATTTGCTTTTCAGCAAAATTAAATGTCACCAGACTCTGAAGGAAAGGAAGATCACCAACTCCAATCTTTATTCACCACAGGCAGCAGCACATAGGAATGAGGGGTGAAAGTCAGGTACCAATCATCCCCCTAATTCCAGAGATTCCCCTCCCCTGGATCTGTCACTGGGGTGGGGAGGCTACCATTGATATCAATGGATACTAAATCCAACCTTTCAAGTCCACCAACCACTTCACCCTATCCCAATAATGCTGGAACAATGTGAATGCAACATGACTTTGGGGGAAGGGTTCCATTAGGATATTAGAAAGACCCTCAGCATGGGAAGACCTGATGGTGTTGGTGTTAGCACTCCTGATATATATGTGGTATAAATTGTATTTTATCTATGTTGGATAATGTTTTCCCATCTATGGGCCAATTAATTTAGGTACTGGAAATGTACATGCTTGTTCTTTTTCATGAATTTCTGTGGTTCAAACCTGTTCTCAACATTGGTCTTCATCCCTGCACCATCAATATCAATAGTTTAAAGATGTGGCAGCCATGATGGAATGTGGATTTGCTTGCTTACCTTCTGAACCAAGTAAATTTTCTGATTGAGGGCTTAAATAATTGAATGGAATTTCCTTTCAGAAGAAATACAATATTTTGCATTGTTTCATCCTGTGTATTTGAAAATGTGATCATATTATTCATTAGACAGTATTTTATCACTTAACCATAATTGGAAATATGTCACAGTACTTTGGAACAGGTGTGTTGCTTTATCACTAAAAGGCATTGTAAAATTACATCATTTGTAAAACAATCATCCAAATTGTGTCTGAATTACACTATTTGTAGTGACAAACCACAATCTCTGTACACTGTCCTTTAACATAGTTTGTTGATTGCCTCTCAATGCTCAACAGACTGTGCAAGTAAAAAACAACAGTGGAATTGGGCTCTGGATGTGACAACCATCTATTTGTTGATTCAGTGATTACTCTAAGCATTAAAAGTATGGTTAAGGAACACTGCACCTCCTGTTACTTGTGTTATCAATCTGTTAACACTTTTTATATCCTGTGGACTGGCATACCTGCAGATACTGACTCCTGAAATCATCATGAAGCTCATCAGGTGATGTGAAACAAGAATTTTTGGAGCCAACCAGGTTGAAAACATGTCTAAACTGGTTGAGAGGGCAGGGCTGGAAACATGACCTTATCGTGGGTGCTTGCAATACATAATATTTTAGTCTCTGGGAAATTTGCCACTTTCTTTACACATAGATTAAATGAGTTGCTAAAAACTACTGCAAACTTATTGATGTTAATGAGCATGCATACAACTGACCAAAAAGCACACAAACAAGCCCTGAATACCAAGAACAGTGTTCCTCTCCAACCTACAATGTTCAAATTTTCCTCTTAAAATCCTATTCCAGGATTCCAAAACATAAATCTAGCAAAGGTTGGAAAAATTGTTCTAACCCAAAAGCATACATTACCCACATGGTTCCATCATCTTAATGACATTCAGAAACATGTTCCTACATAATTTTTCCAAAATGCCTTCTTACATGGTTTTACCCAGTTGGGTCCACACTGCATAATACCCACCTAGCTATCTTGAATAGGAGATGGTAGGTATCATCTGGACCACCATATTGATGTCAGAATGCACCAACTTTAAAGATAACTGAACAGAAGCAAAACTGATGGGCATGAAAAATTCAGAGGGTTATTTTCTGGGACATATATATTCAAGGGTTATACCACCTAATCATTATTGTCTTGCATTGAGATAATGCTAAAATAAATACCTAAGTCAAAACAATATAGGCAACCCCTAAGTATCTAGGTACCTAGCTACCTAACTCCTAATAAGTCAGTCTGGTTTAAAGTAAGAATTTACATTGTTGAATGTCATAGATCATAATAATGTCACGCTTCCTTAACTCTGGCTGTCATACCTACTTACCTTTGAATTCCTCATGCCTCATTTTACTTACCTGCTTGAATCACAATGCAGGTCAGCATCAAGAGAAGGGTCTTGAGTATAATGTTAGGATGTCCATCATGCATATCTTGGGTCTATATGCTCCCGTTTTCACTAACCTACGCTGCTGTCAAGCAGCGTCCGAAATCTATGGCCGAGCCCTGCACTTTATACCGAAATGTCATATCACTGCGTCCTGGCAGATCAAGATGCTTGAGTCAGATGATGGTTGTGCATAGGTTGGTATGTACAAATCACGAATACCCTGTTTGGTAGTTGTAGGCCTTTATGCAGAAATAAACAGGTACCATCCGCGAATAAATGCTGTTGTCCCGACACACCAAAGTAATTCCACAAACAACCACCAGCGCACAACTCCAGCAACAGCACATTAGTCACAGGGGCGACAAGTTAAACAAAAAGAAATTGCTCAACCAGAACAATGCTGTGCACCAGGTATCCCACTACTAGAATGGGAAAATGCTCCATGATAGTAGCAGCGACTCTTTGTGACGTCTCGAAAAACAGGCATTGACTGTCAGAAATAAAACATTCGAAATCATGGGTGGAAAAAAAGTGGGCCAAGGTGAGTTTGCCGACTGAATACTGTGTTTCTCTCCGCAGGGTGCTTGCGCATGTCCCTTCAGCAATCACTTTTGATATCCATGGCAATATTAACCCAACTGGCATATAGGCGAACGTCTCAATAAGTGGGACGGCCAGGGTCAACAGCAATTTCTTTGAAATTGCGTCCAGCAATTTCGCAAAGTACCACGGTTGAGTACTTTTTGATAGAAAACTCGATAATTTTAATAGTAAACACACAACTTTCGCCGCTAATGGGGAAACCCCTTGGGCGCGCCGATGACTAACAGTAACTTATCCTGAGAAATAACGATCATCGCAGTAGAAGTACTTTAATATTCTCACTTCTCGCAGAACTTGGAACTACTTTCACGACAGATGGATTCTTTTGTAATAGCAACCTTATCTTCCTGGTTCGAGTGAAACTATTTAGTATTACTGTTCAAACAAAATTTCTTCAATTACCGCTACATAGTGAGTGTGTGTAACGGGGGAGAGGGGTGACAAGTGTATTACAGCCTCCCTCATGGGTGTATGGTGTACCCTAGTTTCCATGACATAGTACAATACGTCTTTAAGATGTCCCCTGTTGCAAATGTTCCCCGATGTTGGTGAGGAGAAAAAATAAGGAACAACGTAGCTTTCTTGCTGGCCTATGGCAAGATAATTGTCGTCACTGATGCTAGAGAGGATGAGAAATAGGAAGGACGGGTGATAGCTGATTAAACATTATTTGATCCGGTGTGTGGCGGACCAAGATTAGCAGATTGACATACTGATGAAAATAAAAACTCGGTAAATAGAAATGCATGGTATGGTGTTCTTCCTCATGTCCTAACTTCAACAGGTGGTCAGTGAGCTGATCAGTCACCTGAACCATCTCTGTAGTGCACGTCGTGTGCCTTAGAGCATGTGCCACTTGAAACGAAACGCTACAACTACATCATGTGACACCCGGTTGAAACGGAATGGAAGCACTTATTTTAGGGACCAACAATTCAGTGCAAAATAGCTGGCATTCAGTGCAAAATAGGTGACAACACACGGCACTTCATGAAGTAATTAATGTGTTCGGACTTAAAAGCCACAAGGGCCCATTCTGAATGCAATTCGATGGTTAGTTGTCTTCTTCCCACGTTTTCCAGTGGCTAAACAATCCGGATAACCACTGAGCTTTGATGCACCTCATCTTTTTGGTTAGTTACGCTCCAAGATTGGCCACCGAACTGAGGCTCTTGTCACATGTTCTTTTTTTGGACCTTTCCGTGTTTAGTTATCTGTGGATGTAATTTAAGTCTCTAGCCAATTTTCGCTAGGGCCCGGAACATTTTTGTGACTACAGCTCTTTGTTAAAATGTTGTACTGGTTTCTTTATGCACCGACGATATTTTGTAGGTATCGACGCGATTTCGCAAACCCCGAAGTTTAGTGCCCGGTCTTTTTGTTCCTTTTCTAGGACCATACGGATTTTTTAGGGCCCCAGCCTGTTTTTTAGGCCCATGCGGGGTCAAAGCCTCGATGTGCATTGAGGGACCCGTTGTGTGCTTTTTTAATCTGTCGATGTGGTTATTTAGGGCTACAACGCATGTTTTAATGCCCTGCCGCTTTTTCACAAACCCGGTACGCTTTGGAGAGCCCGGGACATTTTCGTCCTCCAATTGTGCTCTTAGGGTTCCGCTGTGTATATTTGGGGTTCCCCGCTGAAATGTGTGGGACCCCAGCACAATATTGTGGGATCCGGTATAATTTCTCGGGGTTCCGTCGCTACTTGTTGGGTTCAGGCGCGTGGTTCCGGATGGATCTGACGCCAGTTTTTGTTATGTTCAACGCAATTATTGGATGACTTCTGAATTAGGGTAAAGCCAGAACCACGGCCTGATTTTTCGGGCCCCCGGTGACATGTTTATGTCACACCGCGATTTTTCGAGCTCTGGTACGTTTTTCAGTGCCGTATGCTATTTGCTAAGGCATCTGGTAGTACGTTTGGGTTAAGCAGCGGTTTCCTGGCTCGGACATTTATTTTTAGAAACCTCTATTTTGGAGAGCGGCTGGATTCTTGTCGGGTTCCGATGCGTACTTTTTTTTGGGACACGCTGTGCTTATTTGGGGCCATCGACACCAATTTTTGGGAGTCCCATGGGAAATGTGTGATGCCACGACCAGGATTTATGAGCCTACCAACAGGAATTTTGAGTTCCAATCGCGAGGGGGAGAAGGGGGGGTTGTGGCTTGGCCCTAGTTCGCCTTGCACGTTATACTTATCTGTGCCCAAGCGCTATTTTGGCGTTCCCAGGCAAACATTTTCGGGCCTGGTGTAAATTCTTGGTGTCCGCTGTGATTATTTATAACGGACATTTCTGGGGCCCCAATGCGAATTTATGGGGCCTGAAAACCATTTTGGGGACCCCAGCGCCATTCTTGACACCTCGACAGGTTTTTGGGGACTCAAAGCGTTTGTTTCTTTTGGAACGATTGCTGACTTGAATAATGGTTTTCGAATGATTTTTCCCAGAATGATTTTCCAGGTCCGGAACTGGCTTTTCGTTTCCTTGGCTTCATTTCTTGGGTGTTTCCGATGGGACTCCTGGGGCCCCGGTGCGACCTGTCAAGCCCCTAGCGTGATTTTCAGTCACCCAGTCTCAAGCCTTTGGGTCCCCGTTGTGATTTGCAGAATCTCGACACGACTTTTTCGACCACGGCGTGATTTTCGGGGCCCAGGCGTAAACTTTTCAGCTACCGTCGTGATTTTGAAGGACCACGGTACGATATATTTTTTTGTGTCCCCAACCTGATTTCCAGGGGCACTGACCAGACTTTGTGGGACAAAGCGCGATTACAAGGGTCCCCGACCTTTTGGGCCCATCGTGATCTTGACTGCTCGTTCAGCATTTTTTGGCGCCCAACATGATTTTCGGGGGTCCTGACGCGATTTTTCGGTATCCCGGCGCGACTTTTTGTGAGCCCAGCGGTATTTTGAGGGACCTAGTCCCACATTTGGAAGCCCTCAGCATCATTTTTAGGGTCCCGGAACGATTTTTGAGGCACCAATGTGATGCTCAGGGGTCTTGGTGGGATTTTAGGGGCCCGAGCGTCATTTTCAGGAACCTCTCCGCGACTTTTTGGGGTCTCCGATGCGATTTTTATAGTCCCCAATGCGATTGTTGGGGGCACCAACGGGATTTTTAGGGGGCTTGGCGCCATTTTCCAGAAACCCAGCTCGACTGCTGAGGGCCCACAACCTCTCAGGGGTGGATGGACTGCTCCAATGCCCCACTTCGGTAAGCCACTGCGTATGCCCCAATTATTTTATAGCGTAACAATGACGTCTATGGAGTGCATGACACAAAATCGGCATTACTGTGTCCATTTAACTGCTTGCATCATAAGTAGTGTTTTCATAAATATACACCCTGCAATCGGCCTACATTTATTCCCTTATCTTCGGGGTTCTTAAATCTCAGTCTGGACTCATATATCACTGGACGATGAAAAGCCTTGATAGTAGCTCAGCTGTAATTATGTGTTCTAGTTCTTTAAATCCACACGTCTTCATTGAATAGATTCTGGGGTTAGAGTCTTTGCTAAGCAGAGATTGTTGCATATACCACGAGCTCACCATCTGACCGAACCACTTCTGTTGAACGACATAACTTTAACTAAATGTTTAACGTGCTGTCAATGCCACTACGCAGTTACCCAGCTAAAGATCTAGTCCGGTCAGCTGCCATGTTCGTCATGTGCCTTGCCAGATTACATAACAAGCATCACTCATCACATCACTGGTCATGCGACCTTGTCAGGTCACGTCACGAGCGCCTAATCCTCTCGGGGTATTCCGAAATCCCAAGAGGCGTTCACGTACTTATGGCGTGGACTTCACCCTTGTACCCATGCTACCATAATACATTATGGAAGGAAGTATTTTGCCATGTTGGATGCCAGCAACGATGATACCCAGACATCTCACTCAAAAGGATGGATGTATGGCTCGTGCATAACTGAAAATCCATCGACAAATGTTAATATGTACGTTCTATTCGATACTACAGCCACATGATGGACGCATCGTGGCAGTAATTTGAATGCTTCAAGAATCAAAATGCATGTAAATGTTGAAGTGTGTGGCAGGTAAAACCAAGGGCATATATATTACATGGCTATGCAATATCAAGGCCAGGAACTTGCACTTGTGAATTGTATGTCTTACCTTAACTGTTACGTTACTGGATACAGCCTCAATAATTTTATACTGCACATAGGCAATATTAATGGCATCAATGTTAAACATGTTAACAGCCAAACAACCACAGTGAAACTCTGGTATGAATGTATTTGGCTACTAGCTGACAAATGATCTGTCTTATGTACTTCATGACATAATATAAGGTTTGAATATCCATACCTATATTGCATATCAACTACCGAATTAGTTCCTTTGTTGTAAGGCCACGTCCACGCGTGCATCACATAAAAAGTGAAGCGCAGCGATGTTTGTTTATCTATAGGTTGGTTCTCAACTCACTTTATGCATAATCACGGCTAATGGCGCAGCCCACGTCGTTTCGCCGGTGGGCCGCGGGATTTGGAAATGTCCCGAGTGGTGCGAGTGGAAGTGCTACGATGTGATCCGGTTAGGTACGTGCATCATAAGCACGGGCCACAGGCGATCCGATCCACACCTGGCAGCATCGGCTCTACATCCCTCGAATGTGCAGCCGAAAAGAATCGCCAATTCCCCAAAGGAACGTATATTTCAAACCAAGAGCCCACCAGATGCGAGACCAACGGGCAACCGCAAACAGCATCGTCGCGCGACGACTGTTCTTGCTAGCAGTGGTCCTGGAGACGACTTTTCTCGCTAGCAGTGGTCCTGGAGAATACTGTTCTCGCTAGCAGTCGTCCTGGAGACGACTGTTCTCGCTAGCAGTGGTCCTGGAGACGACTGTTCTCGCTAGCAGTCGTCCTGGAGACGACTGTTGTCGCCAGCAGTCGTCCTGGAGACGACTGCTCTCGCTAGCAGTCTTCCTGGAGACGACTGTTCTCGCTAGCAGTCGTCCTGGAGACGACTGTTCTCGCTAGCAGTCGTCCTGGAGCGAGAAGCGGCTGTAGCGGATCGAAGTGCTGTTCTGTGGTCGCTTCGGGGTCGGACGAGCGCTCGGGGACGTCCGACTTTTCTTCTTCCAGTGCTTTTCCTTGCGCCCTAATTTTTTTGCGGGTTTCTTGGTTAATTTCTTGGCGCGTTTGGATCTCCTGCGGCCCGGTTCCGCATCGGTGTTGGCAGTGCCGATCAGAATGCCGTCCTTGGCCCTGCAAGCATAGAGACATATTCAAATGTGCTCACATCACAGTGCCGACCAGAATATCGTCCTTCGCACTTCAGGCACGATGGCATGCCATACCCCTCTGTTCTGGCAGTCTCCGAGCCAGTCCCCCTCAGTTCTAGCAGTCCCCGCCAGTCCCCCTCTATTCTGGCGGTTCCCGTCAGCCCCTCTCTGTTCTGGCAGTCCTCCTACCCCGCCAGAGTAACAGCAGAGTTGGCTTCGAGCTGTGGCGGGCTCGTTTGTGCCGCTGTTCCGGGGCGAAAACACTGAACTGGAGCATGGGGATGAGTAATCCATGGGTAAGTTTCCCGTCTCACAATCGAAAGATTGTGGGTTCGAGTCTCACCTGTCGCTACTCTTCGCCCGCGACCAATCGGCGTGAGAGATTGGCGACGCTACATGACTCAACGGTCGACGCGTCGTAAAACCAATAACCACATGAACTGGAGCTCGCGATGCAATTGGGCAAGGATCAGCACATCACAGACGGGGATGAGGTACTTCCGTTCATTCATTACTCGATAGTGGCCTTTCGAGCCAGGTGCACACAAATAATGGGATGGAATCTGGAGCAAATGCTATCCTGTTGTGTGAGATACGATGCAAGACTTGGCGTCTACTTTGGCCAAGACAACACAATGCTGTTTCCCCCGATGACTCGGTCTAACCTGATGGATACGTTGGCACTACCAGACCTATCAATCAACAAACCAGATGACAAACTCATCTATGCAGTACATTCCCACACATGACCATTATTGCCATGAACCGTAACTTGGCATCTAGCAAAATTACGCGCATGAACAACGCGACGGTCGGAAACGCTCGCAATTCCACGATATAACCGCTCTTGCTGAACATTATCCGCGAAGCTTCCATGCGACCAAATACATACCGAACAGTCCACTACGTCTACAAGCCAAGCTTCTGGCGATGGCAGTTGCACGTGTTCGTCACTAGTGTGCAGCAGTACCTCACAATGTTGAAGCCACTGGCTGCAGCCACTTAACTGGCACAGGCTGCTTTGGCGCATCTCCTTTACCAATCACAATCAACGAAAGGAAAAACGAACCAAAACCGCGCCGACACCCAAACAATTATACAGTCAGTCGGTGCCGAAAACACTACCGAGTGGTCACAACGACAGCGCCTCCACTTCTCCTGACACTCACCCTTTGACAACCACTTCCAGCACGTGACCGAGTGGAGGGGCCGGCGTGCCCCGGGTCAGGTCGTTTACACCGCGTCGCACCGGCAGGTGAACCAGACAGGGTGGAGCCGGAGGCAGCAGCAGCGCCGTCCACATGTAGCAGTCCGAGTCGGACGCCACCACTTTAGCCTGGTGCGTCTGGGACCGCACCAGGCTCGACTGGGAAGCGGCATCGCCGGTAAGTAGGCAACAGCACTGACTACTAATAGGTAGCAGTATCGTCAGCCAGTGGGGAGCAGCACTGCCATCTAGTGAGTAGCAGTGTTGCCGGTCAGTTGGCAGCAGTACTGCCTTCAGTGGGTAGCAGTACTGCCAGTCAGTGGGTAGCAGTACTGCCCGTCAGTAGGTGCAGTACTGCCTGTCAGGTTAGCAGTACTGCCAGTCAGTAGGTAGCAGTACTGCCAGTTAGTGGGCAGCAGTACTGCCTGTCAGTGGGTAGCAGTACTGCCGATCAGTGGGCAGTAGTACCGACGCTCAGTGGACACCAGTACCGCCGCACAGTGGACAGAAGTACTGTCCGTCAGCGGGGGCGGACCACAGCACGGTAGCGGGAGAGACGTAACGACACGGTGGTGGATTAGAGTTTAGGGGCGCGTCGACATCTAGGGTCATTTTGCGCCCATAACTGGAATGTAATCAATCTATGGTGCTGCTATCCTAGCTCACTATCCATCTTCACGGATGGGGGTATATCACGTCAAGGCGAGCTTGTCGAATGAACATAAAAAATATTCCCAGACGCAACGGCCTCAGAGTCGTTCTCTATAAGCATACGTAAAGAAGAGTCGGTGTTCAACCGTCCTAAAATCTGGCATCGTAGAGGATCTAGCAGTGTACAGCCAACTAAAACATGGTACACGGTAAGCGGATTAGAACAGCGCGGACATACGGGACGGTCATTACCGGTCAACATATAACTATGTGTTGCAAAGGTATGGCCTATTCTCAATCGACAGAGTATCATTTCTTCCCGACGTTTGGTTCGGTTAGAGGATAGCCATCTTCCTAGTGTCGGTTTGAAAACCTTGAGCTTAATACACTTCGAATTCCAGGATCGTTGCCATTCTGACTGTATACTTGACAATAAACGACACGGTCTCATGACCACCTCGACGTGTACCGACCTGTCCTGTAGACGGCTGCACGTCGTGGCCGACGGCCAGTATCAGGTGGCCGGTCGGCGTCACCTGCACCACGGTAGCGGTGACGTCGCCGCCGTCAGTGACGTCACCGCCGCCATCATCAGTGACGTCACCACCGCCGGCGTCGGTGACGTCACCGGCCGGCACCACGCCGCGACGGCCGTCCGGCAGGCGGAGCGTGATGCCGGCCTGGGTCCGGGACACCAGCTGACCGGTCACCTGGTCACCGGGCCGCGGGCTGGCCGGCACCAGGGCGGCCAGATCCCGCACACACCGCCGCAAGTACGCCACTCCGTCCTGAAACGGCACACATGGTCTCGACACAAGAGACGCGCTGGTCTGAAACGGCGGCACACACCGAACAGGAGGAGCGACACACACTGTACGGAAACAGTGGCACATACGGTACCGAAACAGTAGCACACACCGAACAGAAACAGTAGCATACACTGTACCGAAACAGTAGCGCACGCTGTACCAAAACAGTAGCACACACGGTACCGAAGCAGTGGCACGACACCGTTTCGAAACAGTAGCACACACCGTACTGAAACAGTAGCACACACCGTACCAAAACAGTAACACAAATAGCACCGAAACAGTAGCGCACTTAGTACAAAAACAGTAACACACACCATACACAAATGACAGCAAATAGTAGCACACACCGTACCGTAACAGCAGCACACACCGTATCGAAACAGTGGCACACACCATACCGAAACAGTAGCACACATCTTACCCAAGCAAAAGCTACACCTACCGAAAAAGTAGCACGCACCGTACCGGAGTGTTAGCAAACACCGTTCCGAAACACACATACCACACCGAAACGTAGCACACGCCGCACTGCAAGAATAGTACAAACTGTACCCATACAGTAGCACAAATCGTACCCAAACAGCACCACACACCATTCCGAAACAGTAGTACACACCGTACCCAAACAGCAGCATACTGCACCGAAGCAGTAGCACAAATCGTACCTAAACAGCAGCACACACGGTACAGATCACCGGTATACATTGTATTGAACCGAAAGTCGCTTGCCCACAGGTGCAAATATATTATGTACAGGATGGGCGGGCCAGGCCGCACAAAGTGTCGTGTTTGGAAATGTTCCTTACTCATACCGTAAAAAGAGCATTGCGTGTTAAATGAACTATTCTAAGGTAACAGTTCCCACTCCTGACGATGGCCCTGGCCGAAACGTTGAGTAATATAGCATAATCCCTAACGTTACTTTTGATGTAAACTCAGCACCTCCTGGTATATTGAGGGTCGTACATTTCGTCTCACACAATGTCCAAAACCCAGGAGCACTTAAGAGCCATTCTTCGTTGTATTAAACAATGGTATAACAGTGGCGAACTATTCTAGGGTGTAATGTAGAAGTGTGGGAAGGGTTATTCTACACTCTTGCTCGGCATCATCCAATAAACTGTTTCAATTAAATTATGTATGCAAGTACCTTTCGTTCTCGCGATGTATGCCAAGGGGCATATTAGAAATTGCTACATGATACATCACGTATTGAGTACATGACAAGTAACGACACCAGGCCGTCATATGCCCCTCAGACGCACCTTATCCTTCTTGGGGTCGAGCCTTGCCGAGAATCTGACGAACTTTGAGGAAGAGTCTCGATTTGGTAGAACTTCTGCCAGCAATGTGCGGTCCTTCAAAGACGTCATGCCAGTCATGTCCTTTTCCCAGCCGTCACAGAGCGCCTGCGGGCAGGAGCGAAAACAGCGGTCATGCATCTGTCACGACCATTTGCCTTATCGGGGCACGACAGTGAATAGGGATCGTAGGTATTTCCTAGCCGTCATCGAGTGTCTGCGAAAGTCTGAATCCTTAGCATTTATATCCTGCTCGCTTTCTCCGGGCACGACGGGAAATATTGACATACAAGTGTTGGTTTGTCCTTGGCTTTACGACACGTCGACCGTTGAGTCATGTAACGTCGCCAATCGCTCACGCCGATTGGCCGTGGGCGAAGAGTAGCGACAGGTGAGACTCGAACCGACAATTTTTCGATTGTGAGACGGGAAACTTACCCCTAGACTACTCGTCCCCGACCTATATGTGATGATCCTATACAGCACAGGGTAGGCACGGTCACGTCTGAAACACGACTTGCGAGCAGAGGTGTGACTAGCCTGCTTACTATCTTGAACAAGGTCTTCGATATCTTGGATATTTATCTGTCGGTTTTGCAATGATTATCTTACTTGTTTTCTCCTCCAATTTTATTTCGAACTACCTTTCACTCTTTGTTCTAAATTTGCTGCTGTTTACAGGCCCCGTGCTCTGCTGACGACTTAGCTCGGGCGCCAGAGGAGATGGGATGGGGGAGAGGGGTTGATCCGCCAAACTCTCCTATTTCTCGACAGCATTTCATAACAGGGCGGGGATATCGCATGAAATCTTACACATCCAGCCACGCAACGATGATCACCAGCCCCAGATTTGTCCTGGCCCGTAAGGAGAAAGACAACAAGCACGGTCAAACCGGAGCCAGGCTCGGCCGCCGTTTAGCACCCCGTGCCCCCAGCCTGACGGCACCGTGACTGGCCTGTGGCTTGAGGCGGTAGGTGCCGGTCATGTGCTGGCAGGGGAACGCCACCAGCACGCCACGCTCGTCAAAGCGCACCACGGAGCACGGCAGCGGCCGTCCCGGCTGCGCTGCGCTCAGCTGGTCCGCGCCGCTCGGGTAGATCTGCAGACGGCAGCGACAGGTCAGCGGCCGACAGCACATACCGCCCGAGATCGGGCACACGCAACGGCACGCTGTCGAACCACCGCGCCCACAGCAGCCGACGGACCGAGACAGACACTAGGTCTGTACACGACGCAATCCGCCGTACTGTGCTATACAGCGACACCACCCTTCCACACCGCATGGCAGCGTGGAGCGGGAAGCGTGTGTGGTCGGCGAGCCCCCAACCCACAGCCGTCGGGTTACACGACGCACGCTCCAGTCACTACGTGGACGTGGCGAAGTCGACATGAATGCCAGGCGACATCAGTGGTTACGGCTGCAGACAAGAACTTTGTGCCGACTCAACGTCACGTGGTGGGAATGAGGGAGATCAGGTGATGTGGGGTACAGGTAGCCTAAGTCGTGCAAATAGTCCTAGAATAAGCTTAGACTGCTCACTATTTTACTCATCATGAGGTCAGGAACTGAAACGTGCATCTAAATTACACTAGAAACATTTGATGCATCTAAAAAATAGAGAAGGGAAGTGTACTTCATGTTATTGACGTTGAAGAACGGACAACCTATAGATGGGTCTGAGAGTGTGGTGTTGTACGGGGGGGGGGGTGCATACAAGGCCTCGAGTCATCTCCTTGTTGCCAGTCCCAGTACACGCGTGCGGAAGTTGTAGATTTATTGGCGTAATCGCGAATGGGTGAAAGCCGTGTAAAATATGATAATATGTCGCTAACTCCCAGTGACACTGCAAAACTGGAAACATTTGACAATTGGACCATGTTCTATCACGAGGTGAAGGATCCGATTATCTCGGTTCCTGGCTACTTACGCCTTTCTTCACGCCCTGCAAAAGGAGAGGCTTCGCAGATACGATCACTTTCTTCCCAAGAGAGACGAGCCCAACCACCTTCAGCTCGTCGCCAGTTTTGTATCTGAAATCAAGAAATAAAACACAATAAATAGCATGTAATGAACTTTCCCTGGATGGCTTCACATTTCGAGTGTTGACAACAAACAACCGGTGTCAAAACTAGACAGCATTACTGTAGAGGTACAAGAGGTACTGATTGCTTAAGATTCTCCCGATCCAATTATATCCTGTGGCCGCGATGATTTCCCCACACAACTTATACCACTCACCACCTTTCTTATACGCGAACCTTTAAACTTGCTTTTGATCCGATGAGACAATGAGTTTTGCATATGTACCTGATTGGGAGTGATGCAGAGCGTATGTCAGCCCTCTTCATTGCAGGTGATATATGTCACACTAACCACCTTCCGGGTTGGGGATACAGCACACGAATTATCGGCAATTAATCTCACTTACTGTCTCTTAACGGCTAATTTTGGACGTGTTATGGTGATGGGTAAGTCAACTGAACTTTTCATTAAGGTGTTCGATCTCTCGAAGGACGTTCGAGGTCACTGGCCGTACTTCATCTCGGATCACTTTT
Organism: Imbricaverruca yamaguchii; assembly: GCA_034440575.1. NCBI lineage: Eukaryota > Metazoa > Arthropoda > Thecostraca > Neoverrucidae > Imbricaverruca > Imbricaverruca yamaguchii. The sequence continues at coordinate 2,015,123 of JAOTOL010001636.1, read as the reverse complement.
TCGACAAGTCACTTCGGGATAAATTTAGACACCAGGCCTGAATTTGTTGTACATTTGTACCACTAAGTACTGGAAAATAGTGTCTTCCACTATATACAAAATTTCCAGGGGTAAATCAACGCGACCGGGTCAACTTCGGGGAAGTCAACTTCGTACAATTCGCACAACATTTCGGAAAGTCAACTTCGATCCAATCTGATATTTCATCTTCTGGCCCACATGTTACAAATCGCCTACAGTTTGCGTCACAAGATATTGTGTAATAGTATGCTTGACATATAAAAAGCGAACCCAGGTTTTCTTTACACGGGGACGAATTAGCAGGAAGATATTCAATTGTTGCAACAGGTAACCCAGGTCCCCGAGACGCTCCGCTTCACGGAGGACTCACTGGACACTGGAAGGCCGGTATATGATGAATATATGACGCCTGTATGGGTTCAACTGGAAGGCCTTCATGAATGGGATGGCGTCAGGCGCCCGAGGGACAGACGAAGCTTGCACACGGTCGGGAGAGACTCACCACTCCATCGAGTTCCGGCACCGCCCACCTCTCGACCCCCGCCCCCTGACCAAGGCTGCAGAGCACCGGGCCGGAGTCCATGTCTCCGGTACAAGTGGCATACCCCTGACCCATATGGGGCCCTACTGGTGCTCATATCCGAGATATCGACACCAAAGTTGTGCTGGTTCCTCACCGCAACTGGCACTGTGCGGCAGGCCACCTCAACTTCCAGCACTCGGTCAACCTCGCACTGGTTGGGACTGGCCGAGCAGGCACGTGTCGACTACCCTGATAAAACGAAGCTGATCGGTAGCCCAGAGCCTGTGTTCTCCCTGTCATGGCACGAACAGTTGGCGCTGCAGGAGCGGATGCTTGATATAGACGGGGACGTTCACATAGGACGGATGTCAAGATATAAAGCGAGGGATTTATAGGCAGCCCGAACCGCTCGTCAGATCATGCGAGCACGCAATTCTCCCCACCTCGAAAGGGCGGTGCCTCGTCGGGCGGGGTCGTGAAGCGACAAATAAGTAATTTGTTAAGAGACCGACAATAGCGCATCATGCACTCATCCAAAGGCACCGGTGACCCACGTGTTCCGAATATCGAGGTAATGCAGAGCTCATTCCGAAACATAATTTGCCGCCTGTTTACCATCGGAGCCTAGTTATGGTCATACCAACTGCAGGAATTCACGCGTCACACCAAGAGCTGAGTGGACTGTGATCAGTGGCGGCGGCGTCACCCCGAAGTGTCCTGGCGATTGCGGTCAGTGTCCGGCCGGCAGCTCAGCCTGCTGACCACACGGCCTCGTCTGACCTGTGACCGCACTGACCGGCATGCCGAGCCCGTGCTCCGTCCGGCCGGCAGCTCGGTCTGCTGACCAGCAGACGGCCTCGTCTGACCTGCGACCGTACTGACCTGGCGATAGCCGCAGCCGCGTGCTCGGGCACGTCGGTCAGGTGACCGGCCGGCAGCTCGCCCCAGACGGCCTCGTCTGACCTGCGACCGTACTGACCTGGCGATGGCCGCAGCCGCGTGCTCGGGCACGTCGGTCAGGTGTCCGGCCGGCAGCTCGGTCTGCTGACCAGCAGACGGCCTCGTCTGACCTGCGACCGTACTGACCTGGCGATGGCCGCAGCCGCGTGCTCGGGCACGTCGGTCAGGTGTCCGGCCTCCTGACCAGCAGACGGCCTCGTCTGACCTGCGACCGTACTGACCTGGCGATGGCCGCAGCCGCGTGCTCGGGCACGTCGGTCAGGTGTCCGGCCGGCAGCTCGGTCTGCTGACCAGCAGACGGCCTCGTCTGACCTGCGACCGTACTGACCTGGCGATGGCCGCAGCCGCGTGCTCGGGCACGTCGGTCAGGTGTCCGGCCGGCAGCTCGGTCTGCTGACCAGCAGACGGCCTCGTCTGACCTGCGACCGTACTGACCTGGCGATGGCCGCAGCCGCGTGCTCGGGCACGTCGGTCAGGTGTCCGGCCGGCAGCTCGGCCTGCTGGCCGTCGCCGATGGTGACCAGCAGGCGGCCGGCCGTGCGGCCCGTCACGCGCGCCGTCGTCAGCCGACCGCACCAGGCCGGGTCGGCGCCCTCCCGCAGCGGGCGCAGTGTCACCCGGCGGCCGCTGCCCGCCTCTGTGCGCCTCTTGTGCACCTGAGGGCCACCGAGGCACGGTCAACGCTGCGTCAGACGACACACACAGGCGGGCTGCATAACGCATAATACATGTCGTTCAACAAGGAAGCCCATGCAGTATGTTTCTAAACATGAAAGTGCTGAGAGCAAGTCAACAATGCGGAGAGAACAAGATAGAGGAAGGAGAACGATGAAAGAACAGAAAGAACCCTGGATTGGAGTTCCGTTGGAGATGGCTGTACCTTGGCGACCCCTGAAGCCCCCCAGCATTTTCGCTTTCATTTTTGTGTTGCTTGGTCGCCGTGATTTTGGAAGCCATTGAATTACATTTCAATTTCTAAGCCAACAGGAACAATCTCTTCAGACGGATTTACATTGTTTATTATTGAGTACGACTCGTAAAAATCGACATACTTCGCCACAATGAAGATTGTACTACGAACACAAAAACAAACAACCAAAAACTGCCAAACGTGACAAAGACGAAAACAGAAAGACGCGAACCGGAGACGAAGAAAAGAGCTTTTGCGATACGAAGCTGTGACAACATAATTGGGCGAAATCGAAGAATCACATTAGAATAAACCATACCACCACGTTCCGATAACGGTTATCTAGGGAGCGTTGTGATTTTCGGTTATATTTTGTTAGTCCTCCCACCTGTTCGTTGATCGAAGTGGCAATTACATCATTGAGCTTTAGGTTGCCTCGACTGCTGTGATCATATTGCGCCCACATGCTCGAGTCGTCAATACTTGCTGCTATGATCCAAACTACCCATCAACCCACGGCAACTTCCAGTTCTCAACCAGATATCCTTCCCAACGTTCCATCATGCGTCGAATCCAGTGTTTCACCTTTTTTATATAAACCATATGCATTCACTAGGATGGGCCAAGAATAGACACCAAGTTGTGTGGTTGTGCTTGCATAATGCAAGGCGAAGATCACAGAGAGTTTTGATCATAGTCTCTCATGGCTGGGGGATTGAATATTCGCTGTCGATAGGAGGCCACTAGGACTTATGAAGACATCGAATGTACAGACACACACACATACGACCACCAACTTCTGGAACGCTCTGCCGCCAGAGACAGAGAAAAGGAAGTGTTGGTGAATATCAGGCGGACAGAGGCATATACACTGGTGAATAATTGGAAGGAAATATTTTATATTTTATTCACTAAATATATTCCAACAAATGATGTTAAATCACGGCGAAAACATATACCATGAAGCCAAAACAAACGGTTCTGATCGCAAGAGCCGGGTGTCATGCCCATGTATGTACATCCATCATTATCTCGAAGTGGGCTTGCGGTTGATGGTTATCTTGGCCATATCTGACCAACATCAAAGCTCTACATTTGAAGCCACTTGGAAGCAACAAATGGAAGTCACCAAGGGAGTTGTTATACCATGCTACGATCATGAATGAGTTTGTTTTAAAGCTATACACGTGGGGCATGCGACTGTAGTTGCAGACAGTGATCAATGCCCTGATATTAATATGAGCATGAGACCGACTACTTACGACGCATTGAAGGATCTGGCCGGGAAAATAGTCATTCATGTTGGATCCGGTGAACGCCTCAGGCACAAATCCGCTGAGGTCAGAATAACCCGTCATGATGAGGCCCTTCTCGGTCACCTGGAACGAGGCCAGAACAGTCCCGTGGCAGCAACCTCAAAGTAACACCGTGATCTGAATGGAAATGAACGCTTTCCTATGGATACGCTATCCTATACACTTCAGATTTACAATGTGTTCTTCATACCCAGTGAAGACGCACTACACACTATTTCGCCAATAACGATCAACTATACGATGGCCTCAAAGTGGTCATTACTTTGCTCGTCTACCAGGTCATTTTAGGATAGCAATGCACTTATCGGAACTATTTCAATCACTCTGCGACAGAAAGTTCCGGACACCACCCCTCTGTCGACCTACCTTGGCAACTATCCAGTGGTGGGCCTCGCCCACCTTCAGCTGGGCCGAAGCAGACACCAGATCTAGCTCCGTGTCCACCAGACGAGCGTTGTGCGTCAGAGTAACTCGACGCCGCTCCGGCTCGGTCTTAATCACCTGGCGCAGAACGGGATTAGTCTTCAATCACTTTGGACACAGCCGGATTGGAACAGGATGGATCACATGCTGAGTGCACAGGATTGGGCACCACGCCCAGGCGAGAAACTTGTGAACCGACTGCAACTGCACTGTCTTTTCACGGAAAAGCATAGTTTGCAATGTCAAGTTTTAGCGAACTGCAGGGACTCAAATAAGTACAAACAATTTACACTACTCGACAGTGCGTCCAAACGTGCCATGTCTGCCGTATATGGGCAGAGGAGCCCCTTTAGGAAAATGTCTCAATGCTACGCATACACGCACGGCAAAGCAATACGGGTCGGATGAAATGGGATCCACTCCTGCGGGGATCGGCCACATCTGTGAAATACGGTGTACGCATCTCAAGCCTGAACACACTGTGGCGAATTTTCGAGCTAACATCGCAAGCGGCACGCCGAGGTGCATAGGTGCACGAGTGTAACATAGGCTCCCAGCTTTTGGTCTCGCAGCCTTCCTGCTTAGTTCCGAGCCGCGCACAACCTTTCACGCAGCACCCTGCATCGGCCGGTCACGTGACCAATCGCCAGCTCAGCACCGAGCAGGGCCGGCAGACTCACCTTGCACTTGAGCTGCTTGCCGGCCGGGAACATGGTCTGCATGTGTTTGACGGGCACGTTGGTCAGGTGGTGGTTGGGGATGAAGCCGGACACGCCGCCGTCCAGCTCCACAGCGCAGCCGTGCTCCAGCAGCTCACGCACAAGGCACTTGGTCCTCTGGCCGACGGTCAAGCTGGCCGCCGGCGCCGGCGTCTGCTTCGCGCTGGGGGCACGGCAGGGAGTCACAGCCGGAATCGCACAGGCCCGCCATCGTAGCGTGCCTCGGACGGAGGTTCGTAAGGGAGTCACACAGGGAGCGGCAACGGAGCGTCATTCCAGAGAAGATTCAATAATATAAGTCACCACCACAAAACCCCCAACCTTCTTTTTTTTTTTTTTTTTTTTTTTTTTTTTTTTTTATTTTTTTTTTTCAACTTAAATTTTCCAGGTTTTGTGTATTTTTTTGTGTTAGTAAGTTGTATTGTTATGGGCGCTACATGACCAATGTAGTCGATGCGCCATAAAGCCCTAATAACTAACTAACTAACAAACCCAGCAGTACCACGTGGAGCATGCGGCGATAAGGCGGGAAAAGCTGAGAGTTAAAAGGGGTGACGTTGATGAAAGCGGAGTCGGGCTACCCGGCGAAGTTATTCGGTTCAACATCAGCATCACATGCAAGGCCAGACTCGTGGTGGCAAAAGCAATCGTCCGCCAACTGTGGCAAGTAGACGTCATAAGTTGTGACGGTGAGGATGGTGGGGTCGGCCTCGTGCCCACCGGCCCCCCAACAGCCACCAGCTGCTGCGCCGTGGACCCCCAGATCGGAAGCACCCGCACCGCCATGGTCCGCGAAGAGCGTTATTCTCTGCACAAAATTACCCCCTCACTATCTCACGTGGAGGTCGAATGGTGCTGTTTGACAGTGAGCTACTCTATGGCGAATGCCCATGTTAACCAGAACGTGCAGACTTGATATTTACTGCTTGAACTTCCACTGAGTCAGCCCAAGAAGACATTCATGAGCCCGCTCAACAAACCACCCGAAACGCCAACACCTGCGATGCCCCCGGCGTACCTCTTCATGGACGCGATGTAGAGCTCGTCCATGGCGTCGTAGGCGAGCAGCGTGCAGCTGGCCGTCTCGCCGCGCCTCCAGCGGCCGGCGCCTACCCGGTGCGTGTACCAGACGGGCGCGAACGCCACCCGGCCGCCCTCCAGCAGCAGCCGCACGCCGCGCTCGTCGGCGTCCAGCACGGTGGCCGCGTGCCGGCCGGCCGGCTCGGCCAGCAGCGTCGCGTCGAGCGCGGCCGCCGGCAGCCGGCCGGCCGCCGGCCGCAGCGACACGAACGTGCGCCGCACCACCGGCAGCGTGCACAGCACGCGCGCGTGTGTGGCCGCGCCCGCGTTGTAGTCGTCCGGGCAGTCAGCCGGCTCGTCCAGCTGGGTCTTGTACACGAACGCCGGCGAGCCGCCCGGCAGACGCACCTCCAGTCCGCCGCGCAGTACCTGCGGTACGGCCGGCCGGTCACAGACCCGGGGCACAGCCGGCCGACCACATACCTAGACTACAGCAGGTGGATCACAGATATAGGGTACAGCGGGTGGACTATGGGGTACAGCGTGTGGACCATGGGGTACAGCGGGTGGACCATGGGGTACAGCGGGTGGACCATGGGGTACAGCGGGTGGACCATGGGGTACAGCGGGTGGACCATGGGGTACAGCGGGTGGAACACGAATCTGGATCAGGCGGGCCACAGACCTGGAGTACAGTGTGTGGGTCCCAGGGTTGGAGCAGAAGTATCACACACCTGGACTATAGCAGACCGGTCACTAGCCAGGGGTAAGGTGGGAAAAGGCAGGTGGTCGATCTTGGATACCACAGGGTGCAATTACACACGGATAGCCTTCGTCAGAACAAATAGATTAGAACTATCTTGCAAGCTCGTGTACAATGGTATACTTTTTCTCTACTATTATTATGGAGACAGGAGTGCCCTTCCATACTTGTGTGATCTAATGATGTTAAATTCCAGGGATGAGAAGTAGGCAATGGTAAGCAAGTCAGGGCACGTCACACCACTCCCCGTTCATGACTCCTGCTGGACAGATCCAGTCAACAAATATTGGAGAAAAATTCCATGAAGCTCTCTCAGACAAGTAACAAAGCTAGTAATGTTCCTGAGGGTTCCAGGAAAGACTATGCTTTGGCAGTCTTTGCAGTTGCAATTTTTGCAATTGCAGACATGCTGACCCAGGGTAACCGTTACGTGTGCAAACGCTAGCTGGTCATTACTTTGCACGCCATAACAGATACCGAGCGTTGACACTCACTATAACCTCACTGTGGTAGCATACTTACAACTGTCATTACTTTGTGTACCATAGCAGATACCCAGCATTGACACACATCATGCCCTAACTGCGGTATTCCGGATGCAAGGCCTTCGCGTCTTGTGTCAGTACCTTGTGCACCGTGACGGGCACCCGCATGCCGGGCAGCAGAGTCTGACTGGTGACGTCTGTGTCGACGTCAGGCGTGGCGTCGTTGAGCCGGGCCGGGTCGGCCGTCAGCGTCAGAATGTGTACTCCGTCCACAGAGCTGGCCGTGTCCACCATACACCAGACGAGCTGGCCGGCCACTGGCACAGACGCTGGTCACAGTGGGCGCACACACAAGCATAGCGACGCGCGCTGGCAAGCCCCTGTACACGGACACGTGTCAACACTCGGCTGGATGCTAAAGCTTCGGCACGTGGTGCCTGTACATCATCTGCGTATATTTCAACACCAGTTAGATATTAGCGATAGCACTTCGCCTAGAAGGTTAAACGAGTAAGAGTCACATACACGCCCGACATCACTGCCTACTGACATCTGGCAAATATGCAATGTCATAAGTCTGATTCAGAAAGGTGTATGTGTGCTGCAAAAAGACCACCTACAACCATCGTTGAGTTTTCTGCGAGCAGACCATTGCCTACCACATCGTACATCAGACCATCTGGACAGCTCACCGGAATCAAACACCCGCTGATGGCATCTCTAGCCAGCCATGAGAATGTTCGAAACAGAACATCGGAAGCAGAGAACAGAAATTACATATTTTTGCTGAAAGGCGCATCGATCATGTTGATCAGATAGCGCCCGTGCAGAGAATAGAAGACTCGAGCCTGCGATCCGCCAGGCGGCCATCTCCTCGTGCGTTGTACGCTTTCAATAAACTCAAGGACGTGTACGCTTTTCATCATCCCGGGGGCCTGGCTAGCTGTGAGTGGTGCAAGTGACTGACATGTGCAGCATGCCCATGTCCTCACAACCACCGAGCAAATCTGCCATGCTCGGATAGACCTGATGACCAGCTACCCGAACCGCCAAACTTTGCGGACATACCGCGAATCGCTCTCACCTCAGTGGTGCTCCCATCGAAGTGGAGGCGCATACTTTACGAGCTCGCAGGGAACCGCATTCCGGTGCCCAGGTGCTCATCATAAAGATATTGGTTCAACGGTAAGGTGCATGCTCCGACTGAATTGTAAATTGTAGAATACTCGCCATCACCTATAGTGCTGACTGACAGAGGGGGTGGAGGACAAATGAACGATACCGCCTATATTACTGACTGATGGAAAGGACGTGGAGGGCGAATGCTCGATACCGCCTGTATTACTAACTGGTGGAAAGGGCGTGGAGGGCGAATGAATGATATCGCATATTGTGCTGACCGATGGAAAGGGTATGAAGGACAAATGAAAACAGACGGGAAGGCTATCCGTTGCATTTTGACATCTTGCACCGTTATTAAAGGCCAACCAATTGTGACCACAGACTTATGTTAGTGGTTTATAACACTAACCATAAAGCCTAACCACTTGTCATGAAGAACAAGCATGGCCAAGCTCAGTTTACAGCCAGGCGGGACCAGATCAATGCTGGTCCAGCATTGATCTGATCATCAGCATCATGCAATATACATCAGATGGGCCAATGCGCTGCCGGAGACTGAGAGACCGGCTGGGCTCACTACATCTGTCTGGCGACTACGACTCTGCCACCGTCAGAGGACGTACCTGTGGCAGGGGGCCCGAGAAACACACAGGCGCCGCGACACAATCTCTACAACAAACATGATCACCTAAACTGGATCCGTATTTGATTATTATAACCTCATTTACCATCTCAAAAAGCGATAGCGAACAGTATTCTGGAGACCACCCGTTGAACAGCCATGGCACGCGGCGTGCTGCGCCATCTCACCGAGAGCGGGCTGGTCACTGGCGAGACCAGACTTCGGCAGCACGGCGCGCGTCCTCGGTATTCCGCAGTCGATGTCGTACACATTGTCCTCCTCACTCTTCACCGAGCACTGCAAAATCTGCAAACACGTCCACTGTATAGTCACGATGACAGAAACTACCAGTGAGACAAACAGACAGAACGGAGCTCCTCACGAAGATGACATAGGGCAGAGGATCACATCGATGTACGATAAGGCCCTCATATTTCTAAATGTGACGACACCATTCTGCCTGCTCGTTTTATTCATCGTGTGGTATGGGATACTGGAGATCAATCGATGCTGGCAGAATAATTTACATCGCCAACTGGACTGAATGTCAACTGAATCGCCAGCACCAGGGGTCTAACCGGAACCATCTACTGCATCACTACACACCAGAAGAAAATTTCCACTTTGGACACCCAAGCACAGCAATGATTTTGGGACACTGCTCGCCAATCATGACAACCAGAGTAGTCCAAACTACTTTACCCAACTTTGTCAACTAGACACTCCAACTCGGTCATCACGAGCACCCCTACGCATCATGTGCATTCACACACACACACCACACCCACCCCCACACATCACCCCCACGCACACACCACTCATCCTCACTAATCACACTCATCTCCATGCAGTACACCACAGCCCACCCAGACTGAACACGGCCGTGGCGGCCGGTGTCGTGGGCGGCTCACCTGACCGTGGCTGAGCGGGTCCGTGTGTAGGGGGGGGGGAGGCTCACCTGACCGTACCGGCCGGTGCCATGTGAGGGGGTGGCTCACCTGACCATACCGGTCGGTGCCGTGGGCGGGGCGGTTCACCTGACTGTGGGCGGGGGCGGCTCACCTGACTGTGGGCGGGGCGGCTCACCTGACTGTGGGCGGGGCGGCTCACCTGGCCGTGGGCGGGGCGGCTCACCTGACCGTGGGCGGGGCGGCTCACCTGGCTGTGGGCGGGGGCGGCTCACCTGACTGTGGGCGGGGGCGGCTCACCTGGCCGCGGGCGGGGCGGCTCACCTGGCCGTGGGCGGGCGGCTCACCTGGCCGTGGGCGGGGCGGCTCACCTGACTGTGGGCGGGGCGGCTCACCTGACCGTGGGCGGGGCGGCTCACCTGACTGTGGGCGGGGCGGCTCACCTGACTGTGGGCGGGGCGGCTCACCTGGCCGTGGGCGGGGCGGCTCACCTGGCCGTGGGTGGGGCGGCTCACCTGACCGTGGGCGGGGCGGCTCACCTGACTGTGGGCGGGGCGGCTCACCTGGCCGTGGTCGGGGCGGCTACGACCGGTGCGTGGGGGGTTCTTGCGGGGTTCCTCTTGCGGGGGCTTCTTGTCTTTTGGTTTGGTCTGGTACTGACCGTGGGGGGGCGGCTCACTCTGTGGGCGGGGGCTCACCTACCGTGGGCGGGGCGGCTCACCTGCTTGGCGGGGCGGCTCACCTGACTGTGGGCGGGATCACCTGACCGCGGGCGGGGGCGGCTCACCTGACTGTGGGCGGGGCGGCTCACCTGGCCGTGGGCGGGGCGGGGCGGCTCACCTGGCCGCGGGCGGGGCGGCTCACCTGGACGTGGGCGGGGCGGCTCACCTGACTGTGGTCGGGGCGGCTCACCTGGCCGTGGGCGGGGCGGCGGCTCACCTGGCCGCGGGCGGGCGGCTACCTGACGGGCGGGGCGGCTCACCTGACGGGGCGGGGCGACTCACCTGGCCGTGGGCGGGCGGCTCACCTGACTGTGGGCGGGGCGGCTCACCTGACTGTGGGCGGGGGCGGCTCACCTGACCGTGGGCGGGGGCGGCTCACCTGGCCGTGGGCGGGGGCGGCTCACCTGACCGTGGGCGGGGGCGGCTCACCTGACCGTGGGCGGGGCGGCTCACCTGACTGTGGGCGGGGGCGGCTCACCTGACCGTGGGCGGGCGACTACCTGGCCGTGGGCGGGGGGGCGGGCGGCTGACTGACCGTGGGCGGGGCGGCTCACCTGGCCGTGGCGGAGCGCAGCCGCCGGCAGATTAGCGTTGACGTCGGACGGTCTGGCGGACAGGGTGTTGCGCACCTTACGGCCGGACACGTCCGCCTTCACCACGGCGCAGTTCACGTACTGACCCGGCGAGAACAGCTCACTCAGCGTCGGCGCCGGCTGAAAACGTGGCCGCGTCAGCGCTCCATCGTCGACCGCTCAACAATGTGCCGTCAGCCGTTGCTGACGCAAACAGCCGGCAGCTGCTGCTGATGCAAACACCTGGTAACCGCTCGGACATGAAAAGCTCTCAGCTGCTGCTGACGCAAACAGCTGTCAGCTGCCAGTTCCGCCATCTGCTACGGATAGCTGCCAGCTGCTGCTGCCCAAACATGACCGGTGCTGCTCTGAAGGATGCTGACGATATGTTCTCTCGGTCAGCCATCAACAACTATAGATCTGCTGTCGCTTGCTATCAACAGTCATCAAAATAAACAGGCAATAGGCTGAATGTCGAAGGCTGTGGAACCGACTGGCATGCTACAGCTGGAGTTGATTATGAATACAGAGTTGCTCTCCGAAACTGCCACCATGTCCGTGCTGGATCTACTGTGACCGAAGATAATTAAGTAAAGAATTTAACACAGTCAGAATGAGGTCTTTTTATATGAGTGGACGTTGAAAATGTTCCCTTACCCAACACCGGACCAAGGGAAGCATAGTAAAAGACAACGTGAGTGTCCAATAAGGGAGATGGGAGCGAAGTTCAGTACGGAATATATAAAGCTGCAATAGTCATCACATGGCAACACCGACAAAATCAAGGAATGGAAAAATGCAGAATGCTTCCTACACACAATGCTTGTAGACAATACGAGTATTCTTCAGACGACGTGGGTACGTTCATTTTTTTTTAAAAAAACCTTAAAATTAGGTATTTTTAGTAAGATGTATTTTAAAATTTTTTGCAGATGTGTTTAATAATTCCCCCTAAAAAATATGGGAAAAACTAAAAAAAACAAAAAAAGGGAAAAAAAATTTCATTAATGTATTTCAAGTCACATTCAATTATTTTACATTGCGTGGGGAATGAATGACAAATAACAGTCAACATATTTTTCTTGGTTTCTTGACATCCTCTGTTCTCTGGTCGTATACAAACGTATATATTCCCCATATAGCAAGCGATTTCTGAACAACAAAAAACGAAGTTCTCGCCAAACTATGGCAAGTTTCCCGTCGACAGTGGGCGAGTGCCTGGTTGGTGCACTCAACCACTCATCGCATTCTCCCGACTACCGTGTTTACCTGATCGGTGTGTTCATTCCAGTGTCGGGCTTTTACTGAGGAAAACCGACACGATAACCAATATTACCGACAAAAATCAGTAAAGCTGATAAAAACAGGCAAAAACTGATATGTGGTATCCTTCTAGACATACAAATAGGATGCCCAAATATCTGAAAAGAGCCAAGTAATGCATTTGGAGGATACATGCCGGTGAACTCCTGCATACATGGTGTTTGAGATGTCATGTTGCTGGCTTTACCAGTGGTAAAACCAGCAAAAATAGTTTTTATGATGTCGGCTACTGCCCATGGTAAAACCAGTAGAACAGTTTGGATAGCAAAAACTGCCAACCTTGGCATTCGCCTTCTCACCACACTCATCTGATTAATGTTCACACCCACCAGGCCCACTTGGAACTGGTTATCATCTTATCAATGCATTCACCTGCTCACTGTGTTCACTTAACATTCTCCCCTACTCCCCATGCTGACCTGAGTGGCCTGCTCACCTGGTCTTCCTCCAGCAGCCGGCTGCTATAGGTGGCTGATATATTGGTGACTGGCACAGCACCCACAAGGTGGCAGGGCAGGCTGACCAGCAGCTGCAGCTGGTCCACCTTCACCACACGACCCAGCAGCACCATGTCCGGTTCCAAGTCCTGCCAGACAACAGTAGTGTCAGCACTGTCTGCTGGCCCAGCCCAATGCATCATCGCCAAACTGACAGTATAGGATTGGCGATGATTATATACTTGAACATACACACTGGTGGGGTTGGGGACATCTCGTTGTGGAGCTCTTCTTATACATTGATATTTGTAAAGCAGTTCAATATATTTTGCTCACAAGTTGAGAACTGGTAGCTTTATCCCCCTGCCCCAACACCTATAGATATCTACAAACAAACAGTGAGCACATGTTTAAAAATATTGCATGCTCAAAATTAAATGAAATTGTATGTCATAGATGAATTGCATTAACAGGTCAATGTTGACTTGAAAGCATCTGCTTAGAAACTCATACCATTCTGCTTTAGAAACCCATCCCATGCAATACATGTAAAGTAGATGGTAAGTGAACATTTTATTCAGATTTGTTTGAATAAAATGAAAAAGCATCATCATAGTATGTCCAAAACTGCATACCTCTTGCCTTAGAGGGTCTACTTGAGTCACTTCATTTTCATTATTTTTCTTCTGAATGCCTGCTGGTGCTTTAGACTTCCTTTCCTTAATCTTCCCTTGCTTCTTGGCCTTCTTACTTGGCACATCCTGTCACAAAAATTGTCCATTTTCATCATCATATTGGGCTAGAAGTGTGATCAAGGGTAAAAGATGAAGTATGCTACACTAAAGTATTGTTCTACTTCAAATTAGTTAGTTATTAGTGTATTTGGAAGCATCAACTGCATGTTATACAGTGAACACCATCTATTTCAAGAAAGAATATAAGAGAACCTGTCTTGAGCAATAATACATGATACATTTGTGAGAGGGTGGAATACATCACTTGCTGAACATGGAATAAACCTCACTAAAAAAAGTATCAATATCATGCTTCTTAAAGGTGAAGTTCCAGATTCTATTCTAGCAGAATCTCACATGCACAATTATTATGGTTATGCTCACCATTAAAGATTGTGACACACAAACATCTTGCATCACACTTTCAGTTGTTTCAAGATGTATAGGCATTAGATTATTGCATAATAGATATATGATATCCTCTGCTATAGAATGTCATGTGTTAATAGCATGGTATTATCATTGCTATCATTAAGCTGCATGACTGATGTAGCCCATGGGCCCCTAAACTCCAATTACTATCATCAATATCACTACATTAGGCATCTTCCAAAATGAATGAAAACATACACATATGAGCATGTTCATGGGTTAAAATTGAGCTTGAAGGACTTAAAACTAAAATAACATGTCTTAAATAAAATGTTTCTATGGTAGATTTTGATACCCTACCATACTCTGTTTGACTTCAATCCTGGTTGATTATGATGAGGCATGAAACAACCACATGCTCAATGAAGAGGATCAGTGCAGGCACTCATGTCACCTGTAATCAGAGAAGGAATATTCACCATACTCACATTGAATAAGTTGTTGCCATCCGCTTTACCTTCATGCAAATCACCTGCCTTCCGTTTGATTTTCCCCCCTCGGGGGAAGTACTGCTCTGCTTCTTGCATGGTGCTGGGGACAAAATTGGCAATGAAAGGTGATGAATGGCTCAGTGCATGACACATGTTACAGAATGTCCATGTTTTGGCATGTTTCCAGCATACCAAGAGAATAGAGGTATTGGTAATTGTGTTCAGACTTATAGCCAGCATTAAACAAACATACCTTAGTACTGCATTTCTGCTATCCAGAACATTATCCTGTCCTCAAGATTACCCCCTCATTTTGCTTGCTATAAGGTTGAATAGCTAAGCAGTGCAAATATATTGCAACTTGGTAAGAAATGCCCAAAACCAACTGGAGAGTAGAAAAGGCAGCCTTTGATGACACCATCAAGAAGTAAATTATCATGAAATGACCAGCAAAAATGCATCACCAATGCAGGTTTTGATAACCTAACTTAAACACAGGATAACCTGTTGTCTAAAGGGAGCAGGCCTAGCTCTTAATGGTAGAACATGGTTCATGGGACACAAACATCATGTACATACACTTTAAGTCCTAGGCACAAGTTGCACACCAATTGCTGGGAAGGCTCAGAATATTCAAAAGTAGACATACCATCCAAAAGTTGTGCAGGAGCTAATTACCGATATAATATGCGACTTCACCATAATTTAGTAATCACTTTTAGTGTACTTTTGTTCATTTACTTCATTCACTGGGTTCCATGCAAAGCCAAATGTGCTTTGCATGGAAGATTAGGTTGGTTAGGTTTTATATTTCTTTTTTTGGCATTGCTTTCCATGCTGCATTACCCAAGTGAACCCAGGTTATTGAACCTCCTTCACGAGCTTCCGAATATGCGCCGAATGAGCGCTAGGCTGCCGAACGTCTGCTTATTTCCACAACATGATTACCTACCAATTCAATGCAACCACAACCGCACCAGAACCACGACGCAAGCCACACTCCTCAAAGCAGCTAAACCGCCTTCGGTCCAGTCCGCCTTATCTATTTACAGTTCATGCCAAGGCCACTTACGTAGTTTGTGCCGGAAAACTCACATGGCCGTGTGCTCAACTCGGCGATTGCTCGGCCCGGCCCCCACCAAAGCATATTGGCAGCGTGACGTCACAGCAGCGTGAAGTTTTTACTTCATGAGGTTAGCTTAATAAGCGAGGAAACTTTTTGAGGAAACCAAATTCGAAAAGAAAACACTTTTAGACAAGACGTACGCTATGTAAACGGCACGTCCCTGTGATATGCTGAAGTGCAACTGATTTTGAATTTACCCATTCATATATATTGCGTATTTATTCTCAAACATAACCTTGACCGGGAACATAGTGTCACTGAAGGAAAATGGTACGAGGCGAGTAGCGTATCGAAGAAGATACCGCATCCAGGAAGTAATAGGACATTGTGATCAGTGACGGATCTGGGATTTCGCTGAGGAGAGTGTGGTTATAACGTTGAGGGGCGCCTACATGTTGTCAGGCACCAGGTGTTCGAGTGTCGATTCCTCTTGATTCCGCGACACGCGACTTTCCAGAGAGACTGGATCTTCGGTCCGTGATTTGTTCTTCCGCCATGCCCACTCCTCCAGCTCCAAACGAACAATGCCACCACGCCCTTACTGTGTTCCCGGTTCAAAGTTCCGCCGCAGGCGGCAGCACCTAATGGGCCGGTGAGGTCATCTAGTAGCACCGCCACCTAGCGGTATCATGCGAAACGGAACTTCATATTCAGCTCGCGGCATACACACTCCAACACCAGGCACGTAGCCAGTGGAAATCATCAGGGAGCACGAGCCTCTTCTTCCGTTGCTTCATCGAGCTTACATCAGGGGCGGATCCAGGAATTGTCATGGGGAGCTATTTCTTCGAAGGGGCACTACTGCGAAAGTACCTGAAGGGGTGCGCAATATGACACGGATGCGGTTTGCTTTGCTATATCAGACTTTGCTATGCCACTGCCACGAAAGAGCCAAAATATCTTCTGCAGCAACGAAAGCATAGCACCTGCCCATTAAACATGCCGACATCGGCCCGCTGTCGGCTGGAGAGTGAAATGTCCGCCCATGCCGACATTCAGCCAACACTCAGCCGACGTGCAGCCGACGCGGGACCGGTGTCGGAAAGATGCCGTATTGCTGTCCGGACTCTAGCGGCCCGTTGTCGGCTAGGGAGTGAAATATCGGACAGTGGCCCGACGTCGGCTAGTCGCTATGAATATGTCGAACTCAACCAGACATATTATATATTCCAGGCCAGTTTGCCGATGTCGGACCGAGAGCGGCCCGATGTCGATATGCCGCTTACGAGATGCTAAGCTCGCCCAGACACATGCCGACAGCGGGCCGACGTCGGCATGTTTACTGGGTTTAGATCTATAATTATTTATTGCTTCCAATGTGCTACTTTTTAATAAATATTGACAAAGCTTACGGTTATCTATAAAACAGAAGCTAAACGAACAAAACATGTTACCTTCCCATTCATAAAACACTTCATATGCAGCACGGGTCCAGCTTTAATTTTTTTTGTGGGACATCACGGCGCAGCTAAGGGGGTGACGGGGACTTCGTTCCCCGTGACAACCACAAATCCACCTCATCAAACGATATATTATGAGATTTTCATCACGCAGAACTTTTACTTTTCGGGGCTCATTGCACCCTTTGATCTTTCTCTATCCCTTCACGTGTTTTCGTCTTTCCCTTTGGAAAATCCAGGCTGTACCGTTGCATAGGCATGCTGCATAGTCGAATCCAAGGCCCTTTACACAGAGAAAGAGTCAAGGATAAAGGTAGAATGAAGGATTTTGAGTCACAAAGTGTCGACAATTGACGGGGACCTCTCTTAAACTGAAAGTCCATCAGTAACCCAGCCCTTCAAAATATCATTTCCACGGACCCCGGAAACACTATGTTCATGTTCGAAGGAATACTGCTTAAGTTTTTTTAGGAGCAAAAGGCGACAGATTAGTCATAGGTGTAGCTCGTTAGCCAAAAGCGTCACGATTTCTTTGGTTTATCTAACGTGAGTGTGTGGGGGAATGTACTTTAAGGATACAATGGCCAACACAAATACCAACAATAAGCGGTGACATTATTGTGTACATTACAATGAATGTCCTATATTGATTTCATGCATGTTGCCAACATGAATTGAACGACACATTGTCGAATGAACCCATGACTTCGGCATTAAGTAGTTTGTTTTGCTGTTGTCAACTCTGAAACATTGCTACCGGAGGAACCAGTGCTATTCTTCAATGGAGCCGGAGAGTGGAGCTGGAGCTCACTTCAGTTGCAGAGTGCCCCGGACACCTGAAGGGGTCACTGAAAGCTAGCAGGTGCGTGGCTTTGCATGCTTTTTAGGGGGCGCTTCTACCGCCCCACACCAAATGGTGGTTTTACCCTCCAAATAATTGCAACCTTTAAAATGGGACCATATGTGGTATATTTCCATCCATTTGTGCCCGTCCAATGCCTTGATGCATTATGGACCACACATAATCTTCAGAAGCCTACTACCTATAAGCGCAGGAGGATTGGATTGGGAAACCCAAGAGGCTTAGAAGGGTTCTCATGAGAAGAACAGATCCCCTGGGAGCAAAAAAGAGATCTTAAGGGCTAGCGATGGTTATGAGAAATACCGATAGCCAGTTTCAGAACTAGTGTCGTTTCTAGCCATAAAGGCTGTCGAGGACTGAAAAGGCTCCCTGAGGGATGAAGGGGGTTCCTGAGAGCTTGAGAAAACTGGACTGGAATGCACCTATGGCTCGGGAGAAACCCTGAGGGATAAATATGGCCCCTAAGAGCATGGGTGTAACCACGGCTTCGAAATTGGAGGGGACAAACCAGGGGGCGGTAAGTTTGGACAGGATAGAGGTGCCTTACTTCCCCCAGAAAATCCTTAGATTTCGGTCACACAGATTCACCATAGCTAAAAATGATGCATTGGGGACAAAACGTTCCATCAAAATTAGTAAGTTTCACTCATTATCGCTGCCTTTGAATATCTAGCTATATGTCGTAAGTGGTGGTCCCGATTTTACAATCACCACAGAGCAATGCCGTAAAGTACGTTAAACGTTGCCCTCTGGTAGCAGGCAAAAATAAAATAGTGGACGATGATTATATTGTAGTAAATATAGACACCCAATAACCTTTCCCATTCCTGTTTTAAGGAAGGACATTTCGATTAAATGACAACAAGGGCGGGTACAGGGTATGGCATTGAGGACATGTGCCACCCACATGGAAAGTGGCGTCCCTCCTGCCGGGAAAAGGCGCCCATTTGAAAAAGTTCCAGTGCACCCGCTCGATTTTTTTTCCAGCCAGAGTTGGCCATATGAAAGAAAAGGGCACGCCCTTGGAAGGAAAGGAGCTCTTTCGGAAAGGACCGGGCGCAACTCGCCCCCTTGAATCTTTCAGCCAGAGGCGCCCCTCCAGACAAGTACCTTCGGGACAATTCCTGGCTCAGGAACTCCACTCAGCAATGTTGTAATCAGGAATTCCACTCCTGATTACAACATTGCTCTCTCGCGGTATGAACTCTGGCAGGTTATAAAATAGTGCGCATTCACGTGTGGCTTCTCTTGCAAATTTCACAATTTGCATTCAACCACTGTGGAAAGCATGTACAGAATATCAATGTGGCAATGTAAATTTAAAACCAGCGATAAGAGCGCCGTCCGAGCAGGTTATGACGGATTTCTTGGGGGGAGCTCCATGTCATATAGGACGTGAGTGTCTGCTATCACAATGGCTGCAAACAAAAAAGAGAGTTGATCCTCCCATTCCTATTACACTCAAGCATTGTACACACACCGGACCTTCGACGCCCTCGAAATTATTTCGATATCGCAACATTCTGATGACGTACGGCAGTCCACGTCGAAAGACATTGCCACGTCGAAAGTCGAACTCATTTCTTCGGTCGCCCCGACCGAAGAAATGAGTTGGACCTTTGATTTTGCAAATTAATGTGATTTCTGAACGGTTTGCTAGAGTACCTCACGGCATGGAAGATGACACCCTCGTGATGAAAATTGAAGACATAGCAACAAGGCGTGATGACTTCGAACAATTTAAGCTAAACTTCGATCTTATGGTTTATCATTGACATGCTCCGATTTGAAATGTTATACAAGGTTCACCACGGGCTATTGGTTATTGCCTGTGGTCATATTTTGCCAGATTTTGGTGAAAGCGATAAAAATTGGAGGTGATCGAAGAAACCGGGTTGCGTTGACCTCTACCATTCAAGTAGTAATGACCCATGTAGTTGCTTTCAGCGTGTTCAGTGCAAGCAAAAGCATTTGCGGTAATTAATTCGAACGATCATAAACCCGTCGCTAAATGCCGATGCCGATACAAATACGCCTCTGGCGAACTCGTTACTGAGTGCAAATGCCAATATGACGTTAACTTGACATTCGTGCTTAGGACTGTTCATCACACCCGTCCATGGTCTTGAAGATACCCAAGAACGCCCAGTGACGTTTCCTCGACACATTTCAATATATGCGCAAGGGAATGCAACCTAAGACGTAAAAAACCTTGCGATAATACATATTTGTTGCCTCGCGAAGCACAATTTCCCACCAAAGGGAGAACACAAGATGGTCATGGTCCATGTTATTCAAGAATGGCCTGGTAGCAGACATTTTTAACGTTTGCTGATTCGCATTTCGGATATTTTGTGACGATAGATATCCCGTGAAGCTTCTTGATTGGCTAGATCAGCTAGTATTTTCGATAATTCTCTTCCATATTCATATTTTCACTTTATAAATGGTTACGTATGATTTCGCGGCGATCATACTCAGGTAGCTAAGGCTTGGGGTGGGGAGTGGGGGAGGGCGAAAGAAATTGTAATGTACAAATCGACACTTTTCAGAAATTTGGAGGAGGACATGTCCCTCCAACCCAAAAGTCGTTACACCCATACCTAAGGGCTAGCGAGGGTTCTGAGAGCTGGCTATGTTTGTTAGAGGTTGTGAGGCCTGTCTCAGAGCTGGATTTACCTGAAAGCTAGACAGGTTTATCAGGAACAGGGAAAGGCCCTATAACATCTAGAGAGGGTCCCGAATGGCTAGGCGAATGGCTAGGCCTCTTGAGAGTCTGAGAGAACTGGACTGGGATGCCCCTGAGGCTCTGGAAAGGCACCCAAGGGATCGGGCCCTCTGAAAACTAAAGGAGTCCTTGAGAGCTGGTGACGGTTGCGAGAAATACGGAGGACCCACCTCAGAGCCGAGATGTCCCTGAGGGCCAAAAATGCAGCCGAGGACTTGGAATAGCCCCTACAAGTCAGAGAGGGAAAAGCGGGATGAATGGAGGCACTGAGTACCAATAATGTCCTAAGCGAAATCTCATGTTTCGGTTGTTGTTCAAAGTCATATGTTGTAGAAACCGGGTAGGAAATTCAGGCGCGTGCGAACGAGCATAAACACAATCTGAAATATCATAAGCAGTGTAATGCCGTTTGTATCCACATCGACGAATATGAAAATGCACCGAGTGCGATAACACACTAGACCATATATACTATACTAGGCACCAGGATGTAAATACACAAACAAAAAGTAAACAAACGAGAAAGGCATTAGAAGTGACATACGTATATATATATATATATATATATAAATATATACAAACGTGGCAAGGTTAATTCGAGAGCTGGTACTGTTAGAAGGTCAGGACCTGAAACGAAATCACCTATTGCGAAGGGTCGAAGACGAGCCTTCACTTGATCTTGCAGCAGAAAATGTGACTGTCATCGTAACCTAAACATGTGCACTGAGCAATTACACTGGTGAAGCCTTTTGAGGTTGAAACGCTCAGACTAAAGTCATCTCCATGCAATATGCTTGTTTTCATCATTCGTCCTTGTTCACACTCGTGCTTGGATATGGAAATATATATATATATATATATATATATATATATATATATATATATATATATATATATATATATATATATATATATATATATATATATATATAGCGTCAGCGTAACAGTGTCAGTAGGAGTGGATAGAGTGGGTCTGTGAGTACATATGTATATTGTTGGTTGGTTATTGCTACTACGACACATCGACCGTTGAGTCATGTAGCGTCGCCAATCTCTCACGCCGATTGGTCGCGGGCGAAGAATAGCGACAGGTGAGATTCGAACCCACAACCTTTCGATTGTGAGACGAGCGACTTACCCCTAGGCTACTCGTCCCCACACATGTATACTGCAAGTTCTGCGAAAGCATATTTTACGGGAGGTTATGCCAGACCGTTTCCAGGTGCTGAGCAAAATTCCAGCCGTCACTCAGTCATCCATTGCCTTTTGAGTACGGCATGCTGATCCTGGTCGCCTTTCTGTATGACATAGATCTCTCGGCGTGACTATGTTTGCGAAACTCAGCCAACCAGGTTTTTACCGGGAACTCGAAACCTGGTGGCGACATCGGATTTCGGTGGGTTTTGTCACATTCGACACGCACTCGTCACCCTCACACCTCGCTCCATTGTGAGAACCGCGGCGACACATGCCACCGCGGAACCCGATCTCAATCTCAGCCGACGTCTGTGCGTGCCGACACCCTGCGGCGGAAGCGGCGCGCGCCGCCGGTCGTGACGGCGCGGCCGGGTGACGCCCGAGGTGGAGGTCGGCAGACACCGCCTCAGGCGGGCCGGCCGGCTGCTCTGTATGAATGGCGCGGCGCCCGCCCTGGGACCGTGTCGCCCAGCGGTGACTGGCCGCCTGCCCGACTGGTCGGCTCCCCGGTCGACGGGCTTGGCACCGCGACTGTGCACGGTGTAGCCGTCAGAGCGGGACGGGCGCGGCAGCGGCGGCGCCCTCTGCGTGTTGTGCGGGCCGGGCTGTGGCGCGCGGGTGAGGCTCGCCGTCTGACGTTTGTTTATATGCATCCCACTGGCGCGCGATGCTGGCAGACCCGTTTAGCCGGTCAGGTCCATGTCACCTGTCAGCTCGGCTGTGTTTACGCTCACCAGTCCGCGGGCCTGTGTGGACGATGCTGATTCGTGGCATGCTGCTGTTGTACGGCCACGGCCAGCCCGGCGGTCAGCTGTCCGCTGTGACCTCGTGACCTTTTGTCGGCGTCGATGGCAGCGGTCAGTGCGTATTGACGGCGGCGGCTGGCGGCGGTCCAGTGTAGCGGGTGCGCCGCGGACGGCGTTCCGCACCTCCGGCCTGACCGGCACCGGGCGCCGTGCTGGCCGCGGCCACCGATTGGTCTGGCGACTGACGGCGGGCGGCGGGCGGCCGAGGGTCGGACACTGCAGGCTGCGCCATGTCGGGCCGCCGCCGGCGCGCTCCAAGGTCGGGCCGCGCCGGGCGGAGCCGACCGGCAGTCGGCGGCCAGCGCCCGCCGCGCCATGGCCACGCCGCCGCCGCCGCTACAGCCGCCGCCGCCGCCTGCGGAGTTGGTGCGATACGCCGAGCGGCTGGTGCGCGACGTGATCTCCTGTGCCGTACGCGGCCTGCGTGGCCAGACGGACGGGTCGACGGGCGAGCGGCCCGGCGCGGCCGGCAACGCCGAGAGTGGACGACTCTGCTCAGATGTGAACGACGGAGGATGTGGCCAGCCGCCAGCGCCCGGCTCCGTCGCGAACGCCGGCTCGGCCGTAGAGCCTGAAGGCGCGTCGTGCCCGCCGTCGGACGGCGAGCGGCGCGACGGACCGCGCTGTGTTTCGGCCGTCCAGTTGCGTGATCGATCGTGCTCGCAGAGAGCCGCCCGACAGTGCGGTCAGCTGACTTCGGTGTCGGCCGATGGAGGTGCCTGGCCGCCGACCGGCGATGCCGCTGAAGTGCGCGACGCGCCCGTCCGTGACCCGGCAGCTGGACTGTGTGCGGCGCCCGGCCTCCGGGCGTGTGACCAGCAGTCGGCCGGCGGCCGGCGCTCGGCCGACGCCGGTCAGCTGAGCTGCCGACACACGACGAAGCGGCAGCTGTCGGCCGCAGACAGCGCGCGTGAAGCCGACGCGGAGCCGACCGCCGCGCTGCCGGAGGCGGCGACCGGCGACCGGCCGTCGTGCGAGTCTCCCGGCGGGGCGTCGGCGCCCCGCATCGACCCGGCGCTGCTGCGGCCGCTGGCGCCGCTGCCGCCGCTGTCGAGCGGGCCGACCCGGCACGCGCTGTCGGCGGCCGTCATCCCGCGCTGTTGCGCCGACGCCTACGGCCGGCCGCCGACGCCGCGCCACGTCGTCGCCGACGCGGCCAGCTCGTCCGCCTCCGAGCCGTTCGCCTCGTGCGCCGACTCGCTGGCCGGCGAGGCGTCGTTCGCCGACGCGGCCGACTCCGAGCCGGGCCAGGAGCAGGAGCGGTCGGAGGCGGCCAGCACCGACTGCGACCTGCAGGACGTGGACGAGCTGTCGCTGGACCAGGAGACGGCCGGCGGCGGCGGCGTCGTCGGCGGCCGGCGGCTGCGCGACGACGTGCTCGACGAGATGCTCGCCACTGTTGGCAGGTACAATTGGCGCCAGGAACGGCTGCGCAGACAGAGCACCCTGCCTGCGCATGAACCGCATGGCTACACCACACCGCAGCACAGCTATGTCTGTGGGTCAAATTGCCGAGCAGGTCGGTAAGGCCTTGGCTAGTCAGCTTTGGAGCAGGCAACTTTAGGCTATATCATAGCGGGCAACTGTATTAAGGACTTCTTCGACCCATCCCGTCGTGCTTCCTCCATGCCCAGTATCAGGTTATGCACATTGCGCAGCCAGACAGTAGAGTAGCTGGGCCGTAGTTAGGGTCGGCGAGAACGCCTGGGTTGACGTGATATGAGGGTGACGAGGAAGAGGGTGGTCCAGGATGTTCCCAATGATGATAATTATCAAGTTGCACTTCTAAGCCGTCTGGGCGGCACTGCACATTTCCCACAGAGGACATGCAAAATGGCAAACCAAGCGCGATTACAAAGGATTAGACACATTTACGGCCTTCTTACATGGACGGCAAAGTGGGGATGTGGCCGCAATAAGCTGATGTCGCAACTCCCTGTATGCTCCTGATGTAAGTATGTCCTCCTACATTGAAAGGGAAGATAAGTTTGCTTAGCCGAGCAGTGATTTTACAACCAAGAACACCATGGGCGGGCATGGACACGACTGAATTGAAATAATAACCTTTCCGCGCTTTCTCGGACAGACAGGCGACACCAAGGTGACTACTCCGAATATGCCACATACAAACCACACCAAGCTGGTTTGCAGAATTTCCCGTCCATGTTTTATCGGCCTATTCGACTATTGTCATTGTGGTGAATAACCAGCATAGTATGATACAGTACAAATTTTTGTCTCGCGAGCTTAAATTTAACTTAATGCACGTTTATGCTTCAGTCATGTCATTTGTTGATCGTAGCTTAGCTCAGCATATGCCGTAGCACATGCCCATATTTTATTACAATGTTGTACCCATGGGATGGACAGACGAAGCCTAACCGGGCGTTTATTCAGTGTCCCTTATATACGAGATGTTGTGGTGGTGCTTTTGCATTGATAATGAT
The DNA here is from genome assembly GCA_034440575.1 of Imbricaverruca yamaguchii. NCBI lineage: Eukaryota > Metazoa > Arthropoda > Thecostraca > Neoverrucidae > Imbricaverruca > Imbricaverruca yamaguchii. The sequence goes on along the minus strand of JAOTOL010001636.1, from coordinate 1,990,114 downwards.
TTCGAGTATTTTCTGCCAGATGTCAACCAAGAGCCTGATTATGAATTTTCAAACATGCATGTTTCTAAGGCAAACACTCGCTCGGCATAAATCGTGGTGCTCAAACGTTGAATGATTTAGCTTATGTGCATATCATTTGCAATACCCTGTAGAACCTCAGGCAGCATGCACACTAACCTTCACATTAAAGAACCTGATGAACACCAGGTGTCTTTTGACGAGCGGCCAACTTCTAGACCATCATTAGGGGTCTGTAGCTGATCCTGCTCCGAGCTGCTCCGAGCAACATGGAGTGGCTGCTCCGTGTTCCCGCGCGTTCCGTGCTCCCGTGAACAGATCGGAGAAGCTTCAGTCTATTCCAACTTACTCCGGCCGGCAGCAGCAGCTAGGAGCTAGTTGTCTCTAGTTATCTTGGCTTGTAGCAGCTTAGAGTAACACAAACGTGGCGCTGAAGATACATTTGCGAAGCTTTAATTTTGAAGTGTTTCACTGGACTGTGAGGGAACTTGTGAGAAAATGTGTTTCAATAATTATTGTATTATACTTGATGATGCAATTTCCTTTCATACAGACAATGAACACTGAACTTATCCACACTGAACCACTCCACGAGTTACATACCAAGTTGCTTCATACGTTCCAGCGTTCGTGTTTACCGAACCTGCTCTGAACTACTGAGTTGCTCTAAGTTGCTCTACTCCCTTCGAGTCGTAATCCAGATGGCTCCCTGGATCTTATTAGTCTGAACACTATGACTTTACGAGGTGACATGCAGCATCCGCATGAGCATCAGAATGCTGACATGAGACCTCGCGACGTAATATCTTGTGAGGAAATGCTGACTCACCCGTGAGCTAATACACCATTGAAGCTTATTTCACGGGAAGTTGATTTATTTATATGATGTGAGGCAATTTTGCAACATATGTTACTTTATGAACCTAAATTATAACATTTCCGTTGATAATTAATCAGTCAGAAAACCATACCAGCGGAGAACATTGGGAGTGACTGTTTTGAACCCTGACCTCAGATGCTTTCTTCTGCTTTAAGCTGGTTCACCTGCAGCCAGCAAGGCCGGAACAGTGGCAAGAGATTACCGCCTCAACCGATTCTAAGACAAATGTACGTAAGGACAAATGTACGTATGGTGGACGTACGTAAGCAAATGTACGCAAGCAAGTGTACGTAAGTGCAGATGCACGCATGGCTAATGTTCGTACATTGCGTATACGCATATTTGAGCATACGTACAATTTCCATACGTGCATTTGCGCATACGTACATATGCGCTTACGTACATTTGCGCTTACGTACATTTGCGCTTACGTACATTTGCGCATACGTACATTTGCGCATACGTACATTTGCGCTTACGTACATTTGCGCATACGTACTTTTGTGCCTACATACGTTTGCGCTTACGTACATTTGCGCATGCGTACTTTTGCGCTCACGTACATTTGCGCTTACGTCAATTTGCGCTTACGTACATTTGCGCATGCGTACTTTCGCGCATACGTACATTTGCCATGCGTACACTTGCGCCATATGTACATTCGCCATACGTACACCTGCGCTTGCATACAATTGCCATACCTACATCTGCGCTTACGTACATTTGCCATACGTACATTTGCGCTTACGTACATTTGCTTACGTACATTTGCTTACGTACATTTGCGTACGTACATCCGCCATACGTACATTTGCTTTACGTACATTTATCCGGCTACCGCCCCAACCATGAAATGCTTTGGAGCTTTCGCATGCAATTTCGTGGAAACGAACGAATTCAAATGGCGTTTGACCTCTCTGCACCCTGAGCTCGTCTATATTCACTGCACGACATGCGTCCAAAGGTAGCAAGCCGACGTATGTGGTACGCGTGTCGTGGGCTGGAACGGATCCGCACTCCACATTTATTGAAAATTGTCGAAATTTGTACCTGTGCTGAAGTACGCACAAGGTGCCATGAATGCTCCGAATTTACGCGTTGGTGCTGATATTACTGAGTATATAAGTTACGATCAGTTTTCATATTCTCTAAATTTTAGGCGTTTGACTGTACGTGGACTTGCTGCAGACATACTGAGTATTGTAATTTATACCGATTCGCGCACCGGGTCACCAGGGCCTTACAATTTGCTTAGCATCACCGGAAAGTTGCGATACGAGATAGGAGGAGGGTGCTTAGGTCCATATTGTTTACTTCAAAGGGTGCTAACATTCACGTAGCGTCCCTTCCCTCTCGTTCATGCCTCCTTACGCCGCTAATTCCTCCAGATCAGCTGGGTGACAAAAAAATGTGCCAAAGTCGTTAAAAACCTCCGATGTCATTTCTGGTTTGTGAGGAATGGAAGATACTGCACTATGCGAAGTATCCACGGCGGACAGAAATATTACTTGTGAAGCTGTTTTTTTCTTATGTTGCCATTCACGAACGTCTGCAAGACCATAGCAAATGCATTGTTGTCACATTTTTTGTCTTTAAAAAATTGCTTTCCAACTCTGCCTTGTATCCGAACACACCTATTATTTTAGAGAATCAAACATCGTTTAAAATGGAGAGCATCACACTGTAAAAAAAGATTAGCATCCCTATGGTGCTTTCTTAGATGTCAAATTGCAACACCACAGGGCTGCTTGAATTAAGCACCTTTCTGGAATTGGCATCGCATCGAAAAATTTTCAAGTGCTAAATATAAACATGGTGCTTATAACTGGCACCACTTCTTTGGGCTATATTTAATAGCAGATTGCTTGAAATGAGGAACTATGGGGTGCATGCGATTTAGCACCCCCAGGGTGCACACCAGTACCTCATCTGCGGTGACGGGAGACATCAGTGTCTCTGCTGTTCGGGAAACCTGACCGTGCGTCATGCGCTTTTCTGGTGCGAGCAGTTCTCAACAGAGCGAGGGTTGTTCTATGGAAATAATACACGGCTCAACACATATCGTGATGTGCTAGCTGATGACTCGGACTTTGTTCATTCTGGGAGCATATTCCGCTTTCTGAAAGCGATCGGTTTTCAAGCCATCTACACGCACCCGTAACACCTGCCTGCTTAACTAACTGATGCTCAACTGGAAGTTATGGGCGCTAAATGATCACGTTCTGGTCGAAGCGCCCTTAAACTTAAATAACTAACTAACCCCCAGGGTGCTAGTTTTTGTTCACGCCAAAAACCAGCAACTCCTGGGTACAGTTCGATTATGGTGCTAGTATATTTAGCATCAATTGGGTGCTTGAACACAAATTGGTTTCCTTTATAGTTACATGCTGGTGCTGGAGGCTTACTGTATTTATGCGGATGGATGACTTCGTTTGCTACATATTAGTTTCCGATACCGATATTAGATACACAAATATAAAAAACCTAACTTCATGCAGCCTAACCCAGTTGATTGCTTCATGAAGGAAAATGTGGACAAAGCTTGTCCCATGCACACCTTAAGTGACAGTAATACCAAGTAAGCCAACCAAATCTAACCCAGACACTTTGTTTCATTTGTAATGCAAGTTCCACATTTTTCACAGTTCAGTCTTCTGTGGCACAGTGCCGGTCAGGATGAATGGCGGCTGTGCGCCACGTTCCGCTCGCGTGCCCTCTGCCGACTGATGATCGCTGACGCCTCTTTGGAGTCGTGCGGTCGCTGTCACTCCGTGATCTAGATGAGCACTCGCGTGCCGTAACTTCGGGGCAGAATCTTCGCTTTCTTTCAGATGTCGACTTTAGCGTGATTTATACACCCCACTGACATGCAGCTCTAGAAGATCGGAATGACTTGCCTGTATTATGTAAGTTCGTGTGCTACTGTTGCACCGTTTAAGACCATTGGTATCATCTAACATTGTTGTGGGCTCTATATGACCAACGCAGTTGATGCACCCCTAAGTCCAAATAACCAACCATGATGAATGGTGAAAAGAGCAGATCTAATGGCTCCATGACTGCATGACTAATTATGAATAAACCAATGAAATCCATAGTAATGACATAAAGTCATCACGTGTTAAAACCTAAAAAGTTCAACAGTGGCCCATTTAGCGTAAGCTTATAAAATGAACTGCTAGCACCAATTGGCGGCGATAATCCAGGTTCTGTAGCTTTCTTTTAGATAACAAATTCTGAGCAACACAGTAAACCGGCTAAAAACAATTGTTTCAGACACATATTCGTTAGCCCACATAATAAGCTGCAACCGCCATGACGCACCCAGCTTTTCAGCGTCTATAGATGAATAATGATGTCATAAAATAGCAATCAGGCTTGTTTGTCCCACAGCAACACCACACATGCTTTGCTAAACATGCCAGACATTATGTGCTGAAACTCAAGTATGTTGGTTATTGTAGATTGAGGGTGTGCTAGAATCTAGTATCCTCATTCTTGCAGTCTAACACCAGCAGGCTAAAAATTAGCCCCTTCAATGGAAGGGGCTAATTCTAGCCTGCTGAACAGTACATACGGTATTCGTTACTAGCATCCTTAGGGAACAGCGTTATTTGAAGCAGCTACTTAGCATGCAATGAGCAACACAAGTGCTAATTTTTTTTTGACAGTATACTCACGGACAGTCGAATGGTACCAGGTACATGAGAGTTGGATACAAGTTGTTCTCCTTACATGGTAGCACGAAATGCCTAAATTTTACCCAGGTTTCATTCTCCACAAATTCGGTGGTTGAATGCTGAACCGTGTTGGGGTGGGTTTACTTCCTCCACTAACGCATGAAAATAGAGTTTAAATCATTGCATTGTAACAGAGGCATTCTGCTAACGCCACCTTTGTGACCCAAACTTTGGGTTTCCATCATCCCCACCTATTCTCAAAGTTTCATGGCTCGTTAGTTCTCATTTGTTCTCGATACCCGAGGAGCGCATTCGAACCCTCCATCCCCACCCCCACTGTGACAACGCCCCCCCCCCCCCACTGTGTATTATACATGAAGCCTCTTCGATGCGCAATTTTAAGTTGGGGATGCTACTTACTAACTTGTCAACGTTCTATCATATTGTATTCAGAACATGAATCATGGAGACACGCACCGGACGCTCAGGGTAAGGCACCTCCCTTCTTTGTGGGGGGGGGGGGGGGCGTGGCAATTAATCCTACTTAGCGGGCTGTGTAGCCAATTTGGATGGTGTGAGCTGCACACTTTACTGTGATGCGGTACAGTATACCTATGCAGTATATTCAAGTGTAAGGATATTCCGCTCAGTCTGACTATTAAGTTTTTTTTTTTTAACGCCAACAGTACATACAGCTCTCGAGTGGGATAAGGGTAGTCCTCCATGCCTGCCAATGTCTGTGAAGCTTCCTGGCTGTGGTGCTCCAGAATCTTCCATAGTGGCGATGGATGGTTCTGGCCTTCAATACGGCTGGGAAAGGGCACCCCACCCCCACACTTAACATATCTTTCTGTAGCCGGAGGCGCATCCCGGAGAGGAATGGCGCCCCCTTGGAATTGAAAGGTGCCCAGTCCAAATTTCGTGTGATTGAGGGCATTCCCGCCTTCTCCACTGAACAGATTTTAGCCGGAAGGTACCCTTACAAGTATTTCGCAGTGGTTATACCTCCCTGGAAGATGACTCTCCTTTAAGCAATTTCCCTCCCACGCAGCACAATTCCTAGATCCCTTCCTTAGTTGGAAGTGTGTATTCGGTACCATCGATAAAAACCGGGGAAGCGAGTAAAATGGTCGGCAACCCCTGGTCGTCTCATCGCCAAATCACCCTCCAATCTGAGTGTGACTAAATGTTTTGACTTGTGATTTCCTGGACGGGCGAATCCGGTCAGCTGACCTACCGTACCTCCATACTGGTCACCCGGTCGTCACCACTTCATTACTCAGCCGACCTACCGCACCTCCATACTGGTCACCCGGCCGTCACCACTTCATTACTCAGCCGACCTACCGCACCTCCATACTGGTCACCCGGCCGTCACCACTTCATTACTCAGCTGACCTACCGCACCTCCATACTGGTCACCCGGCCGTCACCACTTCATTACTCAGCCGACCTACCCCACCTCCATACTGGTCACCCGGCCGTCACCACTTCATTACTCAGCCGACCTACCGTACCTCCATACTGGTCACCCGGTCGTCACCACTTCATTACTCAGCCGACCTACCGTACCTCCATACTGGTCACCCGGCCGTCACCACTTCATTACTCAGCTGACCTACCGTACCTCCATACTGGTCACCCGGCCGTCACCACTTCATTACTCAGCCCTACCCACCCCTAGGTCACCCCGTCACCACTTCATCACTCAGCCGACCTACCGTACCTCCATACTGGTCACCCGGCCGTCACCACTTCATTACTCAGCCGACCTACCGCACCTCCATACTGGTCACCCGGTCGTCACCACTTCATTACTCAGCCGACCTACCCCACCTCCATACTGGTCACCCGGCCGTCACCACTTCATTACTCAGCCGACCTACCCCACCTCCATACTGGTCACCCGGCCGTCACCACTTCATTACTCAGCTGACCTACCGTACCTCCATACTGGTCACCCGGTCGTCACCACTTCATTACTCAGCCGACCTACCGCACCTCCATACTGGTCACCCGGCCGTCACCACTTCATTACTCAGCCGACCTACCGTACCTCCATACTGGTCACCCGGCCGTCACCACTTCATTACTCAGCCGACCTACCCCACCTCCATACTGGTCACCCGGCCGTCACCACTTCATTACTCAGCCGACCTACCGCACCTCCATACTGGTCACCCGGCCGTCACCACTTCATCACTCAGCCGACCTTTCAACCTCACCGTTACGGTGGCGTGACACTTTCACCAGGGCACACGTCGCTATTCCGGGTCCATTAGCATCAACTAATTCCAACTGTCTTGACAAAAACAAAATAAATTTAGTCCGAACGTTCCCTGCAGTGGTTCTATGACAGTGGACAGGGTCCTATACTAAACAGGGGTTGCCGCGCGAACCCTGCCCGACACCACTACTCGATGTGGAAATCCCAGCTCAGTAGCGACTTTTGGCGGAAGGTTTAACGTCTCGCCAATGCGCCGACACGGCCTTCTCGGGCCAGTTGGCAGCTGACCCTCCCAGCCGGGGACTATGTGAGCGCGTGAAGCGACACGAACCCTGTTTTTTCCCGGGTCAGGGGAGATAAATGTCGGCGGGCGCTCCAACGAACTGAGCTGTCGCGGGACTGCTTTGAATTTGATGTTCTTGCCTCTGGCACACCTTCCCCGTACGTCGCCCGAAGTCGGCCTCATGTAGGGAATTTCCCATACGTCGCCTGAAGTCGGCCTCATGTAGGGCATTCCCATACGTCGCCTGAAGTCGGCCTCATGTAGGGCATTCCCCATACGTCGCCTGAAGTCGGCCTCATGTAGGGCATTTCCCATACGTCGCCTGAAGTCGGCCTCATGTAGGGCATTCCCCATACGTCGCCTGAAGTCGGCCTCATGTAGGGCATTCCCCACACGTCGTCTGTGCCACACCGTCGGGCCCACAAATCGCTGCTCTTGGCTCGCGACCAATCGGCGTCTGAGATTGGCGACGCTGTGTGATGAATAAATGCAGATGATGCGTCGCAAAAACCAACGGCCAAACAATCAATCACCGGAACCACATAATCCTACTCCTGCCCTTACTGGTCCAGCACCCCTAGGGGCGCTGCCAACTACAAGCGTACGCCAACTACTATACAGGCTATGCCAACTAAAGCGTCTCTTGACTGTGTTGTGGGTCTGGGGGGGGGGGTCGATCTTGGCACAATCATTGAGCTGGCTGAGGTGAAAAATAGGACTTGGCCGCAGGTCACGAGCCCCGGATGATGATGATGGTATCACGGACATTAAGTCTCAGTGAGTGTCGGATTTTATTGGAGATGATGCTACGCTCTGTGCTGTAAACTGAATATGCACCCCTCTTCTGAGAAGTGCACGTAACCGTGCTGGCGCCACGCTCACAGTGCAGGGCAACCCGGCAGGCCCTGTTGGACCGATGCCCATCACATGAATAGCACTGATCCCGAGTTGAGCCAAGCTCAGACGCGTGCCTGGCGTCAACGTCAACTGTCTTGGAAGCGTGCTCGGTCACTAGCCTTGCTATCAGTTGCTTGCGTCCGCTTCCTTAGCGTACACTATTATTCGGCCTCAGCTGTTGCCTGCGTCAGCTTCCTTAGTGTCAACTATTCTTCTGCCTCATCTGTTGCTTGTGCCCACTTCCTCAATATGAGTTGTTCTTCCGCCTCATCTGTTGCTTCATGCTTGTGTCCAATTCCTTAGATGGACTACTCCTCGGCCTCATCTGCTGCCGGTGTCTGCTTCCTCAGTATGAACTATTCTTCCGCCTCACCTGCTGCCAGTGTCCGCTTCCTCAGTGTGAACTATTCTCCCACATCATCTGTTGCTTAAATTCACTTGCTTAGCACGAGCAATTCCTCGGTATCATTTGTTGTCCGTGTTCACCGTGTCACTGTATTGTTAATGGTGCCAGCGAGCATCGACTGTTATCTGTGTCTCCTAATGGGCTCAAAATGACCCTGGTAGTCGACGCGCCCCTAAAAGATAGGAACGAATTTCAGAAAGCTGACAAGGTGATTTGTGAGAATCAGTAAAACTTAAAGGAAGTGCCTTATTCTCGGTACTTAATCTAAAGGTTATGAAAATGCTGGTGTTGGCTCCCATCAGCAAAATGTTCAGGAAATGCCTTGAAGAGGACCTGTTCTTACACCAGTTTGTATCGGAACCTACAGGCATGGTTCATTGGACCTGTATTCTCGGATTTAAGTGACTTGGTTCAAGATTTGACTGTAGGCGAAACTCTGGGAAAAAGTGACCATAACATAGTTAGATTCAAGGCACATGTAGGGAAATTATCAAGGATAATTTGGTAAAGGTTCCAAATTTCAACAGAGCAGACTTTAACGGCATGAGAGCGGCTTTAAGTGCCATCAGATGGGAAGAAGAATTTCCAATTTGAATGCCTGTGAAATGTGGGAAAAGTTCAAATCTTACTTAAAGGAAACTCAGATTAGACATGTCCCCCAAAAGCAAAGACGCAAAGAAGGGTAGGAAAGCCAGCATGGCTTACACCAGACGTGATAAAAGCAATTAAGGCTAAAAAACTGCATTTAGAGTTTTTAAAGAAGCCTCAAATGTCATTAATATAAAGGCGTATCGAAAAGCTAGAGACACTGTGAAGCAAAAACCAGAGCAGCAAAGCGAGCAAAGGAACTGGATTTAGCTAGAAACTGTAATGGGGACAGTAAAAAGTTCTTTAGTTTCTACAAGCTGAGTCAAGTTTCTAGCACAATTGGTCCACTGGAAGTAAACGTGACTACATTGGGTGAGGATAGTGAGATGGTTGAGGAGCTGAGCAAGCAGTTCAAATCAGTGTTTACATTGGAAGATATGACCAATCTGCCGACCGTACACCATAGTTCAGTTACATGGGATCTGACAAATAATGTTGATTTCATTGATAGTGATGTTGTTTACAATCATATCAGGAAAATAAAGCCAAAAAGGCAGCAGGACCTGATGATATTTATGCTAGGGTGTTGCGGGAAACTGAAAAGGAACTGGCATTTCCACTTAGTATAATATTTTGTAGATCAGTTTCACATAATGAAATTCCAACCGATTGGAAAAGGGCAAATGTAGTTCCTATTTTCAAGAAAGGAGAAAGAGGAAAGTTGAAAACTATAGGCCAATAAGTCTCACATCCTAGTCTGCAAGGTACTCGAATCAATTATCAAGGATAGAATAGTTAGTTATCTGGAAGGTAGCAGATTGATTGAAGACACTCAACATGGGTTTAGCAAAGGACGATCGTGTCTCACAAACCTCTTTGACGTTTTGAACTTCGCCACAGAACAATTTGATCAGGAAATCAGGTTGATGTAGCATATCTTGACTTTAGTAAGGCCTTTGACAAGGTACCCCATAAACGGTTAATGATACAGCTTCAGTCCCATGGTATTGCAGGTAGCATCTTAAAATGGATAGAGTTGTGGCTTTCAGATAGACAGCAAAGAGTGATGCTAAATGGTACAAAGTCATCATGGCAAAATGTTCTTAGTGGAGTCCCCCAGGGGTCAGTACTAGGGCCATCACTGTTCATTATATTTGTAAATAACATTGAAAGTGGCCTAAGCAGTAAAGTTTTGAAATTTGCAGATGATTTGAAGGTCTTTAGGGCAATAACAGGTCAGGATGAGCATATCTCGCTGCAAAAAGACTTAGACAAACTTGTGAAGTGGTCCGAAGAATGGCAAATGAAATTTAACTTTGATAAGTGCAAAATAATGCATGTAGGTAAGCAGCATATGAAGGCTCCATACTTGATGGGTGGCCAAGTGCTATCAGTGACTCAACAGGAGAAGGATTTAGGTGTTATTCTAAACACAAAACTGGGGGCATCAGAACAGACCAAGGAAGCCAGGAAGAAGGCACTGAGAATGCTCGGGGCAATAAATAGGAATGTATCATACAGAAGTGAGGAAGTGATCAGGAAGCTTTACTGTGCATACGTCAGGCCACATTTGGAATACTGCATCCAAGCCTGGTCTCCTAGCTATGAAAAAAGTTTGTTGGCTTTTAGAGAGGTACAAAGAGGGCTAACGTATGCACAGTATGGCATAAGCAACCTTGATGAACCAAACTTAATGGCATAAGCAACCTGGCATATGAGGAAAGATTGAAGAAATTGAATATGTTTTCACTTAGATATAGAAGACTGAGAGGAGATCTCATCGAGGTCTTTAAATTTGTCAATGGTCTGGAGAGGGGATACCTTGGGGAAATGTTCGAATTTAACAGAAATGATGCAATTAGGGTCATAAATTCAAAATTAAAATTAACCACAGCAGAACAAGGTTAAGGCAAACTTTCTTCACCAACAGGGTAGTGGAACACTGGAACCAGCTGCCAGAAAACATCGTCAGTAGCAGCACATTGAACATCTTTAAAAACAGCATAGACAATCATTATAAGAATAGAGGGCTTGCTTTTCAGTTTTAAAGGGGGGGCTGATTGGCAGATTTTGTGGGAAAATTTTTTTTTTTAAAAAGGGGAACCAAAAAGGGCCCTTGTGGCTCATAGTTGCATTAATCTTTTATGTCTAAATCCCAATTCATCATCTGTGTCTCCTATCTCCATATTGGGTGCTACATGTGTGCCCCACTTCATTAGCAGCTGTTATTTGTGTTCACTGGCTCAATATCAGCTGTTAATATATCTGGATCTACTCACGCCGCGATGCGGTCCTATCAGCTCCTCCCCTCTGTCAGTACATATATAACAGAAACTGCCATCGGTGGAGATCAAGGTTAACAAATAGCAATGCACTGGATTATATTCATCCGGAAAATTGTACTCTCTAGAAAACGATAGCCTCTAAATTTCCAATGTTGGTTGCACGAATGATGCAGCTTATTTTTGGTTCCTTTTTAATACACTGCGATATAAATTGTTTCTTTCTCATCCGAAGTTATGATTGCTGCAAACAAAAACCTTAGGCACTTACTCTGAATACCAAAGGATGTGTTCTCCAGGACGAAAACGATGCTCTCCGAATCAAGAAGCTGAAAGTTAAATCTAATGCCATAGCTGGATGCCATTGATGTGATGTGATTGCCATTGATGTGATGCCTGTATGCCATTGTCAATGCCATAGCTGGATGCGAACTGCACATCACAACTCCTTACTTAATTCTGTAATGTTGGCGTTTTCAGAGCAGCGGCAGCATTCCACATAGTACACTGTTGTATTATGTGGAATATCACTAATCTGATTCCCACCACTTTCATTCCGCAGAGCGACCGGTAACCCACGAGCCGCCACGTCGTATAGGCTGTCGTCACACGCCATATCGTCGTGTCGTATTGTCATCCTGTCGTATTGTCGTCGTGTCGTGTTATCATCCTGTCACCTTTTCCATTCTGACGACAAAATTTATATAGCGGGACCAATTGTTAACTGTCACCACTCCCATTCGTGAGTGAACTTAGCTTGGTCGTGGCGCTAGGGAAGGCTAGGGAAACCGCATGGTTGGAGAGAGGGGGTCATAGGGGTTATGGGCTGACATAGGAGTTAGAATTTCGTCCGTTACCGGCATCCGTCCAGCTTCTCTCTTGTGTACTGGAATCCTCTTAACTTCCCTTCCTTCCCCACCAGCGATGTCCCCATCGGTCACCAGACTTGCAAATCGAGGGACTAGGTAATTATCCTGGATCAGTTTGACAACGACGGATTTCTGACAGCTGGATGCGTTCGCCGAGTTCCAACGGCTCCCACTGGTCCTTAGCTACTCATAGCTAGTTCATGCACGCTCCCACGTAATCCATTTAGTTCCATCTTTCATTCTTAACATTCACCCTCTACTAAAACATGCTACTCCATATGTTTTCCCCTCCTAGTGGAACGTACGCATTCAGCGAGTCTTACTTTCTCCGATCGTTGTTTATGGCTTCCTAGCCGAAAGTTAAATGCCAATTACCCGTGCTTAGGTCCATAACTGTAACCGGCTGATGCGATACTGCAGGTTGTGCATGGGAAGCTACTATTTCCGTTACTGCCTTCAAGGCTGGATAACACTGACCTGCAGCATTCTGTTAGTTTCTGTTTGGGTCTCATGTCTGGGCTTGTGTATCAACGGCCAGCCTACCTAGTCTTAAATCAGTCGACGCCCTGGCGGGGCTTGCACGCTAGAACGTGCCATCGGTAGCCAGCCCGCAGGTGGTCCTAGGCCACAAATCGGAGGTGTATTATCGGCAGGTGTCTTTCTAACCTATGCTGCCCGAGGTCACGTAGGGAGACCCACAAAATCAACAGCCTGTCCTATCACTGTGGGCTTACGGAACGCCAAGCTTCATCTTCCCAGCCTGTGATGCAATCAAGGGGCAAAGGCCTGCTGGATCAACTGAGACGAGGTAGGAAAACCAACCTGGCCGTTTTGGCTATGCTACCTGAAGCTGTGCACACATCGTTTCATCCCGGACCAAAATTGGGCACCACTGCTCGCGATCGCACCCATCGATCCAATCGGGTCTGACCACCCTCGAGATGCCCTTCTGCGCTCTGTGATCACCAGGCTGGAGGGATTTTGCGGCCCAGAATTACCCAAGTTATCTGGCTGCCCCGCGAAATGTCCAGTCTTTCCAGCACCTTTTCTTAGCAGTTCAACAAACAGGGTTTCGTCATTTCCCGTCTTCCATTAGCCATCAGTATGTCTCCTCCGGAGATAAGGGGTGGAGGCTATTCGTAACTAACGTTTGGTGCCCGTGACATTTCTCGTCCTCGGAAGGGCGGCTTGCAAACAGTCTCCTCGCTAAAATGCGTAAATCGGCTCATGTCATCCGCCACAATCGGTACTGGGGTCCGTCCTGTCCTGTCCCGCCGGCTATCTTTTATGCTAAGTAATGAACGAACCAGTAATTAATTCCCTACTTAATTCCCAATCGCAATTAGTAGTTTTAACAGCGTAATGGTGAGTGCATTGGTCGTTCCTCCATGGCACAAACTCGGAGCTTTTGGACCTCCAAATTATTACCGGGCACTCAGCATCGAAGGGAGATATATGTGCTAAGTGGGTGTGCACTGTACCCTTTAGGCGAGCGTGGATGGAGCCTTAAAATTATTGGTAGAGCACTTGAGTCACATTTATTACGTGAGATCAAGTGAATAGGGCTTGATACGTGAAGTAGAAAGACATTAATGAATGTGGGGGATATTGGTCCCAGTGCCATTGTTGGAACTTGGACCCGTATGTTTTTGATCATGCTAATAAATTGAGTATTATGCTAGCTATATTAGATATGTTATACTACTAGCATTACATTATAGCATACAGGGTGTGCCTAGCAGTGGATTCAGCACCATCCTTCAGAATGTGATACTGATGAGATTGGCTATGGTAGCACAATGAGGCATGATTGGAGAAGTTTGAAATTGTTGCTGAGCATGTTATGCAATATTTGGTGAATGGTGCTAGACAGGCTGGGATATATAGCTCCCTAGGAACTTAAAATAATCGATTGATTGCGGTGTGAGCATGCACTTTTCAAGTATCTGTTCTACATAGACTTAACCCAGATGGGCCTCCGTGATAGTTATTAAGCAATTGCGTGAAAAAGAAATATACGACCTTCAATATACCAGGAGGTGCTGAGTTTACATGAAAAGTAACGTTAAGGATTATACTGTATTACTCTTTGAGTAATACAGTACAATCCTTAACGTTACTTTTGATGTAAACACAGCACCTCCCGGTATATTGAAGCTCGTATATTTCTTCTCATGTAATGTCTAAAACCCAGGAGCATCTAAGAGCCATTCTTCGTTGTATTAAACAATTATTAAGCCTTAACAATTTTATGGCTTATGACTATATGTGAAACATACTGACAAGTCCAAGGCCCAAGGGTGTTTTTCAAGGGTTTGTACGGTAAACATTGTCTTCCCGATCGTGTAAACCTTGTGATGTTCAAGTGTCATTTTGCCGTGAAAAAGAAGTTGACATATAAACATAAATAAGTGGCAAATTTATCCCGATCATAAGTTATGCACCTGGAGCAAATGTTCTCCCTAGCTTTGCAAAATATAGGAGTTGTGCTGATGACGCATTGAAAAGCACCACATAGAGACCACAAGGCGCATGCCATAGCACCACTTGACATTTTCCGAAAACTTTGGGATACCCCACTAGTGGATGAGCGCAAAACTTGCAAATTCCCAGAGTATCAAAATATAGTGACACAAACTTTCATTCATCCAAAGGGTGCTAGGCATTTTGTCACTATCCCAAACCAAAGTTCGGTGTGCATTTCTGCACAATATGCTGCAAAAAGGGTCCTTTTCAGGAGCCTCGAGTGCGCTTTTGTCGATGCGCACCCGAGTGAAATAATGAACTGACTTTTACACACACACACACACACAACACGGTACAAAATTATGCCTACATAACAATTCATCGCAGTACGAAACAGCTGACATCACCACACTCGGTGGCAGGCTGGAAAAACTCGAAGAAGAAGAGGCGTGTCTCCCAGTTCCAGGAGAATGCACACGGGGATCTAGGGAAGGTGTGAGAGGGACTTCCGACCGAAAAGGTCGTGAGCTGCCAGCTTTGCCATGGCTGGTGGTTGACACGCTACGACTTTACTGGCGATCGACCAATCGCCGGCCGCGTAGGCAAGTGCGTCATCGACGACCGCTGCTATAATTGTTCCTCTGGCAGGCCGCGGTTGGCCGGGTCGTCTGCCGCCTGCCAGCAACACCAGGCGGCGCCACCTCCGGCCCTGTCAGCTGTGCCAGCGGGAACACACACGCGAGCACTGCACACACACAGTCAGCTGTGCCAGCGGGAACACACGCGAACACTGCACACACACGGTCAGCTGTGCCAGCGGGAACACACGCGAACACTGCACACACACAGTCAGCTGTGCCAGCGGGAACACACGCGAACACTGCACACACACGGTCAGCTGTGCCAGCGGGAACACACGCGAACACTGCACACACACGGTCAGCTGTGCCAGCGGGAACACACACGCGAACACTGCACACACACAGTCAGCTGTGCCAGCGGGAACGCACGCGAACACTGCACACACACAGTCAGCTGTGCCAGCGGGAACACACGCGAACACTGCACACACAGTCGGCTGTGCCAGCGGGAACACACCGCGACACTGCACAAAGTCAGCTGTGCCAGGGAACACACGCGAACACTGCACACACACGGTCAGCTGTGCCAGCGGGAACACACGCGAACACTGCACACACACAGTCAGCTGTGCCAGCGGGAACACACGCGAACACTGCACACACACAGTCAGCTGTGCCAGCGGGAACACACACGCGAACACTGCACACACACGGTCAGCTGTGCCAGCGGGAACACACGCGAACACTGCACACACACGGTCAGCTGTGCCAGCGGGAACACACGCGAACACTGCACACACACAGTCGGCTGTGCCACCGGGAACTCACGCGCGCACACGGATACTGCACACATACACTGTCAGCTGTGTCGCCAGGAACACACGCGCGAACACGTGCACTGCACACATACTGTCAGCTGTGCCGCCATCAGCACACGCGCGCAAACAGATGTCACATAGCACTTGCACTGGAGAAGGTAGGCCAATGCCTGGGACGAGCGAGAGTTCAGCATCTTCCTAAGAGGACCAGATTATGACAAAGTTGTTTTTGGTGTCGTGAAGGAATTCGCTTTTTCTCCACTAGTTTGTTCTCATCTGTAATGTCGTGTTGGTAGAACTGAGAGGTGACGCGTATTGGGTGCGATACGCCATATCGAACAGCCCACCGGGCCGAAGTTACCACTTTCTGAGCAGAATGGCCATCGCGGCTGTCGCGAGTGCAAGTTCTTCGGTAGGTCGGACACGTTCCGCATCCATGCCAGCCACAAGCATGACGGCACGAATAATGCATAGCTTTCCAGTGTGTCGGTATGGGATTGAGGAAAATTTGGAGCCTGTCATAATGGCAGAATTTTGTGGAATCCTATCAAATGAGTACTTTTTCTGAGACTCATTGTGCAAATAATCGCGCAGGATGAACAAAATTTCCGCCGATATTTAATATATCGGGCCTTATTGTGATAGATCAGCCATCAATGACGGTGCCAGCTTACTTTTTTACCATCAAAGTTTTTCTTTCTTTGAACTTTGTGTTCGAAATTTTCCAAAGCTTCCAAAGCAAAGTTTTCGGTCATATCTGTGACCTGACCTGATATCGACTTAAAACATGCAACGCTATTAGAGGACATAATTTCCCGAGTAGCTTTTCTGGGTCCTCAAGCATGTTAATTAATCACAGCTATTTGCACTAAATTATAGTTTAATTCTCGGCTTTGCCCGGTGACCTGACTTGAGATCAGAATTTACATTTATGCTCTTTCGTCATCTGCTTGCATACTCATATTTCACTTCTAGCTGTAGTTCGCACGATTTGATCAACAAAAATATTAATAATGTATCTAC
This sequence comes from Imbricaverruca yamaguchii, assembly GCA_034440575.1. Taxonomy (NCBI): domain Eukaryota; kingdom Metazoa; phylum Arthropoda; class Thecostraca; family Neoverrucidae; genus Imbricaverruca; species Imbricaverruca yamaguchii. The sequence goes on along the minus strand of JAOTOL010001636.1, from coordinate 1,973,096 downwards.
GGCCTGCATTGAGACCAGGTCGTGACCTATCTTTGGCCTGCCCTTGTCCCGGCATCTCAGTAGCCTAAAGCTGCATGTGTGGCACATTACCATTTCCTGAGATAAATATGATTCGAGGATTGTCATATTCACAGTTTTTTCTTCAAACTTCCAGGTAGTTGACATTGATTGTATCGATGACCTTGATCTTTGGACATGGTGCCCGTGCTAGTATAAGTCTTTGTTTTGCATATCAGTAGCTGTTTCTTTTCATCTTCAAAAAGAGAAAGGCAAACTTGCATATTTGATATGCATCGATCGAATGCCCACATCAGTTCAAACTCATACATTTGATGAATACTGCTCTCAAACATGTTTGTTCTTCCCAATATCAGTGTGCCCGTTGGCACGTTTCTGCTCAGGACCTGATAAAACAGTAATGCAAAACTTGAGTGCTGCCCTTGAATCCATACACAAATCGTGGCAAAATCCATCGGAAAACACCGGGGTTTGAGAGCTGTCAGCGCCTGCGTTGTACTTGTGCGAATGAGCGGCAAGTCGAATGCATGGCATAAGCTGACGACATTCCCACCCATCCTGCGGCGCAAGGGTGCAGTCACCGCCTCAATACCACCTTGCTCACATATGGGGTGGGGTGGGTGGAGATATAGGCTGAGAGTCCCAAAGCTTCATATGTTCCGCCGCCAGTGAGTTGTGATCGTGTGGGTCCCACCGTAGGGTTCCGCCGCCAGTGGACTGTGGTTGTGTGGGTTCCACTGTGAGGTTCCGCCGCCAGTGAGCTGTGACCGTGTGGGTCCCACTGTGAGGTTCCGCCGCCAGTGAGCTGTGATCGTGTGGGTCCCACTGTGAGGTTCCGCCGCCACTGAGTTGTGATCGTGTGGGTCCCACTGTGAGGTCCCGCCGCCACTGAGTTGTGATCGTGTGGGTCCCACTGTGAGGTCCCGCCGCCACTGAGTTGTGACCGTATGGGTCCCACTGTGAGGTTCCGCCGCCACTGAGTTGTGACCGTATGGGTCCCACTGTGAGGTTCCGCCGCCACTGAGTTGTGATCGTGTGGGTCCCACTGTGAGGTTCCGCCGCCACTGAGTTGTGATCGTTGTTTGGTCCCCCGCCACTGAGTTGTGACCGTTGGGTCCCACTGTGAGGTTCCGCCGCCACTGAGTTGTGACCGTATGGGTCCCACTGTGAGGTCCCGCCGCCACTGAGTTGTGATCGTGTGGGTCCCACTGTGAGGTCCCGCCGCCAGTGGGCTGTGACAGTATGGGTCACACTGTGAGGTCCCGCCGCCACTGAGTTGTGATCGTGTGGGTCCCACTGTGAGGTCCCGCCGCCACTGAGTTGTGATCGTGAGGGTTCCGCTGTGGTGCGAGGGCGGTCACGCGTCCGTTCCCCAGTTGGCATGGATACCAAAGAGCGTCGTGTCACCCCGGCAGAACCGAGCCGGCGCCGATCGAGACAAGCCAGTCTGAGAAAACGTCGGTCAGCGTGCCCTGCGAAGACGAGGACTCGGCCGACGACGACAAGCAGGTCGGCGGATCCGACGACGAGGAGCAGGAGGCCGCCTCCGACTATAAGCCAGGTCAGCAGGGCTCCGGCTGCAGACCAGGTCATAGAGTCATCGAGTGTCGAGGCTTAAAACGAGCCACAGGGACCCATCAGGGCTAAGCCTACGGAGGCATATTATAAGCCAGTCGGAGGAGGCGTCCCCGACTGGCTAGAAGTCAGCCAAGGACATTTAACACCCTAATCACGACCATACCCTGAATTGTAAAGAAGTCATCTCCCAATATCTTGCCTACTACGAATCATGCCTATATATCCTACCTATCTACAAATGCTTATCTGCACACGTATCAACCCCAGCGTATCTAGCAATATTCACTCAATCTCGCGCAACACACGCGTGCGTCAAGTTATCCCGTAGCACAGGCACAAGTATAATGTAGGCAACTTCCGTGCCATGGAACCAGCTGTATGCAACTCCGTGTCATGGCACCATGTGTAGACAAACTCAATTCGCCTGGCAGCGGCAAAACCCTAGTGACTCAATTCGCCAAGCGAGGAAAAACCCTAGTGTCAGTCTAGGGTTTTGCCTCGCTTGTACATAATTGCTTCCCAACTTGGACAGGTTCTCCGGCACCCACGACTGACAACCGTCCAGCGTCTGCGTGCCTTGCACCTTCGCCCGCTCGGTTACATCTTACTGCCTCGACCGCCCAGCCTTATCTGGGGCCAAGCCGTGCGCGCGAGAGGTGTACCAGTCTCCCACGGGGGCCGAGGCGCCATCGCCCTGATCTGTCATTGGCCGGCGTCACCTATTGCATCAATCATGCCGCAAAGGGAGGGGTCCGGTTGTTGCACCCCGGCCAGTCCCTGCCCTACATGCGCCGCATGGTACAAGGGTGACACGAATGTTACAATTACTCCCTACTGTGTCATAGCGCAATGACACAGCATCTATCGGATGTTGACCTGGTGAGATGAGAACGGGCACTGATGTCGGATGAGAACGGATGTCGACTTGGTATAATACTCGTCGCCGCCGCGGTCCGTGGCGTCAGTGCTGATGTCAGCGCGCCGGTGCCCGCCGGCTGAATGTCTGGGATCCGCTTAGAGCCTCTATCCCATGATACACGAGGGAAGTCATGATTAGACTGCTAAACACATTCGAAAGAGGGGTCCATTCTTTGCAAAAGTCATACAGCGACCAGGCTTAATAGGAACCACAGGGGCGCGCCTGAGCTAATCCCTTAAATGAAAGATACCAGAAGACGATACAAATGTCTCAGACACATTCCAAGCAATACCATATCCTCGTTCTAAAGGAACTATCTACCTAAACTTACCTATCATCATTCACAGCTACCCAAAAATATAATATATAACGTGATTCATTGTGAAATGATATTTTCGACGATTATGTATGGGTTTAATACACTAGATGTTCAAATAAGTTGGGGGAGGGGTCTCGCCAACGAAGATCGCAGGCTGAATATTATGACGGAGGATGTATCATCGAACTCTGTATTACGATACTCACGAAATACGTTACTGAGTCACGTTATGTACACCAAAGAAGCAACACACGGACGTCATACAATCTTGCAGCAACCGCTCCAAACTGCGCCGTGCGCCGATCACCCCACGAGGCCTCCGAAGCGCCGCCACATCGACCCTGTGACGTCACTCTCGCCTCCGGGCACGGCCGCGCCACAAAGTGTCGAGACATCCACAATGTACAATGCATTTCGTCCAGCCCAATAAACATCCTCCGCACATTGCGCCGGAGGTAGAGCGTTCGGTCTTCGCTCCGCTGACCGTGGAACGTTGCAAGCGATGTGCGTGTGGTCATGGATGCCGCTGAACTTGGCCGCGCCAGCGAGTCGAAGAACAGTTCTTGGCCTGACGTGCTGGCACAGGTACCAGGCCGTGTGCTCGGTTCCACGTTCCACGTCGAACACTGCGTCACGCTCAGGCCTCAAGTTTGTTTGTTTGTTTATTGGTTGGTTCACGACACACTTTATGCACATTCACGGCTAATGGCGCCGCCCACACTGTTTCGCCGGTGGGCCGCGGGATTGGGAAATGTCCTGAGTGGCGCTAGAGTCGAACCCGGGACCTTTGGTACCCATAGCCCGGCACCTTAACCACTCGGCCAACCCCGCCCCGCTCAGGCCTCAAGTAGCGCTCCGGCCCGCCGAACGCTCAGGTCCCGCAAAACGCTCCGTTCCCGCAGAACGCTCCTTCTCCGCATAACGTTCCGGCCTTTCAGAACTCCGGCCCTGGTAAAATGCGGGCCTTTATTGGCTACATGTGCTCCTCTCCCGATACGACAGGCGTCCTTCTTGACCGTTAGATGCGATGGGAATGCAAGCGCTCTTCTGGGTCAGTCGATACTCTTCGCATCAAACGCTATTTCGGGCCAGGTGATGATAATATAGGCACTCTTGAAAATAAAGGCACTGTTTCGGATAGTTAGCACCACTAGTGCACGTTTATACACCCTCCTGAGGAAATTTAGCGCCACTCATGACAATACCTATATAGACACCCTTCTTGGCGCCATTCTTGACATTACTTCTACAGGCACCCACACTTCTTGGCGCCACACTTGACAGTACCTATACAGACACCCTTCTTGGCGCCATCCTTTGGAAAGTGGGTGCCCTCCTGGGCCATGCGAGCTCCTGATAATGTCGGCGCACTTCTCTCAGCATAGTGAAATGACGGACCCAGCAAGCGAGTCCATGGCTGTCTGCTTCAGCGTGCATTTATCCATGCTTAGGATGATCTTGTGCTTCCACAGCCGGGTTAGCACATCTACCAGACGCTCCTCTTGCTCCCCCTCATCGCAGCACGGATGATGGCATCATCTGCGCTGCGACTTCCACTTTCACTGGCACACTTGCAATTTCACAGACATATCATTCAGGATTTCCTCCATTACCTTCTGGAACGTCAATCTGAGTAGACTCTTGATCCCACACGGATAGCGACGATACGAAGACAGACCATCGTGACCATGGCTGGAGATACCGGGTGGGTCAGAAGAAGGTGGGGGTTGGAGTGGGGATGTCCCCCTTGGTTTGGTACCCTGCTAATGTTAATTTGCCGTTTTCCATATTCAATCTGAAAATATGTCTTGAAAATGATGACTTGGAACTATGGCTTGGTGAGAGATATCCAGCCCTACTCGGGACATAGCAACGTCGATGGCTGTGAATTGGGTTGGTGACATGCGGCGTTTAGGTCGGGACATGAGAACACTGTTGCTCCCCGCATCCCCGCAAACATATCGGCATGGACGGCAAGGGAAATCCACTCGCTTCCACGGCTTCATTAACTTCTGTCGAACCAGTCCCCAGTCTCAGCTTGTCAGAGCGCGTGCGCAACACGCCTATTGGCGAGATCCACGGCGAGCTGTCAATCTTCTGCCTGCAGATCCCAACAACCTGCTGTTCTGCCCATCCTACTCCAGCTCCTGCAAGTGCTCCTTCAGCTTCTACCTTATAGAGAATGGAAGAGAGCGTAATCGCCGTTGCACCGGCACGCTATGGCACGCTATGGCCAAAGTCGCTGATGGCAGAAAGTACTGCTCAGGCCCAGTGGCATAGCCAAGGAGGGACGAAGGTCCCCATGGCGGATCTGAGGATGTTTGGATTTTTTACAATATATATATATATATATATATATATATATATATATATATATATATATATATATATATGTGTGTGTGTGTGTGTGTGTGTGCGTGTGTATACATATATATCTGTGTGGTTGCGTACGCTGTGGGTCGGGATCGTGTGCTGCCGTGGCGCCCAGCCACCATCATCATGTGGGGCGCGGCGTCAGACTCGCAGCAGGAGACGACAGGTGGGCGGAAAGTTCTCGGCTAATGCGCCACCAATCAATACCGCCAGCAAGAACATCGCACGATCGCAATACACTGAGCCCGTCCGCAGAGGCAACTCCCACACAATCAGCTCAACGGGAGCGGGTGAAGTGCCAACTACGAGTCGCGCGCAAGTGAACAGAATGGTGGAAACTGTTGCTGTACACCAGGTCGGTGTGAACTGTAGAATGGTGGCAGGTCGGTGTGAACTGTAGAATGGTGGCAGGTCGGTGTAACTTGTAGAATGGTGGCAGGTCGATGTAACTTGTAGAATGGTGGCAGGTCGGTGTAACCTGTAGAATGGCGGCAGGTCGGTGTGACCTGTAGAATGGCGGCAGGTCGATGTGACCTGTGTAATGGTGGCAGTTCGGCGTAATTATGGTAATTGTGGTAATTATGGTCATACCTGACCAGGGCTCTTGATCTGTCTGGCGAGAGAAACATCACAAACAAAACAGCGACACAATGTATTCGTTCCATATGAACATAAGTAGCAGCGCCACGCGTCAGGGGTCGGTGCACAAGCAACAATGCGTCAATCGATATGCGTTTGCATCGCAGCCTCCGTCAGGAGCACATGACCACCGCGCCGTCCAGCTCCTCCCCCAGCCGACCAGTGATAGGTCACGGAGGGGGAACAAAACAGGAGATGGGGCGCCGTGTTCCCCAGCTCCTCCACCAGCCGATCAGTGATAGTTCACGGAGGGGGAACAAAACAGGAGATGGGGCGCCGTGTCCCCCAGCTCCTCCACCAGCCGATCAGTGATAGTTCACGGAGGGGGAACAAGACAGGGAGGAGCGTCGTGTCCCCCAGCTCCTCCACCAGCCGACCAGTGATAGTTCACGGAGGGGGAACAAAACAGGAGATGGGGCGCCGTGTCCCCCAGCTCCTCCACCAGCCGACCAGTGATAGTTCACGGAGGGGGAACAAAACAGGAGATGGGGCGCCATGTCTCCCAGCTCCTCCACCAGCCGACCAGTGATAGTTCACGGAGGGGGAACAAAACAGGAGATGGGGCGTCGTGTCCCCCAGCTCCTCCACCAGCCGACCAGTGATTGTTCACGGAGGGGGAACAAAACAGGAGATGGGGCGCCGTGTTCCCCCAGCTCCTCCACCAGCCGACCAGTGATAGGTCACGGAGGGGAACAAAACAGGAGATGGGGCGCCGTGTCCCCCAGCTCCTCCACCAGCCGACCAGTGATAGTTTACGGAGGGAGAACAAAACAGGAGATGGGGCGCCATGTCTCCCAGCTCCTCCACCAGCCGACCAGTGATTGTTCACGGAGGGGGAACAAAACAGGAGATGGGGCGCCGTGTCCCCCAGCTCCTCCACCAGCCGACCAGTGATAGTTCACGGAGGGGGAACAAAACAGGAGATGGGGCGCCGTGTCCCCCAGCTCCTCCACCAGCCGACCAGTGATAGTTCACGGAGGGGGAACAAAACAGAAGATGGGACGCCGCGCCATCTGGTACCTCTCCCAGCCTGCCAGTGAGAGCTTATGGAGGAGCAATAAATGATGGATGCGGAAAATCGCCTGCCATTATTTTTTCTTCCCATTCCTTGCCGTACGTTACTTAGTCGTTTGTCGTTAGTTGTCGATTTGTTTTTGTTCGTTATTGTTGCGGCTTAATCACTAACATTTTGGAATGCAATTCTATCGTTGCGTGGGGACAAATTGAGGCTAACTATGCAATACTCATCGAGATGGAGAATAAGTTTAAATTCCAGTATAATTTACATTTAGTAACAACATGCAATGAGTTGACTGGCCAAAATTCACTGACGAAGAGGATATCGTGCTTTATGCATTTCGAAGAGGTAAGTTTTAAGAGGAAATGATCCTGTTCCCATGCGGACCAGCCATGCATTTTCTAATTTTGTTCCTAAAGCGATCAGGAACAGATCCAGGAATTGTCATGGGGGAGTTCTATCTCTGGAGGGGCGCCATTACGTCGGAGAGGGCATCTCTGGCTGGAAAATCATTAGGAGGCGGGGTGCACTCGAGTGCACTGAAAGGGCGCATCGTTTTTCCTAGAGGCGCCTCTGACTAAGCATTTGAGAGAGTCCACTCGAGCACACTAAAAAAGATCACATTCCTCTCAAACATCATAACATCATAACATCATAATCGGGGGGGGGCACTCGAGCCATTCTGGAGTGTGACCTTTTCGGAGCGGGAGGGTAGCCACCTTTCATGGATGGCCACATGCCCAAAGGTCCGCCTAGCGAAAATTCCCCCTTAAGAGCGAAAAACGAGAGGTGAATTTGTGAGCTGAAGTATAACTTATAAGACTAATTATCGTACCGGTTGTTTATAATTAATATTGATGATTGTTTTCATAGCACGTTCGAGATGTTACTACCAATTTTTGAAGCCCCATTGCTGGAGAGGGTCGTGTCGCCGCTGGACAGCTGGTGAGCGGGCACGGCCGGTGGACAGCTGGTGAGCCGGCACGGCCGCTGGACAGCTGGTGAGCGGGCACGGCCGCTGGACAGCTGGTGAGCGGGCACGGCCGCTGGACAGCTGGTGAGCGGGCACGGCCGCTGGACAGCTGGTGAGCGGGCACGGCCGCTGGACAGCTGGTGAGCGGGCACGGCCGCTGGACAGCTGGTGAGCGGGCACGGCCGCTGGACAGCTGGTGAGCGGGCACGGCCGCTGGACAGCTGGTGAGCGGGCACGGCCGCTGGACAGCTGGTGAGCGGGCACGGCCGGTGGAGGCTGCCGGCGGGCGCCTCCTGATCGGCGGACAGCCGTATTGATCTGCAGCGAAACGGCGCCGGGCCCCGGCCCGGTCCGGCGGGCCAACAGTGAACACTGACCTGATCTGTCACGTCGCCGGCCCAGTGACGGGCCAGCAGTGAACACTGACCTGATGTGTCACGTCGCCGGCCCAGTGACGGGCGCAGTGAGACAAACTGAGCCGGCCCAGTGACGGGCCAGCAGTGAACACTGACCTGATGTGTCGCCGGCCCAGTGACGGGTCGGCAGTGAGTACAAACCTGATGTGTCGCCGGCCCAGTGACGGGCCAGCAGTGAACACTGACCTGATCTGTCACGTCGCCGGCCCAGTGACGGGCCAGCAGTGAACACAGACCTGATGTGTCGCCGGCCCAGTGCACACAGGTCTGGTCTGACACGTCGCCGGCGTAGTGACGGGTCAGCAGTGAACGCAGGCCTGGTCTGTCACGTCGCCGGCCCAGTGGCCCCCATTCTGTTGACACATGTCAGCGGTGTAGTCGCTTTGTGTGGCCCACTCTCCGCTGACACATGTCTGGCGGTACAGTCGCTTTGTGTGGCCCCCTCTCCGCTGACACATGTCTGGCGGTACAGTCGCTTTGTGTGGCCCCCTCTCCGCTGACACATGTCAGCGGTACAGTCGCTTTGTGTAGCCCCCCCCCCACTCTGGTGACACATGTCTGGCGGTACAGTCGCTTTGTGTAGCCCCCACTCTGGTGACACATGTCAGCGGTGTAGTCGCTTTGTGTGGCCCCCTCTCCGCTGACACATGTCTGGCGGTACAGTCGCTTTGTGTGGCCCCCTCTCCGCTGACACATGTCTGGCGGTACAGTCGCTTTGTGTAGCCCCCTCTCCGGTGACACATGTCAGCGGTGTAGTCGCTTTGTGTGGCCCCCTCTCCGCTGACACATGTCTGGCGGTACAGTCGCTTTGTGTGGCCCCCACTCTATTGGCACATGTCTGGCGGTACAGTCGCTTTGTGTGGCCCCCTCTCCGCTGACACATGTCTGGCGGTACAGTCGCTTTGTGTGGCCCCCTCTCCGCTGACACATGTCTGGCGGTACAGTCGCTTTGTGTAGCCCCCACTCTGGTGACACATGTCAGCGGTGTAGTCGCTTTGTGTGGCCCCCTCTCCGCTGACACATGTCTGGCGGCACAGTCGCTTTGTGTAGCCCCCACTCTGGTGACACATGTCAGCGGTGTAGTCGCTTTGTGAGCCCCGACACTGTCTGGCGGTACAGTCGCTTTGTGGGCCCTCTCCGCTGACACATGTCTGGCGGTACAGTCGCTGGACACATGTCAGCGGTGTAGTCGCTTTGTGTGGCCCCCTCTCCGCTGACACATGTCTGGCGGTACAGTCGCTTTGTGTGGCCCCCTCTCCGCTGACACATGTCTGGCGGCACAGTCGCTTTGTGTAGCCCCCACTCTGGTGACACATGTCAGCGGTGTAGTCGCTTTGTGTGGCCCCCCTCCGCTGACACATGTCTGGCGGTACAGTCGCTTTGTGTAGCCCCCACTCTGGTGACACATGTCAGCGGTGTAGTCGCTTTGTGTGGCCCCCTCTCCGCTGACACATGTCTGGCGGCACAGTCACGGTGCGAGCTGCGGTGAATACCACCGCAGTTGGCGTCACAGTCGACGGTTCTCATAGTCGACATTTATTTATTTATTTATTTATATATTGCCACCATCAGGTTGGCCTGCACACATTGAACTATTCTTAGACCTTCGTAAGATACATTGACAAACAGAGTAGAACGACTCAATAAGATGCCTGCGAGGGACAACATACAATGTCAAGCACGCTGAAGAATGTCATGCATATTGGTATTAAAAGTGAATAGGGACACGTGGAGATGGGCAATGTCGCTGCGGATGGCGTGCTCGTTGTGTAGATGGGCAGCTCTGAAAATACGTATTCGCTTCTCGTGATTCTGTTCGCTCGATGAAGACATAACCGACTTGACTAGCGTGTGCTGCACTCGATGTTTTCATAATAACGTGACAGCAGTGAATGCAAAGTTAGAAGCTCTTCAAGTGTCTCGCAAAAAGGGATACGTCGAAGCAGTCGATGAGCATTCATTCGCGCACTCGATCAGTCTAACTGTTCACGTCTGTGAGAGGGCACTGAAGGCACTGAAAGCCTCGAATCCAGGCATGCATAGTTGAGAGACCGAGCTGGCATTTACTTTCGCGGGCGGGTCGAGCGGCGGCGGCAGAGAGGTCATTCATCTGACGAGGTGTGCACCCACACATAAAACATGTCATGCTGCTGGCTGCATTGGTCAGAGCGTTCGCCACCTTGCCGTCAATCATGGCGAGTTGAAGACTGTACGCCACCATGGGACTGGTGTACTGGTGACCGTCATCCAGCATACACTTCGGCGGCGCTTGACGTCAAATGTAGATTTGACTGGGCCACAGGGCAATTTGTATACAAGCATGTGGGTACCGGCGATGAAGCTGCAGCACAAAATGTGTACTATACCACTCTGGTGCCTTCGTAACTGACGGTAGGTGGACCTTGCATCTGGACCAACCCAACGTCGTTTTCAACCCGCTTCCGCCGGTCGTTACGGCTCCAGTACAAGCGCGAGACAGCAGAGGCCTCCCGGAAAGAATGAGACAGTCTTGAATCACAGATAATTCTGCTGAGGCCGACCTACGTCATCGTTGGGCGCTGTATGACCGCAGCAGTCGATGCGCCCCTAAGCCCAAATAACCAACCAACCTACGTCACCGCAACAGACGACACCAGTCCAATGGTGGCGTACAATCTTCAACTCGCCATGATTGACGGCAAGGTGGCGAACGTTCTGACCAATGCCGGCAGCAGCATGACATGTTTTATGTGTGAGTGCACACCTCGTCAGATGAATGACCTCTCTGCCGCCGCCGCTCGACCTGCCTGCGAAGGTAAATGCCAGCTCGGTCTCTCAACTATGCATGCCTGGATTCGATGCTTTCAGTGCCTTCTCTACATTTCTTATCGCGTGGAAGTCGCGGTGTGGAGTGTCTGGTGAAAGAAAACAAAATGCGTGTGAAGGAAAAGAAGACAGCTGCAGCAGTCTCCGGAGAGACAAGGTTTTGTCTTGTATGAGGCGTGTGCGGGTGGTTCGGGTACGTCCAACGACAGGAACATGGCTCGATGTGCCCTCAGGGACCAAGCTGCATTTAGCGAGATTGCTGGGATCGACGAGGGTACCGTCGGCCGTTGCCCAGTGATTATCGCTGCTCTGTAAAACATGAGCCCTCGGGTCCCGATCGGTACGACAGACACTTCATGGAAACGGCTGAACTGATGGCCCAGCTATATAAGCATAACAGGGAGTACCGACTTAGACATGCCAGCAACACGTCACGAGCCAACACCACTAAGGACTGACTCCACTATCTACTGATCACCAGCGACCCGAAGACGACTCACAACAGGAAAGTTATTGAAAGACCACTGCGGGCCCGAAATGTCAAAGAGACTGTCCATTCGGCTAACACCAGCCATCTGCTGGTATCATCTGAGTCAGCTGGGGAGAGAGGGCTTGGACAATCTGCTTCAGATGATGAAGAGGAGATGAGTGAGAGAGATGATGCTAATGAGGTAGAAGCTCTGGAAGTAAACGATATGATAGTGAATGATTGATTGATCCCAGAGTTATATGGGCTGTTGAATGAACAGAAATATCGGGAGTTTTCCACAAACAGCTAGAGTATAGTGAATGATGCGTTTGGTTCTGGTTGTTCTTTGAATGCACAATTTGAGCTGTCTACCTCAATTAATTTCCGAGACACGTGACGAAGCAAAATGAGAGGAGCAGAATGCTACCTCACCTCTGGCAGGTATGACGTCTATAATTCCTGTGTTCAGCAATCTTTATGACAATAGAGCCTCTGCACATGCTCTAAATTCGAAGCTCTTTCGATTAAGACCAAAATCGTCCTTGTAGCTAGCACACTTTGTTGGCAATTATTTTTGGACAGTTTTTCCATGGAGTTATCACAGTGTGCGCCGCCGTCGCGCGGACAGCGTGGCGGCTGTTCTGACTCAGCTCGGCGTGGGACATTTTCCAACATGGTTACTGGGTGGGAATTTCCCACCCTGGCGCTCGATTTTCTCACCCGGTCGTTGTGCCCCTTCTCCTCGCTCCTCAATTGTTCCGTTATTATTGATGAATGTGCCCTTTTCCTAAGCACAAGTGCCCTTTCAACCAATTACTCCTTCCAGTGAGTATTCATTAAAACCGTCGCCTGGTGGCACCACGCCAGCCTGTTTGGCGGTCTGCCGGCCCAGCTGGCGGCTGGACTGTGCTGAACGGCTCCATCTCTGTACCGGCCGGAGTCTGACCCGATGAGGCTCCCGGCCGGAATCGGACCCGATGAGGCTGTGCCGCGCGATGTCGGGTGTTCCACACTGCGCACTTCCAGTCACCGGTCGTTGTTCAGCGGCTGGCTGTTGTCTGCTGGTCGGTGTGGCGGCGGACGGTGGCGGACGGCGGCGGACGTTGGTGGACGGTGGCGGACGGGGGCGGACGGCGATGGACGGCGGTGGACAGCGGCGGACGGTGGCGGACGGCGGCGGACGGTGGCGGAGGGCAGCGGACGTTGGTGGACGGTGGCGGACGGGGGCGGACGGCGATGGACGGCGGTGGACAGCGGCGGACGGTGGCGGACGGTGGACGGTGGCGGCGGACGGTGGCGGACGGCGGCAGACGGCGGCGGACGGTGGCGGACGGCGGCGGACGGTGGCGGACGGTGGCGGACGGCGGCAGACGGCGGCGGACGGTGGTGGACGGTGGCGGTGGACGGCGGCGGACGGCGGCGGACGGTCGTCACTAACTCGCCATCGGCTCTCGGTCGGCTGTGTTCCTTGCGCTTTCTGGTCCTTCTGCCGGCGATTACGTGGCAGATGGCCGTCACATGTTTTCAGATTGAAGAGGGAAAATGGCAACTTAACATCAGCATGGCAACACGGTGCAAACCAGGGGTTCCAGACCCCGACTCGCCCGGGATCTCCGGCCGTGGCGTCCACTAGTCAAGCGTCCAGCTGGTGTCTGCACGACACCACGAAGTCAAGTGTCCAGTTGATGTCTGCACGGCACCACGAAGTCAAGTGTCCAGCTGATGTCTGCAAGACACCACGAAGTCAGGCGTCCAGCTGATGTCTGCACGACACCACGAAGTCAAGTGTCCAGCTGATGTCTGCACGGCACCACGAAGTCAAGTGTCCAGCTGATGTCGCAGGCACACGAAGTCAAGTGTCCAGCTGATGTCTGCAGACACCACGAAGTCAAGTGTCCAGTTGATGTCTGCACGACACCACGAAGTCAAGTGTCCAGTTGATGTCTGCACGGCACCACGAAGTCAAGTGTCCAGCTGATGTCTGCAAGACACCACGAAGTCAAGCGTCCAGCTGATGTCTGCACGACACCACGAAGTCAAGTGTCCAGCTGATGTCTGCACGACACCACGAAGTCAAGCGTCCAGCTGATGTCTGCATGACACCACGAAGTCAAGCGTCCAGCCGATGTCTGCATGACACCACGAAGTCAAGCGTCCAGCTGATGTCTGCATGACACCACGAAGTCAAGTGTCCAGCTGATGTCTGCACGACACCACGAGGTCAAGTGTCCAGTTGATGTCTGCACGACACCACGAAGTCAAGTGTCCAGCTGATGTCTGCATGACACCACGAAGTCAAGCGTCCAGCTGATGTCTGCATGACACCACGAAGTCAAGTGTCCAGTTGATGTCTGCACGACACCACGAAGGCACGCTGAGCGATGACTCAGCGTGACGTGGTGCCTGGCTAAGTTGGTGTCCGAGATCATCATGGCCAAGTGGCTCGCGTTGCAGGCCCGAGATAAGGGCACCGGTTTGATGTTGGCTGTGACACTTGACCCACTACGTAGAGGCCATGTGGATGATTGCGGTGTGTTTGTGCCGTGAACGAGGTGCAGTTACTGGGCCGGAGATGCCCTTCTTCGCGCCGCGGCGGGCGCATAGTCATGTTGGCGTGGTGTGGCGGCCAGGTGCGAGGTCTGTGTTGGCATGGTGTGGCGGCCAGGTGCGAGGTCTGTGTTGGCGTGGTGTGGCGGCCAGATGCGAGGTCTGTGTTGGCATGGTGTGGCGGCCAGATGCGAGGTCTGTGTTGGCGTGGTGTGGCGGCCAGATGCGAGGTCTGTGTTGGCATGGTGTGGCGGCCAGGTGCGAGGTCTGTGTTGGCGTGGTGTGGCGGCCAGGTGCGAGGTCTGTGTTGGCGTGGTGTGGCGGCCAGATGCGAGGTCTGTGTTGGCGTGGTGTGGCGGCCAGATGCGAGGTCTGTGTTGGCGTGGTGTGGCGGCCAGGTGCGAGGTCTGTGTTGGCATGGTGTGGCGGCCAGGTGCGAGGTCTGTGTTGGTGTGGTGTGGCGGCCAGGTGCGAGGTCTGTGTTGGCGTGGTGTGGTGGCCATGTGCGAGGTCTGTGTTGGCGTGGTATGGCGGCCAGGTGCGAGGTCTGTGTTGGCGTGGTGTGGCGGTCAGATGCGAGGTCTGTGTTGGCGTGGTGTGGCGGCGAGATGCGAGGTCTGTGTTGGCGTGGTGTGGCGGCCAGGTGCGAGGTCTGTGTTGGCATGGTGTGGCGGCCAGGTGCGAGGTCTGTGTTGGTGTGGTGTGGCGGCCAGGTGCGAGGTCTGTGTTGGCATGGTGTGGCGGCCAGATGCGAGGTCTGTGTTGGCGTGGTATGGCGGCCAGATGCGAGGTCTGTGTTGGTGTGGTGTGGCGGCCAGGTGCGAGGTCTGTGTTGGCGTGGTGTGGCGGCCAGATGCGAGGTCTGTGTTGGCGTGGTATGGCGGCCAGGTGCGAGGTCTGTGTTGGCGTGGTATGGCGGCCAGGTGCGAGGTCTGTGTTGGCGTGGTGTGGCGGCCAGATGCGAGGTCTGTGTTGGCGTGGTGTGGCGGC
This sequence comes from Imbricaverruca yamaguchii, assembly GCA_034440575.1. Classification (NCBI taxonomy): domain Eukaryota; kingdom Metazoa; phylum Arthropoda; class Thecostraca; family Neoverrucidae; genus Imbricaverruca; species Imbricaverruca yamaguchii. Next base: position 1,958,032 of record JAOTOL010001636.1, on the reverse strand, counting down.
CAGGTGCGAGGTCTGTGTTGGCGTGGTGTGGCGGCCAGGTGCGAGGTCTGTGTTGGCGTGGTGTGGCGGCCAGGTGCGAGGTCTGTGTTGGCGTGGTGTGGCGGCCAGGTGCGAGGTCTATGTTGGCGTGGTGTGGCGGCCAGGTGCGAGGTCTGTGTTGGCATGGTGTGGCGGCCATGTGCGAGGTCTCTGTTGGCATGGCGGTATCGGGAGGGAGTTCAGGTACAATGTTCGCCGGGTGGCTGCGTGCAGGTTAATTAATGGCGGCTGCGAGAGCTGACGCCAAATCCAATATTGATGCGGAGAGCGGTGACGCGGAGGTTAATTTACGGCCGCCGTAGCAGTGTCACTTGGAAACAGACCTGGTGGGCGGGATACGTCAGGCAGGTCAGGGCGTGCCATCACATCGGATGATGTCGCGTCGTGTGACATTACATCACACGACGTGACATCACATCGAATGCACTCCAAGGGATGTAATGCCGTTGCGAATTGTTAAACCGAAAACAATACGGAAAAATGTAAGCAGAGTAATCAAAGTATCGATATGCATGGGCCATATAACAAGGTACACGGAATATGTGGAAAAGTAAACCAGCTGATATGGGATTCAGGGAAGGGCGTCTTGAATGCGATGAGGATGCGCTAAAATGCAAGGGTCATTCACGGCGCCATTATCTTGTTTATATTGCCTATTAGTCGCAAGTGTTTGAAGCCTAGCAGTTAAGATGCTGCCAACTCAAAACATGTGTACCAAAGTCGGAGCAACTCTACCTCTAAATTTCTTATTCCCCTACTCTATGGTTCCCAGCCAGAAACCACCTCAGTCTAAGACCACTTCCTTCATGAGCCCTTCGAGACATCGCCTTGAGTAAGATAAGACCACCACACCGCCTTGTGGGTAGTCTGACCTCCATGAGTCGGTGTTTCGTGGCTACACTACACGACCACCGCACCGCCTTGTGTACAGTCTGATCTCCATGAGTCGGTGTTTCGGGCTACACTACACGACCACCGCACCGCCTTGTGTACAGTCTGACCTCCATGAGTCGGTGTTTCGTGCTACACTACACGACCACCATACCGCCTTGTGGGTAGTCTGACCTCCATGAGTCGGTGTTTCGTGCTACACTACACGACCACCATACCGCCTTGTGGACAGTCTGATCTCCATGAGTCGGTGTTTCGTGCTACACTACACGACCACCATACCGCCTTGTGGACAGTCTGACCTCCATGAGTCGGTGTTTCGTGCTACACTACACGACCACCATACCGCCTTGTGGACAGTCTGATCTCCATGAGTCGGTGTTTCGTGCTACACTACACGACCACCATACCGCCTTGTGGACAGTCTGACCTCCATGAGTCGGTGTTTCGGGCTACACTACACGACCACCATACCGCCTTGTGGACAGTCTGACCTCCATGAGTCGGTGTTTCGTGCTACACTACACGACCACCATACCGCCTTGTGGACAGTCTGACCTCCATGAGTCGGTGTTTCGGGCTACACTACACGACCACCGCACCGCCTTGTGTACAGTCTGATCTCCATGAGTCGGTGTTTCGGGCTACACTACACGACCACCGCACCGCCTTGTGGACAGTCTGACCTCCATGAGTCGGTGTTTCGTGCTACACTACACGACCACCATACCGCCTTGTGGACAGTCTGATCTCCATGAGTCGGTGTTTCGTGCTACACTACACGACCACCATACCGCCTTGTGGGTAGTCTGATCTCCATGAGTCGGTGTTTCGTGCTACACTACACGACCACCGCACCGCCTTGTGGACAGTCTGACCTCCATGAGTCGGTGTTTCGTGCTACACTACACGACCACCATACCGCCTTGTGGACAGTCTGACCTCCATGAGTCGGTGTTTCGTGCTACACTACACGACCACCATACCGCCTTGTGGACAGTCTGACCTCCATGAGTCGGTGTTTCGTGCTACACTACACGACCACCACACCGCCTTGTGGACAGTCTGACCTCCATGAGTCGGTGTTTCGGGCTACACTACACGACCACCATACCGCCTTGTGGACAGTCTGATCTCCATGAGTCGGTGTTTCGGCTACACTACACGACCACCATACCGCCTTGTGGACAGTCTGATCTCCATGAGTCGGTGTTTCGGGCTACACTACACGACCACCGCACCGCCTTGTGGACAGTCTGACCTCCATGAGTCGGTGTTTCGGGCTACACTACACGACCACCATACCGCCTTGTGGACAGTCTGACCTCCATGAGTCGGTGTTTCGTGCTACACTGCACGTATTGAAGTCATTCCCGGGTTAGGATACCCCACATACCCCAAGTCTGAGAAGGGAACTGTCCAGTTGTGGACAACTTTCTATAGGCACCTTCAAAGGGGTATTGAACACTGGGAAGAGTTTTTTTTAATGGCAATAGAGCATGCATTTGGGATGTCCAACATCAATAACTTACGTTTTTTATCATTAATCTACCCGGTATCGATACCGGAACACTAATGCACTAGAGCTGACAGGGGATCCAACAGTACAGAGTTTTGTGCTGACGGAAGGTTATACGATAGCCTTCCGTCAAACAGAAGACAAAGATAAGCAGCAGAGACAAACGGCAAAGGCTGCTTAGGCCCCACAGGTATCTCACATCCATCAATATGTCGTATAGATATCAATATCCGCCAATATTTCGCAGTCCAATCGAAGGTCTCGCCTTGTTCCAGAACAGCAAAGAATCTCGAGTGATACTTAATATGCACCATCAATATGGACGAGGTTGCTGGGCGCCACAATGTTTATATAATGATGTTGTTGTCTTCGTAGTGGGAACAATTCGCAAGCCGATAGACTGGCACCAGGGGTGTCGTCTTGTATACTTTTGGGATGGCTAACAGCACTTCAATTTCCTTTTGAGCCACCTCAATAAGGATTTGAGCCATCCCAATTGTTTTGAAGAGGGAAATAACAATAATTTGATGAGCAGTGAACGTTGCAAGCATGTCGAGAGATTATTAGCAGGTCATTATCTTCTTACTTACGTGCCCTCTGTGCAGTGTGCATGTATTTGGATCCGCTTAGTAGTTAACCGTTTAACTGCTGTGTTTTGCTATCATCACCAGGCTTATACTTTCGCTAACATTACCACGGCGATTGACAATGGTAGTTACATCCAATGCAAAAAGACCGCTGAAGTGTCTCTCATCGCAGGCATAAACAGCTGACACGTCGGATGATGAAGTTGTGTACACAATTAGCGACTCTGGGGAACGTGGCGCAATTCGTGAGCACATAACACGGCGCTGTCCACACGATGACGTCACTGTCACCCTGCCTTTGAAAACTTGAAATGAACAACCATCGCACGTCATGTGCCAAGAGTTCATTCGTCTTCTGGTTACGAAGTACGTGTAACTAGGTATGGTCCGTTTAAAACTGTCCGCCGGCCGTGTCGGTGCATTGATGGTACGTCAAGCTCGCGGTCGAAATTCTGCAAGTGAACTGGAATTCGCTGATCGGGTGGTAGGCAGGGTGGGAAACTTACTTTCCGGGTTTGGAGTCGGAGTGCAAACATATTTCTTCCGGAGTATGACAGGGAGATTGTGATGATCAGCTCAGCTTTGTCTCTCGTAACTCACAGGAGCAATGCGCTTTCCTTTCACTGTTGGTCTCAGTTCAAGGCTAGCCAAATGAAAAACAAACACAAATAATTCACGCTTCACCCTCAGCTCAAAACGCACACCTACCCACATACGCAGCCAATTCCCTGCGTGAAACGGACCGGGCACCAACACCTCGCACGCGACAGTCGGAAGGCAAAGAATCAGTGAAGGTCTTGTGTTTTCAGTATGGCACTGTTAAACATTTGTTCAAAGTTGCTAATGGTTATGACGTCATTTAAAAAATAGCTTGCGTTGATTGGTTGAAAGACAGTTTTTAGAACAAAAAATGCTAACGAAGCAAATTTCGATCGGCAGCCTCCGGGACTCTGGAAGTCGTCTCTTAAAACGGTCAGTTTTTTCCACTATAGAGTGGCTCGAAAGCAGGTTTCTGGAGACGCATCGGCAGAATTCGTAGCGACCGGAGGCCACTGTTCAGTGCGCAGGCGCGAGGTTTGGCGCGTTGTCGTCGAAATTTCCGCTGATTGTGGTGTAGTGTGGCGTGTGTTCGGGTGTTGTCTGTGTGCTTGATGGTACGAAAAGTGGCTACTTTATTTGGTAAGTAGAATAACATGTTTGGCGGGTATTTTGTTGAATCTTGTATTAGTTTTTTAGTGTTTTTTCCTTCTGCATGTTTGTGTCGGAGTACATGTGGAGCCCATTCTATCTAGTACGAATCCGGAGTGCAAAAATGTTTTAAGAGATGAAATTTCTTAAGAAGTGCTTTAATTCCCACCCTGGTGGTAGGGCCAGGGTTCGCGCAACAAGCTCCGCTTAGCAATGGAACCCTGGTTCATAAAGCCACCCCAACAAGTATTAAGGCCAAATTTGCGTGTCTGCAAAAGATTGGAAAGTATGCTGTCCTCGACTGTGGCGGCCGATCTACAGAGGAAAATGACTGGCAGGCGTTCGCCACATATCGCACAGTGGTTCCGCCACTGAATTTAGCGAGGAGGTGGTATAGTCTGAGTTCAATCAATAAGCTCAGATTATCATATGCGCAAAAAGAGGCATGTTGGGAAAAGCGAAACAAAGAACAGGATTCTTCTGTTGGTGTTGACTTTTTGATACCGTGACAGGCCTTTTGATACAGCATTCAGGTTGTGCGTACTCGACATCTGTTGCTGTCAAGTAATGCGCGTTATGTACGGTTAAGGCATAACATCGTCCGTGTGTATGTGTTCAGAACGGTTCAAAAGGCGTCAGACGCAGTGTTAACACGCGCCCTGGAGAGGGGGGGGGGCGAAATTCGCCCACCCCTCCGGTTTTTCGTAGATAACTGCAGATTTTACCGGCCGATATACGCCATTGTTTGTGTACCTGCCAATAAATGACCGGCGCGTTGTTTGAAGTACGAAAAATGAAAATCGATCGAAAATGTTTCGAGTTAGGGGTCGCTAATTCAAAATATTTTATCAGCGCCAGATCACAAATATCGTCGATGATGCGCTTCCGGTATATTGGCAAGTGTTCTTGGCAAAACTAGCGACTTGTTTGATGTACCTTGTCATGCTACATTGTTCCAGAGTCATGTCAAGTCACCGAGGTCAAGTCAGGTCAAGTTCATAACAGGTTAACACACGCCCTAGAGGGGGTATGGCGAAATCCGCCAATCCTTCCGATTTTTCGTACATAACTGCATATTGTACCGGCCGATATACGCCAAATTTATCGCGTACCTGCTTAGAAATGACCGGCGCATTGTTTAAATCAAGAAAAGTGGAAATCGGCCGAGAAGTTTTCAAGTTAGGGGCCGTTAAATTAAAAACAATTCGCAGCGCCAGACCACAAAAATCGGCGCTGATGCGCTTCCCGTATATTGGCAATAGGGAAGTGTTCTTGACAACACTAGCGACTTGTTTGATGCATATTGTTATGCTATACAATTTAAAAGTCATGTTAGGTCGGCGAGGTCAAGTCAGGTCAAGTTCATGACAGGTTAATAGAGCCAAACTTGGTTAACTGGAATGTGTCATAAATGCAAATGACTGTCATGCGATTGATGTCACTTTACATGTTACTCCCTATACATCCCGAAATCTATTGTTTGTCATTGTGTGCCTAAGCATTTCCATACTTTATTCATGTATTTCACTCCTTTATTTGCGGATCCGATTGTGCCGAGCCGCCCAACGGAGCAGTCGTGATGGGAGCCCGGTTCCGGTAACTGGAGCAGGTAATGACCTAATAAAGTGCTCCTATATAGGTGACCTGAGGTCAAATGGCGGATCTGACATCTGTATTGCATCATTAGTAATGTCCAAAACATCATTAATGCCAATTTTGGAGCATTTAAACACAACCACAGCGATCCATAACAATTACAAGCCAAGCCACGCAAAACCAGAAAATTTTGCTATTTTGACCTCATTTGACCTTGAAGATATTGACCTAAGGTCATGAACTTTGCACACAATAGAGTTCACTATCGTGCCCATCCATCTTGTGAATTTCGTTGTTCTAGCCTTCATAGGAGCTTAGATCTTAGGGGGAGGGGGCGGAATCCGCCCCCCTCCAGGGCGCGTTATTTTCAGAGGCCCTCCAGGGCGCGTGTTAATGTGGACATCAGGGGATCTCCAGTAAAGAAAAAAAAAACAGGTAGATTCCTGATGCCCTTCAAGAACTCTGAAGCATGCGCCCACGCAAGCGCGCCCGGGTGTTCACTAGTGTGTGCGCGAAGAATATAGTTACAATTTATGAGACTGTCTCCACAAAATATGATACTAAGTGCATTTATGAAAGTTAGCTTGCCTTCAGACGTTAATTTCATTGCCAATTACTGTGATATATTGCACATATTTTTACTTTGCGTATTGCGTTCTCGAACTATTTCCCAGCATTGACGGCCGGCTGCCGGCGGCTCCCGGCCCGTCTCGGCCGCACGCTGCCATTCATAATATGGTGGGGTGCGAACCATTCCCGGAACGTTAATCTGGTCCGACGCCAAAGTTACAGGCAGCTTTTCAGACTTGAAACGATAGGCGATGTACCTGACATGAGCTACGCCACCATTGCAGTTGAGGCTGACAGATTTTCTCGATATCGTTTAAGAACATCAAAATTAAACAATCGCTCCAATGCACTACAATCCAATCATAGAACATCACAAAAATCGCGTACGGCCCCGAAAAACCGCGCCGGACCACAAATATATCGCGTCGGGGACCATATAATCGAGCCGTGGTTCCGAAAAGTCACCCCGGGTCCCGAAGAGGCGACCTGGGCTCCGAATAATTCAGAAGAGGTCCCATAAGAATCGTGTCGGTTCTAGAAGACTCGCGCCAGAGCCCCGACAACTGGCGTCAGGGTCCTGCGTGCCGGGGCCCGAAGGATCATGCCGGGACCTTTAAAAATTGCACCAGGGTCCCAAAACTTCGAGGGTTTGAAATGAATGCACTGAGGCCCAAGGAATGGCATCTGGACCGGAAAAAGCATTCCGGAGCCCCCCAAAAATAAACAGCGATCCAAAAAATATGTCAGGACCTGGAAAATTGGTCCTGAGCACACAATCGCATGGTGCCCCGACAAAATGTACCGGGTCTGTAAAGAAATCGCAGCTGGGGAGAGAAACATGGCGCCGGAGATGTGAAAAATCCCGCAGGGACCCAAAAAGCGGCCCAGACTGAAAAAATCGGAAAAGGTCCAGCAAAATGACGTCCAGCCTCGAGGATTCGATTCGGGAACCCAAATCGTTTCACCTGTATCCAGAAAATCGCGCTGGGACCCCGAGAATCGCATCGGAGCCCTCAAAAGTCGCATTGGAGCCCCAGATATTTGCGTTGGGGTCCTGGAATATACACAGTTGAGGTTAAACGCATATTAAAGGACCGAAAACGAACCTGGGCCCTCCAATGCGTACGAAGTCTCGCAAAAAGTGGCGGAGCCTTAAAATATGTGCTTGAACAGAATTAAGCACACCCGAGCCCGCAATGACACACTAGAGACTGCCCAAGGATACCTGGACCGAAGACAGCATGAGACAGAGTGCCTTAAAAACAGGCTGGTACCTGCAAAAAAGCGACATTGTCATAAATAACGAGCCGGGCGCTAGATAAATGTATGGGGATCTAATCGAAACTGCAGTCCCTTAAGTAAATAAATAGTCCACGAAAGCGGCAAAGCCATAAAAAGCGCTGGGATCCCAAACACGTGCCGATGCCCTACGCCCTTGGGACCAAAGCACATCAGCAGGGGAAGAAGTATCAACATCCCACTTCCAAAACAGAAACACCGAACGAGCGCCTCGGGTCCGTATAGGGCAGGTTTATGTATCGGCATATAGCGTATCTAAAGAGAGTGATCACGTATATGGAAGTTCAGTGGGCTGTCCCGATTTCCTTTCCACCAGAAAATGTTGGCAGAGGAGAAATAATGTTGGAATTGAATTCCTCGAATTGTTCCACGCGAAGCATTTCACCAAGTCACACATGGCACAAGACTATCATGTGGCAGCAATTTGCAGAGCCTAGGGGGCCTGGCAAAAACCGCCGAATCGCACGAAATGTGGCGAATGCGCAAGGCGTTCGGCGTACACATGCACGGACGTTGGCGTGGTGACGACCGGACGTTATGGACTGCAACGTATAAAACAGGAAGATGCAATATTTTAGTGAGTTTTACCGGTGTAACTTCGGCAGCGTGAGCTTTGACCTATCCAGGAATACCAGAAAAAATACCTTGAGTAAGAGAGGGGCTTGAATTCTGGCGACTTAGCAACGATGGTGGCAGGTTCGATCCCCTTCACAGGAAAATTCATACCCCTGACGCAATTACTTGGTACTCCACTGAACGTGGGTAATCACACTCCCCTTTTGTTGATAAAAATACCTTTTATCATGCATCATTTAGATGCATTGTGTATAAACATGCATATGCATATTTGCATGCACGTATATTTAATATATATATATATATATGTACATGTGTGTGTGCGTGTATGTATGTGTATGCGGAGTATTCAGCACCTTCAAGCAGGGGCGTTGATTTATGAGAGTTATCGGGTATGAGAGGGGGAGGGGGCACAAAATACATCGAGTCAATGGGCGAACCTAAATGGATTGCGGGGTACACTGCATAGGGTCCCATGCTGAAAGTTGAAATTATTGGGACCAGGAAAAGCTGACATTGAGGGGACACTTGCCTCCTCAAAGGCATGCAAGAGAACACCCATGCCTTCAAGTGAACATCAGAGGTATATGATATCAAAGGTATATCTCGGCTCTAGCACTGACGCATTTACCTCCCCTAATAACTAAGAGCGACGTGATACGTGAGTTGATCTGGCGATGGTGTAGTGCAACTTGAAGGCTTTCTCAAGTATTTTCTGATGGATAAAGTCATTTTGTCTATTAAGGAACTAAATTCAACCCGGAAGCATGTGTCGTGCAACTCGACTGGCAGAAATGAGAACTGGGTACTTATCACGTTGACGAAACATGACCAATCCATTAAGCTGAAGCTACAGTTAAGTATGCATACTTAGGACGCTTTAACGCTGATGCAAACCGATACGGTACGCTTCAGGTGACTTTAAACTGGCCTCAGACGATCTTGATCCAGAAAATGGGGTGTTTGTCGGTATATTTCACCTGCGGATTCTCCCTGGCCTCGATCAGACATCAGCTCACACAATATGGTAATGGTATTCCTAGTCAAAAGTGCCCCCTTAATTGGTTTGACAGTTCCGACGGATCCGGAAGTACCCCGAGGACGCAGAAAACAGTCCCCACTAGCATGCAGCGTGCGCCTGAAGATTCCCGACGAGGCATGAGCCGCAGCTACATCTGACCGAGGAATAGACTGGATGAGGACCGTATGTACACCGCAATGCTGAAAGTCTGTTCCGACGGGCCCGAGCCGCAGCTTGATCGGACGGAGGAATTGATCGGATGAGGACTGTATGCGCACTGACATTCTGAAAGTATGTCACTGCCATCGCCGCACTGTATTTTCCCCCAATTTGAGGATGGTAGATACAATCGAGGATAAATCCACAGCGAATGCACTCGCGTGCATATGGTACAACAGTTGGCATGAGCCACTAGAGCCGTCCTGAAATGAGTATCACGCTTTTGAAACTCTAGCAACTTCTGTTTCGGTACAACACTTCAAGGTGTCACTCAGTGTCAGCCCTTCGCTCAGAATAGGAACCAGCTCTTTTAATTTTGATGCTGGCGGTTTCCATTCCAATATTACATTCCTTGAACTAATAGCAATATTTTTATCTAGAAAAAGGCGTTGTGTGTTTCCTTTTATCCTGCCCGCTATATATAAAGCCCTTTGCGATTAATTTTATCACACCCGCTATATGTGTATATATATATATATATATATATATGTGTGTGTCTGTGTGTGTGTTTACATATGGCGTTTTGTGGTTGCTTTCATCATGACCGCAATGGTCGCTGTGTGAATTCCGCCACTGCAATGATCATGTGGTTATATGACCATGCCTGTGTGACCTGTGTACCCCTGAATCAAGCTATTGTGGGGCCAATATCGGCTTCATGCAAGGTACTCCGCTGAATGGTTATGTGCGGCATACACTGAGCGCAAATGGTTGTGTGCGGCATACACTGAGCGCGAATGGTTGTGTGCGGCATACACTGAGCGCGAATGGTTGTGTGCGGCATACACTGAGCGCGAATGGTTGTGTGCGGCATACACTGAGCGCGAATGGTTGTGTGCGGCATACACTGAGCGCGAATGGTTGTGTGCGGCATACACAATTTTTATACACTGAGGGTGAATGTTTGTGTGCGGCATACACTGAGCGCGAATGGTTGTGTGCGGCATACACTGAGCGCGAATGGTTGCGTGCGGCATACACTGAGCGCGAATGCTGTGAGAGAGACAAGGCTGACACACCATACCATGCACCCTAGTTCGACCATCACGCATGTGGTATTCAAGTTTAAGGTGGGTGGACTACCGCATTCACCAGATCAGTCCCATCTCGGCCAGAGCGCAGGCAATTTTGGCTGAAGCGGATTGGCTTCCATTACGCTTATTATATGTCATTTACGTGATACGCTGACACTGATGGGACGATCTCTAAATCAACTCCAATGGCGAATACGGCACCCATGTCCTTAACTACCCCATTAGGCACATGAGCCTGAATTCCGCAAGAGTGCAGCCAATTTTGGCTAGAGTGGATTGGTTTTCAATGAGCTTCTTGCATTCCATATTGTATTATGTATTGAAATTGATTATGCTATTTCCGAAATCAGCTAAACTACCTAATAGGGAATATCTCATCTCCAAACTTGAATGCAGTATGCCGAATTGTTCAGATAGACGGCACGTATTCCAGAAATTCATGTGCTTCAGTCAGTGGATTGCGCTTGCACGGGCTGCCGGGAGGGCGCAGTTTCTGCCGACCCACAAGTCTATTGTCACAAGTCTGATGCTGATCAGCCCGAGCCCGCGCCTGCAGCACGGCACACCTGTAGCCTGCCTATTGTCCCTGCTCGCCCAGCGCCTGTGATGGCGCAGTATGCTGGCATGCTACCGTGAACGGTGAATTGCGGTAGCGATGTCGGGCACTACCAAAGTGACTAATGCTTTGCGACCCACCAAACACTGCCCAGACAACCAGCAAAAGTGTGTGCATAATTGACCGGAAATAATCCCGCACATCACCTGACCGTGGGCAGGTGGAATAAGTGAACATAGATGAGGGACTGACAGTTGTTGCTCCAGGAGCTCGACATTTAATGCGTGGATGACTGTTATAGGTATGTTATGTGTGGTGCATGCTCATAGTTGATGACCCAGTGTAAGACCCACAGTTTCTGACCCACAGTATTACCCATAGTTCCTGTCCAACAATATGATCCATAGTTTCTGACTCCCAATATGACCCATGGTTTCTGACTCACAATATGACCCATAGTTTCTGACCCATTGTATGGCTCATGGTTTCTGACCCACAATACGACCCACAGTTCCTGACTCACAGTGTGACCCGTGGTGACGTCATCACTGTGCCCGCAGGCGGCTACCATCCGGTGCGAATTGGCGACATGTTCCACGGCCGCTACCACGTCATCCGCAAGCTGGGCTGGGGCCACTTCTCCACCGTCTGGCTCTGCTGGGACGTCCGGTACGTCGCCTCGTCACCCACCTGCTGCTGTGCCGCCGCTGGGGTCTGCTGTGGGGTACAGACCTGCCTCTGTCGTCTCCGTCATGTGGGCGACACTATTATACTGGGGTGGGATGAGCCGTGAGGTCGGCGAGGGTCTGTGGAGTCCAGACCTACCCCTGCCGTCTCCATCGTGTGGGTGAAACTATTCTACTGGGGTGGGATGAGCCGCAAGGACGGGCGAGGGTCTGTGGAGTACAGACCTACCCCTGTCGTCTCCATTATGTGGGTGACACTATTCTACTGGTGGGATGAGCCGCGAGTCCGGGCGAGGGTCTGTGGAGTCCAGACCTACCCCTGCCGTCTCCATCATGTGGGTGACACTATTCTACTGGAGTGGGATGAGCCGCGAGTCCGGGCGAGGGTCTGTGGAGTCCAGACCTACCCCTGTCGTCTCCATCATGTGGGTGGCACTATTCTACTGTGGTGGGATGAGCCGTGAGGGCGGGCGAGGGTCTGTGGAGTGCAAACCTACCCCTGTCGTCTCCATCGTGTGGTGAACTATTCTACTGGGGTGGGATGAGCCGTAAGGACGGGCGAGGGTCTGTGGAGTACAGACCTACCCCTGTCGTCTCCATCATGTTGGTGATACTATTCTACTGGGGTGGGATGAGACGTGAGGACGGACGAGGGTCTGTGGAGTTCAGGCCTACCCCTGTCGTCTCCATCATGTGGGTGACACTAATCTACTGGAGTGGGATGAGCCGTGGGTAGTCTGTGATGGGGGTGCGGGTGGTCTGTGATGACTCAACCCGCACTGACTCACCACACGTGCTGGCGGCTCGGTCGTGGGGCGTGAGCAGACTCGACCCTTGATGAAGATTGGCGACCTGACTTGTTGCAAGAGCCGACATGACACTCTGTCATGGTGCATTATCCTCAGCTATCCCCATTTATCCTCCCATGATGGAAACCCTTTGGCGGGGCTGAATAGTGCGCGTTAATCATTTTGACTATTTAAATCGTCCATTGCACTGATAATATCAGGAACTGACGACTCAGCTCTCACGAAAATTCCACTTTTGGAGAGCAGAGAAGGTATGTTTCTTGTCCTGAGCTCCAGTATAACTAAATACTTCGCGGATAACCTGTACCAGGAGGTAGTCACACCATTCGCTTTATTCTCTGACAACCCTCGCTGCGATATGGCACCGACTGTTGCCATATAACACTCACTGTTTCCATATGGCACCCACTGTTGCCATATGGCACCCACTGTTGCCATATGTCACTCACTGTTGCTATATGTTACCCACTGTTGTCAGATGGCATTCACTGTTGCCATATGGCACCCACTGTCGCCATATTGCACCCACGCATTGCTGCATTTAAATAGAAAAAGAATATGATAATTAGAAAGAAAAAAGTATATATATATATATATATATATATATATATATATATATATATATATATATATATATATATATATATATATATATATATGTATATATTCTTCTGCTGTCAGGCACAAATGCATTTAAAATCACAGGCGCCGCCAGGAAATCCGAGAGGCCCCCTTAAGTAACAAAAATGCACAAGATCAAACAAGGAATTTGTGGATTTGGGGACCCAACCCGATATTTTCGTGGCACTTTGCACAGCGAAATGCTTGAAGCCCCTGCCTGAAGCAGCGGATGATGTAGTCTTGGGTCGTGGTACCTCGGTCGGTCGGGTATTCGGCGAGTCATAATGGAAAGATTGTGAGATCGAGTCTCACAACTGGTGGCATTATCGACTCCACCCGTGACCAATCCGTGCGGGAGGCATACGGCCAATCAGTCTGGTGCGTCGGCCGCTCAGAACCCGAGCTGTTTCGGAGGGGACTGATTACTCTGGCTACATCGCCTTGTTACCTCTGTCTACCTTTGACAAGTCAATCGAAATGTCTGGATGACCTCGGGTCGTCCTTCTCCCCATATAATCCCGTTCCAACGCAACCCGCGCATAAGTACCTCAGCTCAACGCAGCTCGCATCAATTAAGCTCAGCTGAACTTTTTGCTTAACTCCACGAACACAAGTTCTGCCCAGCCTAGCTTAACTAACCACACCTCGGCCTAGCCTGTTAATCACATCCCTCTCGTAATATAGCTAATGCGACGTTGAGTCACATATGTATGTCATCTCATTGCCAATGAGATGACATATGTAACAGCCACTGCACGTGGAGGGCATGTATTGTGAAATAAATAAATAGAAATAAATATTATGAATCGGATCGGATCATACATATGTGAGACATATGTATGACATATGCATGAACATGGATCTGGTGGTGGGGCCAGGGTTCACGCAAGAAGCTCTGCTTAGCAATAGGATCCTCGTTTATAAAGCCACCCCAGTATGAACTCTGATTATTAAAAAAAATGACTCCATGCAAAAACACTTCAATTTCTGCTTTCATCAGATTTCAGTGGATGGCGAAACAACACAGCGTAAACGTAAACAATAGATGAGCTGACTTTTTCCCGGTTAGTCTTGATGCAGTTTGTCGCTCGTAGCAGTTGCGGCGCTCATGGCCCTTGTCCGATGGGCTGCCCAAAGCTCCAATTACCTCGCTGCGAAGTTCGCTCACTGCCCGCGTCATTGGCTGGGAATCACACCGCCGACTGTCGGCCGTTTCAGGGATAAGCGGTTTGTGGCGATGAAGGTCGTCAAGAGCGCCTGCCACTACACCGAAACGGCTCTGGACGAGATCAAGCTGCTGAAATGCGTGAGTACGGCGGCGGTGTGCCGTGGTGTGGCGGTGGTGTTGGTGGAGGTGGTGGTGGTACGGCGGCAGTGTGGAGGTGGTGTTGGTGGAGGTAGCGGTGGTACGGCGGCAATGTGGCGGTGGTGTTGGTGGAGGTAGTGGTGGTACGGCGGCAGTGTGGCGGTGGTGTTGGTGGAGGTGGTGGTGGTACGGCGGCAGTGTGGCGGTGGTGTTGGTGGAGGTGGTGGTGGTACGGCGGCAGTGTGGCGGTGGTGTTGGTGGATGGCGTGGTGTGTGTACGGCGGCAGTGTGGCGGTGGTGCTGGTGGAGGTGGTGGTGGTGGTGTGGCGGCAGTGTGCGGTGGTGTTGGTGGAGGTGGTGGTGGTACGGCGGCAGTGTGGCGGTGGTGTTGGTGTTGGTGGTGGTGGTGGTGGCACGGCGGCAGTGTGGCGGTGGTGTTGGTGGAGGTGGTGGCGGTGCGGCGGCAGTGTGGCGGTGGTGTTGGTGGAGGTGGTGGTGGACGGCAGCAGTGTGGCGGTGGTGTTGGTGGAGGTGGTGGTGGTACGGCGGCAGTGTGGCGGTGGTGTTGGTGGAGGTGGTGGTGGTACGGCGGCAGTGTGGCGGTGGTGTTGGTGGAGGTGGTGGTGGTACGGCGGCAGTGTGGCGGTGGTGTTGGTGGAGGTGGTGGTGGGACGGCGGCAGTGTGGCGGTGGTGTTGGTGGAGGTGGTGGTGGTACGGCGGCAGTGTGGCGGTGGTGTTGGTGGAGGTGGTGGTGGTACGGCGGCAGTGTGGCGGTGGTGTTGGTGGAGGTGGTGGTGGTACGGCGGCAGTGTGGCGGTGGTGTTGGTGTTGGTGGTGGTGGTGGTGGTACGGCGGCAGTGTGGCGGTGGTGTTGGTGGAGGTGGTGGTGGTACGGCGGCAGTGTGGCGGTGGTGCTGGTGGAGGTGGTGGTGGTACGGTGGTGTGGGGGGGGTGTGGTGGGGTGGTGGGACGGCGGCAGTGTGGCGGTGGTGTTGGTGGAGGTGGTGGTGGTACGGCGGCAGTGTGGCGGTGGTGTTGGTGGAGGTGGTGGTGGTACGGCGGCAGTGTGGCGGTGGTGTTGGTGGAGGTGGTGGTGGTACGGCGGCAGTGTGGCGGTGGTGTTGGTGTGGTGGTGGTGGTGGTGGTACGGCGGCGTGTGGCGGTGGTGTTGGTGGGGGTGGTGGTGGTACGGCGGCAGTGTGGCGGTGGTGTTGGTGGAGGTGGTGGTGGTACGGCGGCAGTGTGGCGGTGGTGTTGGTGGAGGTGGTGGTGGTACGGCGGCAGTGTGGCGGTGGTGTTGGTGGAGGTGGTGGTGGTACGGCGGCAGTGTGGCGGTGGTGTTGGTGGAGGTAGTGGTGGGACGGCAGCAGTGTGGCGGTGGTGTTGGTGGAGGTGGTGGTGGTACGGCGGCAGTGTGGTGTTGGTGTTGGTGTTGGTGGAGGTGGTGGTGGTACGGCGGCAGTGTGGCGGTGGTGTTGGTGGAGGTGGTGGTGGTACGGCGGCAGTGTGGCGGTGGTGTTGGTGGAGGTAGTGGTGGACGGCAGCAGTGTGGCGGTGGTGTTGGTGGAGGTGGTGGTGGTACGGCGGCAGTGTGGTGTTGGTGTTGGTGGAGGTGGTGGTGGTACGGCGGCAGTGTGGCGGTGGTGCTGGTGGAGGTGGTGGTGGTGGTGGTGGTTTGGCGGCAGTGTGTCGTGTGGTGTTGGTGGAGGTGGTGGTGGTACGGCGGCAGTGTGGCGGTGGTGTTGGTGTTGGTGGTGGTGGTGGTGGCACGGCGGCAGTGTGGCGGTGGTGTTGGTGGAGGTGGTGGCGGTGTGGCGGCAGTGTGGCGGTGGTGTTGGTGGAGGTAGTGGTGGGACGGCAGCAGTGTGGCGGTGGTGTTGGTGGAGGTGGTGGTGGTACGGCGGCAGTGTGGCGGTGGTGTTGGTGGAGGTGGTGGTGGTACGGCGGCAGTGTGGCGGTGGTGTTGGTGGAGGTGGTGGTGGTACGGCGGCAGTGTGGCGGTGGTGTTGGTGGTGGTGGTGGTGGTGGTGGTACGGCAGCAGTGTGGCGGTGGTGTTGGTGGAGGTGGTGGTGGTACGGCGGCAGTGTGGCGGTGGTGCTGGTGGAGGTGGTGGTGGTACGGTGTAGTGTGGTGGTGGTACGGCGGCAGTGTGGCGATGGTGTTGGTGGAGGTGGTGGTGCAGGCAGTGTGGCGGTGGTGTTGGTGGAGGTGGTGGTGGTACGGCGGCAGGTGGTGCGGTGGGGTGGTGGTGGGGTGGTGGTGGTGGTACGGCGGCAGTGTGGCGGTGGTGTTGGTGGAGGTAGTGGTGGTACGGCGGCAGTGTGGCGGTGGTGTTGGTGTTGGTGGTGGTGGTGGTGGTACGGCAGCAGTGTGGCGGTGGTGTTGGTGGAGGTGGTGGTGGTACGGCGGCAGTGTGGCGGTGGTGTTGGTGGAGGTGGTGATGGTACGGCGGCAGTGTGGCAGTGGTGTTGGTGTTGGTGGTGGTGGTGGTGGTGGTACGGCGGCAGTGTGTCGTGTGGCAGCAGCGTTTCGGGCCGCGCTCACCACAACCACGACCAAAACGGAAAGACTTTTGCCTCTGTTAATCTCGCGAGCCTAGACCGCTTGATAAAAGCGGTGGCCGGGAGCAGACTTTGATATTCCGTAAGACTCGGGTAAATGAATAGGGCAAGATAGGGTAGTAAGACGATCGGGAGATGGCATTGGGTGAGGCACAGCCCTCGACTCATCAATATCGTTCCGGTCGCAATTTTCAATGTGTAAGGCCACGCATGGCGTCGATTGAGTAATGCTTGGTAAATTGGTTGACCGTTGATACCTGGGGCCAGTTACAAGATAGCACAGCACAGACAGTAAGGTTAGGTAAATAGGCTGACCATTGATACCTGGAACCAGTTGTGAGACCAGGCATATAGGTAAATAGGCAGGCGTAGGTGCGGGCCAGTGATCCGCCGCTTGTGTGTAGGTGCGGAACAGTGACCAGGTCCTTGTGTGTAGGTGTGGGACAGTGACCAGGTCCTTGTGTGCAGGTGTGGGACAGTGACCAGGTCCTTGTGTGTAGGTGCGGGACAGTGACCAGGTCCTTGTGTGTAGGTGCGGGACAGTGACCAGGTCCTTGTGTGTAGGTGCGGGACAGTGACCAGGTCCTTGTATGTAGGTGCGGGACAGTGACCAGGTCCTTGTGTGTAGGTGCGGGACAGTGACCAGGTCCTTGTGTGTAGGTGCGGGACAGTGACCAGGTCCTTGTGTGTAGGTGCGGGACATTGAGCAGGTCATTGTGTGTAGGTGTGGAACAGTCACCAGGTCCTTGTGTGTAGGTGCGGGCCAGTGATCCGCCACTTGTGTGTAGGTGCGGGCCAGAGACCAGGTCCTTGTGTGTAGGTGCGGGACAGTGACCAGGTCCTTGTGTGTAGGTGCGGGACAGTGACCAGGTCCTTGTGTGTAGGTGCGGGCCAGTGACCAGGTCCTTGTGTGTAGGTGCGGGACAGTGACCAGGTCCTTGTGTGTAGGTGCGGGACAGTGACCAGGTCCTTGTGTGTAGGTGCGGGACAGAGACCAGGTCCTTGTGTGCAGGTGCGGAACAGTGACCAGGTCTTTGTGTGCAGGTGCGGGAATGTGACCAGGTCCTTGTGTGTAGGTGCGGACAGTGACCAGGTCCTTGTGTGTGGTGTGGGACAGTGACCAGGTCCTTGTGTGTAGGTGCGGGACAGTGACCAGGTCCTTGTGTGTAGGTGCGGGACAGTGACCAGGTCCTTGTGTGTAGGTGCGGGACAGTGACCAGGTCCTTGTGTGTAGGTGCGGGACAGTGACCAGGTCCTTGTGTGTAGGTGCGGGTCAGTGACCAGGTCCTTGTGTGCAGGTGCGGGACAGTGACCAGGTCCTTGTGTGTAGGTGCGGACAGTGACCTGGTCCTTGTGTGTAGGTGCGGGCCAGTGACCAGTCCCATGTATGTAGGTGCTGGACAGTGACCAGGTCCTTGTGTGTAGGTGCGGGACAGAGACCAGGTCCTTGTGTGTAGGTGCGGGACAGTGACCAGGTCCTTGTGTGCAGGTGCGGGCCAGTGACCAGTCCCATGTATGCAGGTGCTGGACAGTGACCAGGTCCTTGTGTGTAGGTGCGGGACAGAGACCAGGTCCTTGTGTGTAGGTGCGGGACAGTGATCCGCTCCTTGTGTGTAGGTGCGGGACAGTGACCAGGTCCTTGTGTGTAGGTGCGGGACAGTGAGCAGGTCCTTGTGTGCAGGTGCGGGCCAGAGACCTGGTCCTTGTGTGTAGGTGCGGGACAGAGACCAGGTCCTTGTGTGTAGGTGCGGGACAGTGACCAGGTCCTTGTGTGCAGGTGCGGGCCAGTGACCAGTCCCATGTATGCAGGTGCTGGACAGTGACCAGGTCCTTGTGTGTAGGTGCGGGACAGAGACCAGGTCCTTGTGTGTAGGTGCAGGACAGTGAGCAGTCCCATGTATGTAGGTGCGGGACAGTGACCTGGTCCTTGTGTGTAGGTGCGGAACAGTGACCAGGTCCTTGTGTGTAGGGGCAGGCCCATGTGCCCAGGCCCATGTGCCCAGGTCCGAAGTGTGTTTGGTGCTGGGACATTTTATGGGAATGTCTTGGTGCACGGCGCCTCTCTCGACAAAAGTTCGGCACGGTGAGCCAATTTCGCCGCAGCAGGTGGCAGCGCCTGGTCTGTACCGGCAGGTGAGGGACAGCGACGAGACCGACCCGTTCCGGCACGGCACCGTTCAACTGCTGGACGACTTCAAGATCAGCGGCACCAACGGCACACACATCTGCATGGTGTTCGAAGTGCTGGGCCACAACCTGCTCAAGCTCATCATTCGCAGCAACTACCAGGGCATCCCGATGCAGAACGTCAAGTCCATCATCAGACAGGTTTGGAAGCTGAGAACGACGCGACGTGGCTCAGCTGCTACTTAGCTCACTAACAGAGATCACTTAGGTCTGCACTATTCATTCCTGTCAGCAGTTTCCCCTAGAGCGATGCCGCAATGGGCTTCGATTGGTTGTTAGCGCTTCACACGTGGCGCTTTTCAAATGGGTCTCTTACTTGGCATGTTTGCACGACACGCACTCACACAAACACACACGCTATGTACACAGGAGAGGCTCCATTTTTCCGGTGCCGTTGCAAGATAGTCTTTTTGTTTCGCGTACTTGCTCTCACGCATACGCGTACCTACTGATTCTCTGTCGCAACATTTCCACACGAAGGGCTATCCAGAGTTCTTTGACCTGGTGAGCAGGTGCTGATGCAGTGCCCTCGAGGCGTACCACCGAAGCATCTGCTTAAAGGCGAATCATACTGGTGAACCCGACGCCTCGGGCGTTGATCGGTTATCATTAATTCCACAGCAAGGCGAACCCTCCCCAGTTGGTGTCACCTCCTGGGCGGAAACCGACCGGGAGAAAGTCTGCCAGGGGCCAGACCTGAGCCAAGGGCTTCCAACACTCGGGGCAGTCTCACCAGTCAGCCCGCGCCGCCGGGGAGGCGCGCGATGGTTGTGGCTGTCTGTCACAGCACACCGCCGCCGTCTTGCTGTGGGAAGTGGCGGGTGGCGACAGATTAGTTTCTGTGCTGCCGGGACACTGACGCCTCCACACCGCTGCCGCAGGTGCTGGAGGGCCTGCACTACCTGCACACCAAGTGTAAGATCATACACACCGACATCAAGCCGGAGAACGTGCTGCTGTGTGTGGACGAGGTGCACGCGCGCCGGCTGGCGGCAGACGTGGTCCACTGGCAGCGGCAGGGTCTCCAGCTGCCGGGGTCATTCAGTGAGTTCTGCACGGCCTCAGACAGCGCGTGCTGAAGTGCATTGGACAGTCTCGAGTGTTGTTCATTTGCTCCTGTTCGCTTCCACCGGACCCGCGCTGACTGGGGATTTGGCAGAACGCAATACATGTTTACCTGGAACTCTTACGGTAAGAATATATATATATATATATATATATATATATATATATATATACACACATATAAACTACCCCCTCCCCTCCGCAATCAATGCCTGGTTAAGAATACCGGTACAGTGATCTGCACGTGACAATGGCACGTGACTGGGGATTTGACGTGACAGTGTACATGCTGGATTCATGCCCAAGGCCAACTGCGTCATTTACGATGTGCCGAATTGAAGGACATTTGTGCTTTGCCCAATGCCGATGTTGGAAGGCATATTAATTGCTTATGATTGCGTCATCTGTCTAGACTCGGTGGCTACAACGGCCTGGACCTCATGTCTTCCAACCACACCACTATTCAGCCGCTACACGAGTCAGTAAACGCGCGTACACTGTACCCACCCGTGCTGTTCCCGGCTGCCACTGCTGCCGTTCACTGTTGCAGCGGCCACTGTACCCACCCGTGCTGTTCCCGGCTGCCACTGCTGCCGTTCACTGTTGCAGCGGCCACCGTGCCCAAACACATACAGCAACCAGATCCGCCCGCGCTCACCAAGAACAAGAAGAAGCGACTCAAGAAGAAGGCCACCAAGGAAGCCAAGCGGCTGGAGCAGATGGCCGAGCTGACGGAGCAGTGGGAGCGGGAGGAGACGGAACAGTCGGCCGGCGGTCTCAGTGACCCGGAGGTCGGCTCGCCGCAGGCTGTGTCGGCTCCGACGCCGTCTGCCTCGCCGTCCGTCCCTTCGTCCGACCTCTGGCCCGCTCCTGGCGCCGCCCCTGCGGTCGCCGTCCCGCTGGCCGACTCACCTGCGGACTCACCAGCGGACACACCAGCGGACACGCCAGCGGAAACAACAGCCGAAACACCGGAGGCAAAGGCACCGGACACTGAGACGGCCACACGCGGCGACCCTGCGGCGGCGGCGCCGGAGGAACCGCACAAGAATGACGCGCACTCTGTCCAGAGAAGACAGCCGGACACCGCCGGCGCCGCCGACGCCGCCGCCAAGCTCGGTACGTGATGTGGTGAAGACGGCAGCTCAGTCCTTGGTACATGCCGTGACGAACAGTTCAGTCCTTGGTCCTCAGTCCTCAGCCGACGCCGTGACGACAGCAGCACGGTGATGGAGTTCGTCTGGGAACTTGCCCGTAGTCGACGACTTCATCGTGACGCCTCAGACGAGATCTGTAGGCAAGTTTGTGTCGCCTGGTAGTGGTAGTCTAGGGTTTGCCTCGCTCGTACGGTAGCTGGTTCCCGAATCCAACAGCCGTCAATACTCTTGTAACCACCGAGCTGATTAGTAGCAATACGGCTACAACCTACGGTACAACAATTTCAACAGCAATTACACTGACACGCGTGCCGTTCCTAAATCCGTGTCTCCAAGTCTTTGGGTACGTGTGACGAACAACCACTCCAACGTCCACATCTTGCTACAGGGCTGCATCTTTCCAGCATCGACGGCTCAACTCCGTCTGGGCCAGCCGCGCGCGTTACAGGGGACCAGTGATTATGGGGAGCACTGGTCCACCCGTCCGACACCCCGGCGTGTCACCGGCCGGCATCACCTATTGCAACACACCGCGAAGGGAGGAGTCCGGTCATCGCACCCTACCCCACCAGACACGCCCCACATGTGGCTCAGTTACATAGTACATGGGTGTCCAATCCTATGACGACACAGCATCCGCCGACCGAGCGTCGCCGCCTGGCACCAGAAGATGACCAAGCCAAACATCCTGCCACAGCCGAGACCCAAGGCGTCAGTCTGCCGACGTCGGCGGCGGCAGGTGCCGGCCGACCAACTGGGACCCGCCCGGAGCCCGGATCCCACGATACATGGCGTGATTAGGCTGCCAAACGCATTCGAAAGAGGGTCCACAGTTGATTTCGTTACGGATCTACTGAGACCTCGTCTTGTCGCGGTACCGGCTGATAGACTGTGACAGCGACACTGTTCCCTGCATTGATGGGTGAGGCGGCGGCAGCAAAACACACGGCGATGAAGTTCACACCGGACACTCGGCCACAGTCGCCTATCTCTTAAACAGGCTTAGTACAATGACTCGGCCAGAATACCACTACCGCTTCCCGCCACCGCTTCCTCCCCCGTCCGCCGAGTAGCGTCTCCCGTCCCGCTCCCTCCCCGTCCGCCGAGTAGCGTCCTCCCGTCACCGCTCCCTCCCGTCCGCCGAGTAGCGTCCTCCGGTCACCGCTCCCTCCCGTCCGCCGAGTAGCGTCCTCCGGTCACCGCTCCCTCCCGTCCGCCGAGTAGCGTTCTCCCGTCACCGCTCCCTCCCGTCCGCCGAGTAGCGTCCTCCGGTCACCGCTCCCTCCCGTCCGCCGAGTAGCATTTTCCCGTTACCGCTCCCTCCCGTCTTCCGAGCAGCGTCCTCTCGCCTCTGACTTTAGGGCCTGCTTGCCTCCACCGGGGGCGACAGCAGTCCGATCACCGCCACGCTGCAGCTACTCCCAGCTCGGTCCCCGCCTGTCCCAGTCGACGGCCACCTTCCCCAGAAAGTAGGCAGATCAGCGCTTCTCGAAACATCCAACTCAACGACACAGGCGACATGAAGTGCAGCCAATCTTGGCGCAGCACGATTAATGGTCAAGCGGCCAGCTTGGCAGCCCGTCAGCTGATGAACCCGTCAGCTGCCCGCCGTGACCAGCCTGGGTGTGGTGTAGGTGGTGCCGTCCACCTCCCCTGGTCACTAGACAACACCAGTGGTGCTGCACCGGCCACTGTCGGGACTCGGCGCAGGGGAGGGTGTCGCGGGCGACCGGAGAACATTGACTTGGAGGGGCATTGGGCTGTCGATGGCAGCGCAGCTCGAGTCACAGCGTCGACGGGTCGGCCTGCCGTGACTGACAACGACCGGTGGCTGGCGACACGAGTGGGGATGGGTAGTGACCACAACTGGTGGCTGGCGACACGGGTGGGGATGGGTAGTGACCACAACTGGCGGCTGGCGACACGAGTGGGGATGGGTAGTGACCACAACTGGCGGCTGGCGACACGGGTGGTGACGGGTAGTGACCACAACTGGTGGCTGGCGACACGGGTGGGGATGGGTAGTGACCACAACTGGTGGCTGGCGACACGGGTGGGGATGGGTAGTGACCACAACTGGTGGCTGGCGACACGAGTGGGGATGGGTAGTGACCACAACCGGCGGCTGGCGACACGAGTGGGGATAGGTAGTGACCACGGCTGGCGACACGGGTGGGGATGGGTAGTGACCACAACTGGTGGCTGGCGACACGAGTGGGGATGGGTAGTGACCACAACCGGCGGCTGGCGACACGAGTGGGGATAGGTAGTGACCACAATTGGCGGCTGGGGACACGGGTGGGGATGGGTAGTGACCACAACTGGTGGCTGGCGACACGAGTGGGGATGGGTAGTGACCACAACTGGTGGCTGGCGACACGAGTGGGGATGGGTAGTGACCACAACCGGTGGCTGGCGACACGAATGGTGACGGGTAGTGACCACAACTGGTGGCTGGCGACACGGGTGGGGATGGTGGGGGCAGTGACCACAACTGGTGGCTGGCGACACGGGTGGGGACGGGTAGTGACCACAACTGGCGGCTGGCGACACGGGTGGGGATGGGTAGTGACCACAACTGGTGGCTGGCGACACGAGTGGGATGGGTAGTGACCACAACTGGTGGTTGGCGACACGAATGGTGACGGGCAATGACCGGCCCGGGGGCTGGAGACACGAACGGCGGCGGGTAGTGACCGGCACGAATGCATCTGTGCTTCTTTAATCTCAATGTAAATATCGCTACAGATCTGTCCTTGATAACCAAACTGCCTTTGAGGCCAAGTAAACACTTTTGATATGTAAGTTCAGCAAAAGCCAGTGGGTTATTTATTGATGGATTACATCAACAACTTCCAGTAGCCATGATCGCTTTGAGGCAATCACTGTGTTTTATTCTTGTCGCACAACACACACTGGCCGACACATTTTATAATAACAAAGACTCACTTTATGCCCAGCTTAGGTCACACATCTTCACTACATAGTCATGGGCGCTGTATGACCAACGCAGTTGATGCGCCCGTAAGCCCAAATAACCAACCAACCACTACATAGTCACTGCAGTTAGTGGGGGTGGGGGCAAGTAGTCTAAGGGTAAGTTGCCAGTCCCACAACCGAAATATTGTGGGTTAGATTCTCACCTGTCGCTACTCTTCACCCGCGATCAATCGGCGTGAGAGATTGGCGACGCTACACGACTCAACGATCGACGTATCGTAAAACCAATAACCATCACCACCGCAGTTAGTGCGCCAAAAAGTCCAAATACCAAACTGATCTTCGGTGGTAGTTCCTCGATAACTACCAGTTGGTCTTCGCGATCAAATGATAAGCGTTTATGTGCGGCCTTTTGAGGGGGTCAACATTGAGGGGATAAGTGCCCCTCAATGTTGGCTTTTCCCCACAATAATTTCGGCTTCTATTACATGTGGTCCTATGAAGTATGACCCCAATCCATTTGGGTCCATCCATTGCATTCATGTATTGTGCCCCTCCCCCCATAAGTTCAGAAATCAACGCCCCTGTCCGCCGTCATCCCCAGAATAGACTACCTGATTCCATTGACATTCACTCGGTGTACTGTGTCCGATATCTGTGGAGAGGCACGCGGCCGGTCTCCGGCCAGGTGAAGTCAGGGTTTGACCTGTGACTGTGACGGTGTTCTGACCTCCTGCCACCCCGACAGCCAACCGCCAGAGTCTGGCCAGCATGGAGCAGGCGCTGATAGAGCACCTGCGGGCCGACGGGATGGAGCCGCTGCCGTACGACACGGCCACCGCCGGCGTGTGCAACGGCCACAGCACGTGCGCCGCCGACGTGCCCGCCCCGTCCGACACCGAGCCGGCCGTGCCGACCCGCGCTCAGCCCGTCACTGGTGAGGGCCCGCCCAGGCTGTCGGGGGAGAGAGAGAGAGAGAGAGAGAGAGAGAGAGAGAGAGAGAGAGAGAGAGAGAGAGAGAGAGAGAGAGAGAGAGAGAGAGAGAGAGAGAGAGAGAGAGAGAGAGAGAGAGAGAGAGAGAGAGAGAAAAAAAAAAAAAAAAAAAAAAAAAAAAAAAAAAAAAAAAAAAAAAAAAAAAAATATATATATATATATATATATATATAAAAAATATATATATAATATATATAAAAAAAAAAAAAAAAAATATATATATATATATAAAAAGAGAGAGAGAGAGAGAGAGAGAGAGAGAGAGAGAGAGAGAGAGAGAGATATGCAGGAGAGTGTGGCGTATGCACTACTCCTGCTGCTGAGGTGCTGGGGAAGTTGTCACGCAGGCCGCGAAGGTCGAAGGCTTAATAGGAGCCGCATGGATGCATTTGGGTCGCCCATGTGAAGGGACGATGCTGTAAGTAGAAAACGGAGACTGAAGGTTCATAGTCCACGTTATGTTCTGAGCTTTGGAGAAGCTATCGGCTCCGTTGCGCTACCACGGCTAATCTCTGCAGCATGACATACCCGAAGGCCGGTACTGAATCCATTGCCATGTACACCTGTCGCTAGCATAATCCCCCATCTGTAAGCATGTGCATGCAAGACGTAGGATCCAACGAGAACCAGAGGGCCCATTCTAAGGGAACGTACTGCATGCAACATATCCTGTTATCTACCTGATCAAATATATTATCCTGATTCCTAAAGAAAGCGCTAACTATCTTTCTAGGCACATGCAATGAAGGACTCTCCACCACTTCAAACCGTATCCCATTCCGATGATGTAACTACTTTTTGGCTGCACACCATCTGTCACTTGCGTTCCTTTGATTTCCACTAGTTATTTTATCGATAAGGCAGTGCAGCCACCATCTCCAGCATCTCAATAGTCACCCCGTAATCTCCTATATTTTAGCGAGTACATATCTAGTGCCACGAGCCTGATCCAATGTCGCGTAAGGTCGCACACACGTTCACGTCATTTGATCCGGTACAATGGTGGCAAAGGTCACACGTCTGTTGTCGGGTGGTGACCAGACACCCGGGGCTGCGTGGCCCTTGACATGTGCCTAGCTCCTTCATCACTACCTTGTTAACATCAAGATCAGAACACAACTAGAAATTGTCGACCGTATTCTCAACCAATCGCAGCGAAGGACCCTTCAATTTCAATCTGTATTCAAGGGCCCACAATGGCCGTATGGGCGCTACATAACCAGTAGCCGTTGATGCGCCCCAAAGCCCAAATAATCAATCAATAACCACAATGGCCGTACCTGGCAGCGCACACATGCTTGCGTCGGTCCCACCCAATCCACCCGTAGTTGCGATACGCATTCATGCATTCATTGCATTCGATGAGGAATTCCCCACTAGATCACCAGAAAGTCTGTTCCACTGATGAACCACCCTTTGGCTGAAAATCTGCTGGTGTTTGTCTAACTATCCTACATCTTGACTTGTCTAACTTGAGTTGATGACCTTCATGTGATTCCATAAATTGGGGAGCATTGCTTAGATCAGCCACTATCTTCAGCATCTCCATTGTCACCCCGTAATTTCCTATATATCAGTGGGTGAATATCCAATGCCATGAACCTGCCCCTTTTCTAAATCGCGTAGTTCACTGATAAGCCGAAGTAGGTTTGCACTGCACTCTTTCTAGCATATCAATTATTTCCCTTTATAATCAATGGCTCCATGTCTGCACATAATATTACACCTGTGATCGAAAATGCACAAACTGTCCTTTTCTCATAGCTTTCCTGGCACACTCTTAGTATGGAACGCTCCTATGATGATTTCGATAATTTCGGTCAGCCTGTAATGGCCAAAATACCCTATTGTACCCCCAAACAATCACCACCACCACCACGGTCAGCCTGTAACTCGCTGACCTGCCTTCCTTTTCTGATTTGAAGTCCGTTTCACCTGGCACGGCGAGTCGCTCGGCTGCTTCTGTTCAGGCACCAGTGCTTAGTTTTCCGGATGCCACCGGTGTGGTGGTGCGTGAATCAGAGATCCTCCGTACATTCTCTGGAGGATGTTCGCGGCGGCGGCGGGGTCGTGTGGCGATCCAGCGTCGTGTCAGGTCGCCCACACGCTCACGCCATTTGATCCAGGACAATTATGATAGTGTCCACACGTCTGTTGCTGGGTGGAGGAGACGACCGCCATCCACGGGGCCGCGTAGCCGTTGACCTACGATGGGCTCCTCCGTCGCCACGGTCCGGGTCCGTTGACGTTGGTTCGGTCAGGTCCTGCCAACCTGTCACCGACCTGCACATCACCGTGCTGGGCAAGCCTTCAGACGTGAACACGGCCACTGGTCAGGCCACCAGTACTGGTCACAGGACAGCCACCAGTGCCGGTCACAGGACAGCCACCAGTGCTGGTCACAGGACGGCCACCAGTGCTGGTCACAGGACGGCCACCAGTGCTGGTCACAGGACAGCCACCAGTGCTGATCACAGGACGGCCACCAGTGCCGGTCACAGGACAGCCACCAGTGCTGGTCACAGGACGGCCACCAGTGCTGGTCACAGGACGGCCACCAGTGCCGGTCACAGGACGGCCACCAGTGCTGGTCACAGGGCGGCCACTAGTGCTGGTCACAGGACGGCCACCAGTACTGGTCACAGGACGGCCACCAGTACTGGTCACAGGACGGCCACCAGTACTGGTCACAGGACGGCCACCAGTGCTGGTCAAGGACGGCCTCTGGTCACCCATGGTCCGGACAGCCACCAGTGCTGGTCACAGGACGGCCACCAGTGCTGGTCACAGGACGGCCACCAGTACTGGTCACAGGACAGCCACCAGTACTGGTCACAGGACGGCCACCAGTGCTGGTCACAGGACGGCCACCAGTGCTGGT
Organism: Imbricaverruca yamaguchii; assembly: GCA_034440575.1. Lineage (NCBI taxonomy): Eukaryota > Metazoa > Arthropoda > Thecostraca > Neoverrucidae > Imbricaverruca > Imbricaverruca yamaguchii. The sequence continues at coordinate 1,929,729 of JAOTOL010001636.1, read as the reverse complement.
CACAGGACGGCCACCAGTACTGGTCACAGGACGGCCACCAGTGCTGGTCACAGGACGGCCACCAGTACTGGTCACAGGACGGCCACCAGTGCTGGTCACAGGACGGCCACCAGTGCTGGTCACAGGACGGCCACCAGTGCTGGTCACAGGACAGCCACCAGTACTGGTCACAGGACGGCCACCAGTGCTGGTCACAGGACAGCCACCAGTGCTGGTCACAGGACAGCCACCAGTGCTGGTCACAGGACGGCCACCAGTGCTGGTCACAGGACGGCCACCAGTGCTGGTCACAGGACGGCCACCAGTGCTGGTCACAGGACGGCCACCAGTGCTGGTCACAGGACGGCCACCAGTGCTGGTCACAGGACAGGTCGCCGGTGACCCGGACGGGCACAGTATCGGTGTAGATTACGAGCTGACCGGGGTCATTGTGTCGGCCGGCGGCCAGCTCAACTCAACCCGACTGCACGCTGACGAAACTGGCAGTTAAGCCGAGCGGCCGCGCCGCTGGTCAGTTGATGCAGCCAGTGGCCGTCCCGTGACAATTCTGGCGCGTCGCCCTGGTCAGCTGAGGCAGCCAGTGGCCGTCCTGCGACAATTATGGTGCGTCAGTTGATGCAGCCAGTGACCATCCTGTGACAATCCTGGCGCGTCGCCCTGGTCAGCTGAGGCAGCCAGTGGCCGTCCTGCGACAATTTTGGCGCGTCGCCCTGGTCAGCTGAGGCAGCCAGTGGCCGTCCTGTGACAATCCTGGCGCGTCGCCCTGGTCAGCTGAGGCAGCCAGTGGCCGTCCCGTGACAATCCTGGCGCGTCAGTTGATGCAGCCAGTGGCCGTCCTGTGACAATCCTGGCGCGTCGCCCTCGTCAGCTGAGGCAGCCAGTGGCAATCCTGTGGCAATCCTGGCGCGCCGCCCTAGTCAGCTGAGGCAGCCAGTGGCCGTCCTGTGACAATCCTGGCGCGTCGCCCTGGTCAGCTGAGGCAGCCAGTGGCCGTCCTGTGACAATCCTGGCGCGTCGCCCTGGTCAGCTGAGGCAGCCAGTGGCCGTCCCGTGACAATCCTGGCGCGTCAGTTGATACAGCCAGTGGCCGTCCTGTGACAATCCTGGCGCGTCGCCCTGGTCAGTTGATACAGCCAATGGCCGTCCTGTGACAATCCTGGCGCGTCACCACTGTGACGGTTCGTCCGTAAAACCAGCAATGCCTCTTCGGGGATCGAAGCCCCCTGTGGAACTTCAGCCCGCCGCCATAGCCAGCCGTATTGAACCTGCTTCCAGCAATCATAAGTGACAAATGGCCGACCAAGGCAGAGTAGGTCATGGCTGTTAGATCGATCGGAAGACATTTGACCGCTTCGCTTTATTCATTCATAGGTAGTGGAATAGTTGGCACGCCGCAAATTGGCATGCTGTTCAACTCGTCTGCTCTGCTCGGCTGCGAGACAGCTATTTTGAATTGTTGTCGAATAGGAATATAAATAAATCTTGATTAAGAAAGAAGGGAACCTGCCACCAGCTACATGATGCCATCCGGAAAAGGCCTGGGCCTTGATGGAAAGTAATAAAAGAAATATACCTAACTCAACCCTATCCGCTCCGACACTAAGCTCACATTCACACCGTTCACCGTTCAGTAGCAAGAAATGTGTAACAATTAATGTAGCGCCTATAAAATACCGCACAGAAGGATAGTCCGAATTTGCGCTGTCATCACAGTTAGCCGTGATAACTAGTCACTTGCAAGCACTTGCAAAACATGCTCCTTTAAGAGCCATTTTTGGATGCCCAGGGCCCCACATGTCGATCAATATTTTCCTGTACATATTGTATATATTTCTGACCGGGACACCAACACGCCAGCCTGAGCGGTTCGTGATCACGGTAGTGCCGTCATATATTACTGACTTACTGACTAACTCCTCAATAATTAGCTTAACAACTAGCTGACTTACTTCCGAGTGCAGTGTTAGTGCGTGTTATGCCAACGGGCTGAAGCCATTCCATGGCGATTCATCAATTTGACCGAAGTAAATATTGTGTCATTAGTTTCATGTACAGAGATAATATATGCCAATTATTAATACTCATTATTGGCATGGAAGCGAAATACATCGGTAAAAATAATGCCGGTATCACAGAAAATGGTCTGCTCAGCATTATTCACGCACGTGCACGTTGTGGAAAACGCAAAATCATAGGAACACAGCCAGCCTGTGTTTCGTAATATTTCAGTTTGGTATTGTTACATGCCTAGTACCACAGACGGATCCATGATTTTTACAAGGCGCACACTTTTCTATCCATGTCTCACCAGCAGCGCTCCCTCCCGTTATCTCTCCGTATCCCACCAGCAGCGGTTCCTTTCATCATCTAACCGTGCCCCACCAGCAGCAGTTCATCCCGTTATCTGTGTCCCACCAGCAGCGGTTCCCCCCGTTATCTCTCCGTATCCCACCAGCAGCGGTTCCGTCCATCATCTAACCGTGCCGCACCAGCAGCAGTTCATCCCGTTATCTGTGTCCCACCAGCAGCGCTTCCTCCCGTCATCTCTCCGCGGCCCACCAGCAGCGCTTCCTCCCGTCATCTCTCCGTGGCCCACCAGCAGCAGTTCCTCCCGTCATCTCTCCGTGCCCAGGACATGTCTGACGACCTGCTGCACACATTAATGCAGTTTGCTTGAATGTCGAAGAGCTGTCCACGAAGTTATGCGAGACGGTTGGCATTTCGTGTGAACTCATGCCGACTGCATCTCATCCATCTCCGAAGTTGTTTCAGTTGTGGGTCGATCTATATTGGGGCACCCTGCGGGTTACTTGAATTAGGTCAATGTTCCATCTTAACTCACTGCTACTGGCCAGTGCAACAGTAAAATATTTGGAGCTGGAGGTTGAGCTAAAACCGAGACCAAGGGCCGTTCCTCGCCTAAAGAAAAAGTTCCGAGGGGATCGGGCAAAATCGTTGGTGTTGGGAAAGATAGCGAGTGAATGTGACAGTTCTGCTCGTGTCTGAATTATATATATCACCAAGTAGCGATGTGCCCTTGCACATCAGTGTCATGCTCCATGTTCAACTGGCCACGTGCGTACTGCACTGGTGTGAATGAAGCACCAGTGGTAACCACCGTCATGTCCCCGCACCGGTGCGACTGAAGCACCAGTGGTAACCACCGTCATGTCCCCCGCACCGGTGCGACTGAAGCACCAGTGGTAACCACCGTCATGTCCCCCGCACCGGTGCGACTGAAGCACCAGTGGTAACCACCGTCATGTCCCCGCACCGGTGCGACTGAAGCACCAGTGGTAACCACCGTCATGTCCCCCGCACCGGTGCGACTGAAGCACCAGTGGTAACCACCGTCATGTCCCCCGCACCGGTGCGACTGGAGGCACCAGTGGTAACCACCGTCATGTCCCCCACCGTCATGTCCCCGCACCGGTGCGACTGAAGCACCAGTGGTAACCACCGTCATGTCCCCCGCACCGGTGCGACTGAAGCACCAGTGGTAACCACCGTCATGTCCCCCGCACCGGTGCGACTGGGGCACCAGTGGTAACCACCGTCATGTCCCCCGCACCGGTGCGACTGAAGCACCAGTGGTAACCACCGTCATGTCCCCCGCACCGGTGCGACTGAAGCACCAGTGGTAACCACCGTCATGTCCCCCGCACCGGTGCGACTGAAGCACCAGTGGTAACCACCGTCAGCACAGGTAACCAGTCATGTCCCCCGCACCGGTGCGACTGAAGCACCAGTGGTAACCACCGTCATGTCCCCCGCACCGGTGCGACTGAAGCACCAGTGGTAACCACCGTCATGTCCCCCGCACCGGTGCGACTGAAGCACCAGTGGTGACCGCAGTTATACACCACGCACTGACAGCCTGCCCAGTTCCAGCGAACGTCGCGACCAGCCGCCGTGACGACGGCCAGCACAAGGCCAGAGCCGGCCGGCCGCCAGATCCCGCCACCGAGGTGTGCGACATCAAGGTGAAGCTGGCCGACCTCGGCAACGCCTGCTGGACGGTGAGGCCTCAGCTGAAGGCTGGACGTGGGGCTGGACAGCCGCGGCAACTACTGAAGCCGGCATGTGAGCCAGAATAGTCTGACGAGCTAGGAACCGGATCGAAGCATTCGGGGAAGCTTTTCAGTTTGTTTGCTCATTAGGGCACATAGGCGCGTCGTTGTTTCTAGCAGTGATAACGCTATACATTATTCGCTATTGATTTCGCTTCCAACTATGTCGATGATGGGAGAATATCAGACGCGCCTGGTTTCTCTTACAACTAAATCCTGTGTAATTCCCGATCAGACCGTCTCGTCAGCCTTTACCGCCCCGAGTGCGAGCTGGCGCCACGTCCCTCCCGACACGTGCACGGCTCTGACGCGCTGACGGTGGCCCGGTCCGCGCAGCACCACCACTTCACCGAGGACATCCAGACGCGCCAGTACCGCTGCCTGGAGGTGCTGCTCGGCGCCGGCTACGGCACGCCGGCCGACATCTGGTCGACGGCGTGCATGGCGTTCGAGCTGGCCACCGGCGACTACCTGTTCGAGCCGCACACCGGGCGACAACTACAGCCGCGACGAGGACCACATCGCTCACATCATCGAGCTCACCGGCAGCGTGCCCAGCCACATAATGCTCAGCGGCAAATACTCACGGGAATTCTTCAACAAAAAAGGCACGCGGACCATGCAGGCATCGGTGGGGTGCTCAACCAGTCGTGTCCACTGCTGTGTTCATGCCAGTACTGGCTGGTCCCCCCGTGCCCGCTGCTGTATCAGTGCCAGTACTGGTTGGTCCCCTCCGTGCCCGTCTGTGTGTCTGTGCCAGTACTGGCTGGTACCCTCCATGCCCGTGTGTTCGTGCCAGTGCTAGTACTGGCTGGTCTCCCTGTGCCTGTCTGTGTTCCTGCCAGTACTGGCTGGTCCCTTCCGTGCCAGTCTGTGTCCGTGCCAGTACTGGCTGGTCCACTCCGTGTCCGTCCCTGCGTTCGTACCAGCACTGGTTGGTCCACTCCGTGCCCGCCTGTTCGTGCCAGTACTGGCTGGTCTACTCCGTGCCCGTCTGTGTTCGTGCCAGTACTGCTTGGTCCACCCGTGCCCGTCCCCGCGTTCGTACCAGCACTGGTTGGTCCACTCCGTGCCCGCCTGTTCGTGCCAGTACTGGCTGGTACCCCCGTGCCCGTCTGTGTTCGTGCCAGTACTGGTTGGTACACTCCGTGCCCGCCTGCTCGTGCCAGTACCGGCTGGTCCGCTCTGTGCCCGTCTGTATTCGTGCCAGCCGCTGTGTTGGTAAGTGCTGGGTGGTCCACTCCGTGCCCGTCTGTGTTCGTGCCAGGACAGGCTGGTCCACTCCGTGCCAACCTCTGTGTCCGTACCAGTACTGGCTGGTCCATCTCAGTATTGAAGAACAGTACGAGACGAATTCAAGCTTCATAATGCATTGGTTCCCTGTTTGTTGATGTCTGGATGGTGGCCGGACCCATACATAAACCCCGACCCTGACCTCTCAGGCGAGCTACGCAACATCAACAAGCTGAAGCCCTGGGCGCTGCACGAGGTGCTGATGGAGAAGTACGAGTGGGCCGAGCAGCGTGCGCGCGACTTCGCCGACTTCCTGCTGCCCATGCTGTCGTTCGACGCGACGCGGCGCGCCACGGCCGCCGAGTGTCTGCGCCACCCGTGGCTGAGGTTGTGACGCGCCGGCCGGGCCGCCGCACATTCCGCGCCAGCGTCGCGACTCTTGTGATAGGCTGGCTGACGCGGCCACTTTTGTACGGTAGTGTGTGTCGTGCTGCGCCCAGCTCGCTGTGTACCGCCTGGCCTTGGTTGCTGGTCGTAGGCCGCCCCGCCCCCCGGTCGTTCTCCTTTCCAGCCAGTTTATGTTCACTTGGTAGAGTCGTTTTACGCTGCTGTTTGAGGGTCACGAGAATCGAGTGTTTAATATACCATGCAATGCGCGAGGGGCGATTTTGAGGTTGGGTGATTATCTCGCTCGAAAGTGGATGAGCTCAAGGTGAAGCAGGCCACAAGTCGGCAGTTTTGGACGCGACCCTCGCGAGCGCCCGATGCATAGGTCTACAGAGCAACACACACGGCACGCGCTTGCGTAGAAATGCGTGTGCGCGATCCTCATTCGCTTCAAACTGCCACGAACGTTTCCAGACGGAAACGAACGCGATCAGTGGAAGTACGGCCTCTAATTTCAAAGCGGCAATGCCATATATGTCAGCAGCGTCATGCTGCCAGTGCACGTCTAATTTTCTCATTATAACAAACGCACCAGCTGAAAATCGTCCGAGATGTCCCTGGCGCTCGAGGTAGGTTGAACAGCTCACGGCTAATCAACCATCTCGGCGGCGCAACCACCGGCCAACACGCATGCTTCGACTGTGAAAGGCGCTGGCTTAAGACCGATCCATATAAAATGGCACCCACCACCGTCATACACCTGCATGCCCAACCCTCGAGATGGACAGTAGGGCAGGGTACCCATCATTAGATCTTCCAGCCCTCAACGCTGCCGACACGAGAGCGTGCCGTCGTCGGTGACATCGATGCGCACGGCCGGCTGTGGAATACCTTCCAGCGCGAGGACGACCCCATGGTAAGGAGATCCGACGACTGGCTGCCACGGACGGCGGCCCGACGTGTCTGAACCCGACCTCTGGCGGCAGTTCAGCTCCGGACGCAGTGGCGTAGCCAGGACTTGGTTTCCAGAGGGGAGAACATCTAGAGGATCCCTGACATAATTACCCCTACCACACGCTTTTACGAAATTCCTCCGACTTTGGTGGCTTTATCATCGCTGGGGGTCCGTTAATCTTCGTTAGTTAGTATATTTGCCTCCCAAAAATTCATCCTATTAACATTGGGTCCTGTGGAGTATGCCCCCTGCATACTAATTTCAGAGATCAAACTCCAATGTTTAACCATATTTTGCATATATATGTATATATATACACACATACACACACATATATATATATGGGGGGGGGGGGTGTATACATACATATATGCAAAAGATGTTTAAACACGTGGGAAGCAAGGGGACTGATCTCTGAAATTATCGTAAGTGATGGCTGGGGGCACGCCCCACTGGGTGAAATGTTAAGTTTTACTCTATTTTTTTTTTGGGGGGGGCAACATTGATGGGACATTTGCTCCCCAGAAAAATATAAAACAACTTCCCTGCGGTTTGTCATACTTGAGACAACTTCGTCATCTCACTGCCTCCAGGAAATTGTCTGGTTAAAGAGAAAACCTCTATCTGATTTATCACGCATACAAAAAAGGAAATATTTTCAAATGCCTCCAAGCCTGCTCAACATAAATAATGTCAGAAAAAAATCATGAATAACCTACCTAGCAGAAGCAATGACAGGGCAAGGAGTTCAAATGCGGATGATGTTAATACTGGCGGGCCGGGCACCATCTCCCCGGAAGTAACGCCACGAAGTAAAACAAGTCAGTGGGATGGATGAAATCAGACACCGACAAGAGGACCAGATTTCCCACCGAGGTGACATTGGCTGAAAAGAAAGGAAGATAAGAGGCTGCACTAAACCGTTCTGTGGATATACCTTTAGCGACACCCTCCGGATCCTATGACATGCTTTACGAAATTATCACCTGGGAGACGACGACCAACAAAGATGCTGACAGAAGAATTTGTTCAGGATTTGCGAATTTAGCAGTTATTTTCTAAAGATAGTTGGAGGCATTTTCATCCCCGGTTAGAATGCCAACATAGGCTTCGCTGAGTCCGTAACTGGGCCCGAGTTATCTGTGCTTTGTGGCCGTAACCTTAACACCGCAAACAAGATCACTCACAGTGAATCTTAGTAGTGATGCCACTCAGTGTGCTTTGCATCCGGGTACCAATTTCCTTTGGATCATTATAAGCACTGATTAAATGAATATAAAAATGTCGGAATGCACCGTTTAGCTTTGACGATTATTTCTTTGGAGAAGCATGGCACCTAGGGAGAGTGAACAATTCAGTGAGCTCACCAAGGGGGTGCGACGCCCCCCTGGTCGGCAGCGCCTCAGCGCCTATACGTCCCGCCACCCCTGGTCTTGTTGCCTTCTGTTTTCCCATTTTCCCCACCTATGGGGAAAAATGAGCCGAAGGTCGGAGCAATAAGGAGTAACTGGCACATGTGCTGTAGCGAACAATGCGGGGCTGTTCGTTAGCTGGCTATTAAGTTTATGTGGATCAGTGTCTTGGAATCTTTCTTCTCCGAAGATTGGAGATCAGCAGGCGAGGACAAAACCCACGTGAATTACGGACAAAACTGGGTACCCTCTTTTGATCTTTACCTCACAACCTGTCATGCCCCAAGCGACAAATTTGGCAATTGATCGTTCCTCATGCCTTAGCAGGACACCAAATAAAACATTTCGCGAAATGAGACTAATAGGGAAGCTTCCAGTATATTATTAGTTTCAAAGCAACGGGCGATTAATACGACCCCAATCACGAACAGCCATGCATGCTGAAATAACATCAGCTCCAGATAAAAGGTATCATAAATGAGTGCCATGCTCGCCAGACATCCGTTCGGTCGTCCTGCTACACCAGAAAAGGAAGGCAAATGGGGAACTATTAATTGACAATAAGTGACATCAGGTCGCATGGAGTGGAGGCAAGGCAGGTAAGCTGATTGGTAGCTGTCGGCGTGCATAACGTTAAACTTTTCTGATTGCAGCAACGTCGCTGCGAAAACACACTTCCCCGTTGAAAATAGTCGGAATTACAATCGCACGCCGCTACTCACCTACGGTTATCATCAGTCCATATCTGGCTCGTTCTACCCCGACGCCAGACCTGCGAGACGGCGGAGAAAATGTGCGCCGTAAGAGCGGCTTTAGCGGCTTTCCACGGTACGACCGACGGCCTCATATCGGGCGCCGGCATCGTCGCCGCATGCCATTGCACAAACAGCCCATGGGTGACACCGGAAGGCGATCCTCTGGATGATTCGTGTTTTGGGGCCATAGCATACCACCAGGAGCCCACTGGAACACGCACCTTAGCTGGCTTACATGCATCGGGTATGACCCGCTACATTAAAAATACAGGCAACAGCCTTGTGCTCAGTCATATTGTCGTCAAGCAACGGTAGATCGTCTCACGCATGTCCGGTAGAAAGAGGAGCTAATGAGATGGTGTGCTGGCCGGGCTAGAAGGCAGAGTCCGGGGTGAATGTCGGTCACGCCGACGGGTACTGGCCGAGGTCCGCGGGCGCCACAGACACCCACGCGGCCAGCTGCAGTTTCTCGGCGGGCGCCCGAGCCCAAGACGGCAGCCGCCCGGTATGCCGACAGACAGTGGCCGAGACCCTCGGGCGTGACAACGAACCCCACCTGCCGTGTCGACGAAGCGTCCCGAGTAGAAGAACCTCTGGCTCTTCTGCGACACATTCAACTGCTATGCCACATTGCGGCGCCAGCCTCAAACGCCGATCGGTCGCGGGTGGACTCGGCCAAACGCGACCCGAGTAAATCATTTACAATACTATCTGCACCAATTGAACACCACATCAGCCAACAAGCGAACAGGCTTGTATTCCACCTCAGAACAACGGTGCGCAACACAAGCCGCATCACAGGCTGACGAGACCGGCCGGCGCTTCACCCACGATCAGCTGACGATCGTGTCGTCCAGGTCAGACAGCAGCTGACAGTTGAAGATGACGTCCTTGCGCAGCACCTTGCTGATCACCTCCTGAAGGGACTCGCGCACGCCACAGTCCAGCAGCGCCAGCATCTCCTGCGGCAGATCGGCGTGCGTGTGAAGACCACACTCACTGGGACGGCGGTGGGCGTGGGAAGGTCCGAGTAGTGTCAACAGCCGCGCAACAGTCGCAGGGAGACCAGGGCGTCTGGACAGCTGGTGAGGGTAGGGAGACCAGAGCGTCTGGACAGCTGGTGAGGGTAGGGAGACCAGAGCGTCTGGACAGCTGGTGAGGGTAGGGAGACCAGAGCGTCTGGACAGCTGGTGAGGGTAGGGAGACCAGGGCGTCTGGACAGCTGGTGAGGGTAGGGAGACCAGAGCGTCTGGACAGCTGGTGAGGGTAGGGAGACCAGAGCGTCTGGACAGCTGGTGAGGGTAGGGAGACCAGAGCGTCTGGACAGCTGGTGAGGGTAGGGAGACCAGAGCGTCTGGACAGCTGGTGAGGGTAGGGAACTGGAGCTGAGGGTAGGGAGACCAGAGCGTCTGGACAGCTGGTGAGGGTAGGGAGACCAGAGCGTCTGGACGGCTGGTGAGGGTAGGGAGACCAGAGCGTCTGGACGGCTGGTGAGCGGCTCGGCAGCGTAGGAGACCAAGCGTCTGGACAGCTGGTGAGGGTAGGGAGACCAGAGCGTCTGGACGCTGGTGAGGGTAGGGGACCAGAGCGTCTGGACAGCTGGTGAGGGTAGGGAGACCAAGGTCTACAGGGGACAGAGCTCTGGACAGCTGGTGAGGGTAGGGAGACCAGGGCATCTGGACAGCTGGTGAGGGTAGGGAGACCAGAGCGTCTGGACAGCTGGTGAGGGTAGGGAGACCAGAGCGTCTGGACGGCTGGTGAGGGTAGGGAGACCAAGCGTCTGGACAGCTGGTGAGGGTAGGGAGACCAGAGCGTCTGGACGGCTGGTTAGCATGATCAAAATGGGCACAACTGACCAGTCTGTGACACTTCTAGGTTATCGCCCCGGCGCAGAACTGCAACTTCGCGCATCACGACTGAAAAACCAGTGAAAACGGATCTCTACCTCCGATGATAAATACAAGCTCGCGTGCCAATTCGATAGATTGCAATAGGACGCAACTCGGGCAACAGCGAAGCTCAGCCCCCGTCCCAGACAAACTGTAGCCGAGACGCCAGTCACGCGCTTGCCGCTGGTGCTCTTACCCTGTGCGCATGAAATGCAGCGTTCCCTTTTACCTTCCCAACCACCCACTCGATGTGCACCAAACGGAACGCATGACTTATTTCGATTTTAAAAACGATCCGGTTACACGGGGTTATTTTAGAGCACATAACTTAGAAATGGGGAAAGACACCATCTATTCTTAGCGATACTCAGAAAAAGCATAAAAGCAGAACATACCTTATTATCCTACATCTATAAGAGAAGATAGCATCCCGCCGCTCACCTCCTGGGTCTGCCAACCTAGGCCGACACTCACCTACTGGGTCTGCCCACCTGGGCCGACACTCACCTACTGGGTCTCCCCACCTGCCACACTCACCTACTCTGCGGCCACCTCACCTACTGTGCCCCACCTGGGCCGACACTCACCTACTGGGTCTCCCCACCTGGGCCGACACTCACCTACTGGGTCTGCCCCCCTGGCCGACACTCCTCACCTACTGGGTCTCCCCACCTGGGCCGACACTCACCTCCTGGGTCTGCCCACCTGGGCCGACACTCACCTACTGGGTCTCCCCACCTGGGCCGACACTCACCTCCTGGGTCTGCTCGCCTGGGCCGACACTCACCTACTGGGTCTGCTCACCTGGGCCGACACTCACCTACTGGGTCTGCCCACCTGGGCCGACACTCACCTACTGGGTCTGCCCACCTGGGCCGACACTCACCTCCTGGGTCTGCTCGCCTGGGCCGACACTCACCTACTGGGTCTGCCCACCTGGGCCGACACTCACCTCCTGGGTCTGCTCGCCGTGCTTGAGCCGCAGCACGGCCACCAGCGCCGTCTCGGCGCACGTGCGCACCACCGTGTTCTTCTCCTTTGTGCCGTTGACCAGCATGGGTATGGCCAGTCGGACGACGTCGCCCGGCAGCGCCTGGTCCCGACTGACTGCCAGCAGCTCCACCACCTGTGCCGACAGCTGCTTCACCTGCCGACCAGACCACACAGCTGACTGCCAGCAGCTCCACCACCTGCGCCGACAGCTACTTCACCTGCCGACCAGACCACACGGCTGACTGCCAGCAGCTCCACCACCTGCGCCGACAGCTGCTTCACCTGCCGACCAGACCACACGGCTGACACCAGCTGCCAGCAGCTCCACCACCTGCCTCACCTGCCGACCAGACCACACGGCTTCACCTGCCGACCAGACCACACGGCTTCACCTGTAGACCAGGCCACACGACTATCGCGACAACACGGACACGCGGGGACACCGGCTACACACCATATGCGATCGCACGCCAGGTATTGGTGTGTGTGTGTGTGGGTTGTGGGGGGGGGGTAGGGGCGCACGACAGGACAACAGTAACACACCCTACATTGAAACACAAATCATGGCCGCATTTGTGTCACCCGCTATCCCTGCCGACTCCTCCGCCAGCCGCAGACGGCCACCGCCGACCGACTGTCCTAGGCGGTGTGGTGCAGTATTCCTAATGTTGTGTATGTCCGAGATGAACATGTATGCAATGGTGCTAAAGTGTACTAGGCGGTGTGGCGCAGCGCGCCTAATGTATGTGTATTTATGTGATAGACATGTCTGTAGTGGTCCAGTGGTCCTAAGGTGCAATAGGCAGTGTGGCGCAGTGTTCCTAATGCACGTGCGCGCGTTGCCTAATTGGTGTGCGTGATATGCGGAATGTCTGTATACAATGCATCGTGATTTGTTAAACTGTTGTGGGTTAGTCGGCTTGAAGTGTGCTTCTTGAATGCTCTGTGTTGTGTGGTCTGTAAGCGTGTACTGCTTACATCCGTGCGCATGCTTACCAGGCCATGTTCTCCATTGCATGATGTTGTTCAGTGTCAGTGTGTGCTGGTAATAGGGAACGGTTGATGGCGTTTGGATATGGTTCGGGCTCAGTGGCACGACGTCTGGATCCGGTACGGTTTAGTGGCGCGGTGTTTGGATCCGGTACGGTTTGGTGGCGCGATGTTTGGATCCGGTACGGCTTGGTGGCGCGGTGTTTGGATCCGGTACGGTTTGGTGGCGTGGTGTTTGGATCCGGTACGGTTTGGTGGCGCGGTGTTTGGATCCGGTACGGTTTAGTGGCCCGGTGTTTGGATCCGGTACGGTTTAGTGGCGCGGTGTTTGGATCCGGTACGGTTTAGTGGCGCGGTGTTTGGATCCGGTACGGTTTAGTGGCGCGGTGTTTGGATCCGGTACGGTTTGGTGGCGCGGTGTTTTGTGACTGTGTTGGGTCGGCGTATCGGCGACTGTGCTCGATATGCACGTGCGGGCGTCTGTAAGCGTGGTGTAGACCGTGAGGTGTGCCTTTGTGGTGTAATGTACAAGTGAGTGCATGAGGCGGTTCGGTTGGTGCAAGTGTTGGTGCTTGCGTGGAGGAGGTGGTGGTATCTGTTCCGGTGTACGTGGTTGTTGTGGGGGTGATGTGGGCGATAGTGATGACACTGTATGGAGGTGATGGTGGTATCTGTTCCAGTGCACGTGGTTGTTGTTGTTGGGGGGGTGATGTGAGCGATGGTGATGAGGCTGTGCGGAGGAGGTGCTGGTATCTGTTCCGGCGAACGTGGTTGTTGTGGGGGTGACGTGGGCGATGGTGATGACGCTGCGTGGAGGTGGTGGTGGCATCTGTTCCGGCGTACGTGGTTGTTGTGGGGCTGATGTCGGAGATGGTGATGACGCTGTGTGATGTCGGAGATGGCGGTGACGCCGCAGCCGACGCGCAGCCCCACGTCACCAGTGCAAGTGGCGATGTGGCGGGTGGCTGGATACGCGCGCAGGTGTCGCGTCCCCGCGGTGCGCCTGTACCGTTCGCACGTCTTACACCGCCGCGACACGGGTGCGCGTGGGCCGACTTGAAGGCCCGGTCCTCCGCTGCCATCCAGGTCACGTCCCTGGCGAGTACTGTACTGGCGCGGTCGTGACTGGAGATTTTGATGCGGCGCATTGTGAGTAGAATGAGTGTGTCTATGGTGTTGTTGGCTCGGATCAGGAGCGCCCTTGATCTAATTTGTCGTGCGAGGGCTGGGACTCGAAGGCCGATATTTGAGTGGCTGATATCTTGAAAGACGACCTTGGGCACACGTCCTCGGCAACCTTGCCCTTGACCCCGGACATGCTTCCATGAGAGGCGGCTGATCAAGTTGAGCTATGTTTCACCTTTCGCCAGTTCGGCGGACGGCCAACCGATCTACGCGTGTATACAGCTGGAGTTTAGGGGCGCGTCGACTACATCGGTCATGCAGCTTGTATACAGCTGCGCCATTTTGAATGAACACAAGTGCCGTTGTACCACGAAAGACTCTGGTAGGAAATACCCATGCATTGCCCGTTATAGACGTGTCGACAACTTCAAATCAATGTGCAGTCGGCGTATCAACACGGCATATTTATATAAAGGCAGACTGTTTCCCAACACAGGTGGGTGGTTAGCCAATCATAGCCATAAGCCACGGAGACGGGCATGGCAGTTGCTGTACTTTTCCAACACGTGACAAAAACCAACAGCTTGGTGAAAGTATCTCAGCTGTCAAATTACCCAATATAATTCTCAACTTATATTCATTCGGAGCACTAACGGAAGCAAAATGTGTTCATTTTCATCACGAAACAAATATAAACACGACTTCGGTAACGGGCGAGCAGTGCTCGGGCGTTTGTCACGCCACAGACTGACGCGAAGCCGACTCAATATTGCTCGGTCCGTCCGCCTGACCTTAATTTCCCGGCCAGATCGATGTGTGGGCAGCGCTGTTCAGGCAGCGGCCCAGTATGGGTCGACACCTGACGTGGGAGAGCAGCGCGCCACTATCGGCACACGTGTGGGGCAACAGCGCCAGCGGCCGCTGCCTGTAGGCTGCGCCGGGCACCACCTGGTCTGGGCAGCCGAACAGCAGGCCTGGGCAGCCGAACAGCACACGCGCATAACCATATCGGATATCGTAGACACCGTATCTGCCAGGCTTGACCACCGCTATCGAGAGGTTCAGAAGCCCACCGGAAAAAAACGACCACGACACATCAACCCAGATAAAAAACACCACGACCGGAACTCCCAACACACACACCATAAATAATTCCTCCGGCAAGGCAACAAGGTCTCCAAATAACCTGATTTTTTTCCAGAACGAACTTCATGCATACCACTCTCTGTTCCCCATACATTACCCATGTGGTGAAGATCAGCCAGTAAGCCCTAGATGCTGTACACGACTGTCTGATCCCCACACTCTGCCTGTGTGGTGAAGATCAGCCAGTGTGCCGCACAACACTGTCTGCTCCACACACTCTACCTCCTGCCCTGGTCTCGCCAACACTCGCGGATGGAACTCTGGATCCACGCAGTCGCTTTGGCTTCGCGACATTTCAGGCGACATTCCACGCATTGGTTGCGACAGCCACCTCATTCACTTCATATCGCATGCAAAGCTTCACACCGCTTACGGTCCTCGTTGAACTCCGGACGGGAATAGCCCGTTTCCTGAGCGAAATGACCCGGGAGACGGAAAATAAATTTCTTGGTCTCACCAAAATAGAAATGGGCCGCTATAGAACATGCAGTTGAAGCGGCCCGAAGCTCATAACCTTCCAACCAACCAACGTTCGGGGTTGTCCCAGGATGGTGTAATCGACATCTAGATGTTCCGGGCTGACATACAGGGCACTCGTCTGTCCCAGCCTGATACACACAGCACCCGGCTGCCCCAGGCTGACACACATGGCACCCAGCTGTCCCAGACTGACACACACAGTGCACGACTGTCCCCGGCCGACGTCGTTACCTCGTTGCTGGGGTTGTTGATTGAGCGGACGAGCGGTGGCAGCAGCGGGGAGCCGGCGGTCGAGTCGGTGGTCAGCTGGTGACGCAGTACATAGCCGGCCGCTCGCAGGCCGTTCATCACCAGAGGAGGACGGTCAGCCTGCCACAGAGGAGGACGGTCACCTGTCAGAGCAGCGAGACGGTCAGTCTGCCACACGGGAGGACGGTCATCCTGCCACAGAGGAGGACGGTCAGCCTGTCAGAGCAGTGAGACGGTCAGTCTGCCACAGGGGAGGACGGTCAGCCTGCCACAGGGCAGCGGGAGACGGTCAGCCTGCCACAGAGGGAGACGGTCAGCCTGCCACAGACAGCGGCGATCAGCCTGTCGCAGAGCAGCGACACGGTCAGCCTGCCACAGATAAGTGGTACGATCAGCCTGCCACAGAGCAGCGACACGGTCAGCCTACCGCAGAGCAGCGAGACGGTCAGCTTGCCACAGGAGAGGATAACGCTGAACTTGCCAGGGGGCATCCAGTCTACTATAGATGTCAGGTGTGGGAACAGTCTCCCTGTATAAGTGCTGAGGATGTGAGGATGGCAGAGGATGTCGACGGAGCAGAACAGATGCCAAAACTAGTAGTTTGGATGTGCATTTCACCCCAAAATATATAAATTTCATAACACTGCAATACATACAATATCTTATACATTTTAACGGCACACCTACTAATTTCAAAACGCTATTTTTTAAGTGCCCAACGTCAATTTGATAAGCGACTTAAGACCGAACTTACTACGCTAAAATACGTCCGCCAAAACGACGACCGTCCAACTTCCTGCCGCTGTATATCCAACCAGCGCCATTGACATCCTCCGAGTTGAAACCGATCCATTCCCCACTGGCTGATAACGAGCCTACGTCTGAATAATTTGCTTCCGAGTAATTTCCATCCGATGGTCAATCTACCCGATGAGTGACACGTTACTTGGCTGTAGCTCATCACAACCACCAGAGGTGTGTGTGTAACAACTCACCTGGATGTGACCCCCTGGATATACCTGAGGTCCCGTGACAACTCACCTGGATATAGCCCACCACCACCCGGAGGTCCCGTGACAACTCACCTGGATGTAGCCCACCACCACCCTGAGGGTCCCGTGACAACTCACCTGGATATAGCCCACCACCACCCGGAGGTCCCGTGACAACTCACCTGGATGTAGCCCACCACCACCCGGAGGTCCCGTGACAACTCACCTGGATATAGCCCACCACCACCCGGAGGGTCCGTGACAACTCACCTGGATATAGCCCACCACCACGCGGAGGTCCCGTGACAACTCACCTGGATATAGCCCACCACCACGCGGAGGTCCCGTGACAACTCACCTGGATAACCACCACCACCCGAGGGTCCCGTGACAACTCACCTGGATATAGCCCACCACCACGCGGAGGTCCCGTGACAACTCACCTGGATGTAGCCCACCACCACGCGGAGGTCCCGTGACAACTCACCTGGATATAGCCCACCACCACCGGAGGTCCCGTGACAACTCACCTGGATATAGCCCACCACCACGCGGAGGTCCCGTGACAACTCACCTGGATGTAGCCCACCACCACCCGGAGGTCCCGTGACAACTCACCTGGATGAGCCCACCACCACGGAGGTCCGACAACTCACCGGATGTAGCCCACCACCACCCTGAGGGTCCCGTGACAACTCACCTGGATGTAGCCCACCACCACGCGGAGGTCCGTGACAACTCACCTGGATATAGCCCACCACCACGCGGAGGTCCCGTGACAACTCACCTGGATATAGCCCACCACCACCCGGAGGTCCCGTGACAACTCACCTGGATATAGCCCACCACCACCCGGAGGTCCCGTGACAACTCACCTGGATATAGCCCACCACCACCCGGAGGTCCCGTGACAACTCACCTGGATATAGCCCACCACCACCCTGAGGCCCAGTGACAACTCACCTGGATGCAGCCCACCACCACTCGGAGGTCCTACGACAACTCACCTGGATGTACCCCATCTCCATTGGAGGTCCAGTGACAACACACCTGGATATAGCCCACCACCACCCGGAGGTCCCGTGACAACTCACCTGGATATAGCCCACCACCACCCGGAGGTCCCGTGACAACTCACCTGGATGTAGCTCACCACCACGCGGAGGGTCTTCTTGAGCCAGTCGTCGGTGAGCACCTGCTCTGGCGCGCACTTGATGGCTACATAGAGAGCCGCGCTGCGGCCGTGACGTACCGTCCAGTCCAGCATCGTGTCATCTGCGGCGGCCACCCGCTGACGTCACTTACGCACATCCAAACATACACATACACACACACATACATACACTTTATGTACACACCTAAGGTATCTAGGTAGACATATGTATACTTAGGTATACATAGGCAGACTTTTGCCTCGCTCAACATCCAGTCTACTGTGACAAACGTAAGAAGCATTAGTGTAATATACAGCGCAGTCCAAGTTGAAGACGACTCTGGAACAACTATTGAAGAGTATCTGCATGGTCCTATAGTGGGCTCAGCAGTGGCATGACATTGTCGACAAAGAAGTAGAACGCTACTCCTTGCCCGACTTGCTCGTCTTCGTCGTTTCCATATATCGTCGAGAGGATGGGTGCTGTAATTGATCCTTCGAGGATTCCACTTCGGAGGATTTTCGAGTCAGAGGCTGTGCCCCTATCTGATTATGGCTGTGTGGCCCAGTGGGCGCCGGCGTAGCGACAGTCCACGACGCAGGCCGGTGCTCTGAGTCTCCACATCTTGACCATCCGCACGAGAGCAAAGCAAACAGATATCCGAAAAAAATTTTTTTGGAATAAAAAAAAAAAAAAAAAAAAAAAAAATAAATCTTTAAAAAATAAAAAAAAATTATTTTTTTTTTTTTTTTATTAATTTTTTTTTTTTTTTTTTTTTTTTTTTTTTTTAATAATTTTTTTTCAAAATTATTAAAATTTTAAAAAAAAAAAAAAAAAAAAAAAAAAAAAAATTTTTTTATTATTTATTTTTTTGGTGTCATGGTAATTTTTTTTACACAGTCCCATAATAAGCCGCTATATCAGGTTCGTAAACGCCGGGTAACTGCTAACAGAGGCGGGCCTGGCCGCCGTGGGACGGTGCACGATGGAGCTGTTCGCAGTGGAGGTCAGCAGACTACGGCGGCTCCCCGCCCACATATACACTCGGCATCACCAGCTCACTACTGCACCGAGACAACTGAGTAGAATACCGTGCTCACGGAGCATGGACACGGGCACCCGACTCAGTGTGAGAGAGCAGATCCACCCCTGAAACCACCGATCAGGAAGCCGTGCTCAGCCACCAGCCGTGCAGCACGCGTATCAGACCGGTCACGCTGAGAGTAGCCCAACTGGCTGTGGAGCGACCACCACCAGAGCCGCTGCACCAAATCCAACACGTCCGGATATGTAGCGATCTGTAATGTAATCGGTGTGCATTGCCCATATCGGATTGGGACTATTGGCACGCTCTCACGCTTACATTGGAAGATCTACTTTTATTGCCTGCATCCGTTTAACTAGTATCATTTATTCGTTCATTCTTCAACTGTCTACGTCCTTGAAATTTGTGGGGTAGTTGTTTGCTCTGGCATATTTTTTTTGTAGCATCGTGGTATAAACTGATTTGCTTTGGTCACAGTTGGTAGTAAATGCCACCGAACCTGAGGTAAAACTACAGCCTGTGTAAACAATCCTTAAACACATTTGCACTCTCTCGAGTTGTGTGAAAGCAGATTGGTGTCATCCCGGTCTAAGCACGTGACTACCACTGCGCGGCGCGCCACTGACCCAGTATGGTCTCCCTGTAGGTGACGTGCAGCTCGTCGGGCGGCAGGTCTGAGCACGTGACTACCACTGCGCGGCGCGCCACTGACCCAGTATGGTCTCCCTGTAGGTGACGTGCAGCTCGTCGGGCGGCAGGTCTGAGCACGTGACTACCACTGCGCGGCGCGCCACTGACCCAGTATGGTCTCCCTGTAGGTGACGTGCAGCTCGTCGGGCGGCAGGTCTGAGCACGTGACTACCACTGCGCGGCGCGCCACTGACCCAGTATGGTCTCCCTGTAGGTGACGTGCAGCTCGTGGCAGGTCTGAGCATGTGACTACCACTGCGCGGCGCGCCACTGACCCAGTATGGTCTCCCTGTAGGTGACGTGCAGCTCGTCGGGCGGCAGGTCTGAGCATGTGACTACCACTGCGCGGCGCGCCACTGACCCAGTATGGTCTCCCTGTAGGTGACGTGCAGCTCGTCGGGCGGCAGGCCTGAGCACGTGACTACCACTGCGCGGCGCGCCACTGACCCAGTATGGTCTCCCTGTAGGTGACGTGCAGCTCGTCGGGCGGCAGCCAGCGGCAGAAGGCGCCCAGACAGCCGGCCGCCGCCAGCCTCGTGCTCTCCTCGGTGTGGCCGAGCAGGTCCCGCAGCGTGGTCAGCACCGGCCTCCGCACCGCCTCGCCGATCTTGTTGCCGGCCGGGTCGATCAGGTTCCGCAGCGCCTGCAGCGTGGTGTCCCTGCGCGGCCAACAGCGCACGTCATCACGCCGCCTGCGGCACACTGTGGGCACAGTCGGTGTGTCGCCAGGTCACGGCTCGTCTCCCGCCGACCATCGTCCTCTGAAGTCTGCTTCTATCTCACCCAGACACCACCCTCCCCGGCGGTGACTACTCCAGACCTGACCGAGCGTTCATACTCCGACATCAGTCTTCAAACAAACCCTGGGGTCCGTCACGACGAATCGGACTGCTGGGATATATAGCGATGTCCACTCACGCCGATTGGTCGCGGATGGGCTCGGCAAGTCCAAGGATCTACCGACTGAGACACCGCGACCCCCGCTATCCTCAGACAATACTCAGGAATGTCAAGGCCACCCTTCTCACATAACATTAGTATCATCCGCAGAGCCTCTGTCTACCCTCACGTGAAGGCGATCAGCGATGTCTCGATCACAGCATACTGCGCTCTCATATAGGCCGGGTGTCCCGGGATAAGTGCAGCACCGTTTTCACATGGCATTATAGTCCTTCTACCAAATCCCATCCTTAGCTTGGGTAGAAAAATAACCTTGGGTTCTTTTACGACGCATCCAACCGCTAGCTCATATAGCGTCGATAACCTCTCACGCCGATTGGTCGCGGGCCATCATTGTCTTTCCCAGGCGCAATCCTGTCCTCACCTGGCATTAGTGTTCTCCCAGACATGGTCCCGTCCACGACTAAGTACATAACATAAGTACCCTTCCAAGACCCAATCTCATCCCTCACCTGACGCCGGTTTTCTCCACAGACTCGGTCCCGTCCTCACCTGACGCCGGTGTCCTCACCAGACCCGGTCCGGTCCTCATCTGCCGGCCAGTCCCGTCCTCACCTGACGCCGGTGTCCCCACCCAGACCAGTCCTCACCCGACGCCGGTGTCCCCCACAGACACGGTCCTGTCCTCACCTGACGCCGGTGTCCTCCCCGGTCCCGTCCTCACCTGACACCAGTGTCCCCGACAGACCCGGTACCGTCCTCACCTGACGCCGGCGTCCCCCACAGACCAGTCCTCACCTGACACCAGTGTCCCCGACAGACCCGGTCCCGTCCTCACCTGACGCCAGTATCCCCCACAGACCCGGTCCCGTCCTCACCTGACGCCAGTGTCCCCCCCAGACCCGGTCCCGTCCTCACCTGACGCCGGTGTCCCCCACAGACCAGCCCTCACAACGTGTCCCCCCTCACCTGACGCCAGTATCCTCCCCAGACCCGGTCCCGTCCTCACCTGACGCCGGTGTCCCCCACAGACCAGTCCTCACCTGACACCAGTGTCCCCGACAGACCCGGTCCCGTCCTCACCTGACGCCGGCGTCCCCACAGACCAGCCTACACCAGTGTCCCCACAGACCCGGTCCCGTCCTCACCTGACGCCGGTATCCCCCACAGACCAGTCCTCACCTGACGCAAGTGTCCTCCCTACAGACCCGGTCCCGTCCTCACCTGACGCCGGTGTCCCCCACAGACCAGTCCTCACCTGACACCAGTGTCCCCGACAGACCCGGTCCCGTCCTCACCTGACGCCGGTGTCCTCCCCGGTCCCGTCCTCACCTGACGCCGGTGTCCCCCGGTCCCGTCCTCACCTGACGCCGGTGTCCTCCCCGGTCCCGTCCTCACCTGACGCCGGTGTCCTCCCCGGTCCCGTCCTCACCTGACGCCGGTGTCCTCCCCGGTCCCGTCCTCACCTGACGCCGGTGTCCTCCCCGGCCCAGTCCTCACCTGACGCCAGTGTCCCCCCGCCCGGTCCCGTCCTCGTCTGACGCCAGTGTCCTCCCCGGTCCCGGTCCCGTCCTCACCTGACGCCGGTGTCCCCGACAGACCCGGTCCCGTCCTCACCTGACGCCGGTGTCCTCCCCGGTCCCGTCCTCACCTGACGCCGGTGTCCTCCCCGGTCCCGTCCTCACCTGACGCCGGTGTCCTCGGCGGAGCGCACGCCGGCGTGCAGCTCAGTGAAGAGCGGGTCGACTCTGGTGTGGATGGCGATGAGGCGGCCCAGCGCGGTGGCGGCACGCAGCCGCACCTGCTTGTGCGGGTCGACCAGCGCCTTCAGGAAGGTGGTCTGCAGTTGCGGCAGGAACGGCTTCAGCATGACGCCCACCTGCCGACAGCCAGACCGGCCGATGTCGCGTCAGTCGCGCTTGTGTAGCTGACTTGGACGAGACCATCGCAGGCGACTGGTGCGGAGGTGGTCGATATCTGTTCCGAGACGTCAGTCCTTCATTGGAGCCAGGGACAGCCCCGGATCTACACGATGAAGCGAAGAGCCTGGCATCGGTAGTTTAGAGTCCATGGTTCAACATTGGGATCAGATCAACCCCTTTGGGTCGAGTACCATAGCCTCCCACTCATGTCAGTGGCAATGACAAGCTATTGCCACTGAAAATTCTGATTACCCTCCAGCTTCTTTTATCTTCGCTACCGGCTCGCTCACACTTGTTTGACGAGACAGTCAAGAAAAACGTCCTTCAATTGCGAATCCACGCGTGAAATGCCGCATTATAACATAAAATATACGGATGTACTTTATCTAGGTAGATTATGATAGCAAGCAATGCTAAAGTGACAAATATTGTCCGAACTTACGATTTATAGCACTTCTAGCACTTCAATACAGAATTGAACGAATACTTTTCATTGATTAATCTAACTGAAACACATTTTCTTGTGATTAGGAGTTCGAAAATTACCCAGGAAGAAGAACAGCATACCCCATGAACGTGACGCCTCGATCGATCATTACTATGCATCTCTAAATACCGTGATTATCTTGTGAACCGTCTTCGCACCAGACACGCCAGCACAGCCACCTTCGCGTTCCCAGGGTCACCACCAGCCCAAGCCACCCGGCCGCGTCGCGCCTCACCTTCTCCAGCAGCAGCGCCAGACACTCGAGCACGGCCACCTTCACGTTCCAGGCGAACCGGTCGCCCAGGATGCGGATCAGCGGGCCGGTGATGTGGACGACGCTGGTGCGCAGCGCCGCCGGCGACGTCAGCCGGATGATCTCGGCCAGCCCGGCGGCGGCAGACTCCTTCAGCTCGGGGGCGCCGTTCAGCACCGCCTCGCGGAATATCGGCAGGATCGGGGTGATGCCCTGCCGATGGTTGAGTGTGTGGGCTTAATGGTGGGCCGATGGTGGTGGTTGTTGACTTTACGACACTTCGACCGCTGAGTCATGTGGCGTCGCCAATCTCCCACGCCGACCGGCCACGGGTGAAGAGTGAATGGCGTGTGAAGGCCATTTAGCGCCCACGTGCTGTCGATGCGAGGTTAATGTGGGTCAGTGTCCCTATGGTGGGTCATCGCAGTCACCGTCACCATCATACCACACTGATACATAACGTGGCACCACTTGATGTGCCCTGCATCAGTGCCAGATGGTAATACAGGGCACACCCAGGTCTGTGTGTGCCGTTTATTGTTGTTTGTTTATTGGTTGGCTCACGACACACTTTATGCACATTCGCGGCTAATGGCGCCGCCCACACTGTTTCGCCGGTGGGCCGCGGTATTGGGAAATGTCCTGAGTGGCGCTAGAGTCGAACCAGGGACCTTTGGTACCCATAGCCCGATACCTTAACCACTCGGCCATCCCCGCCCACTGTGTGTGCCGTGCAAAAACATATCAATTCATCGTGTTGTATCACTTGGCACGGTCCGCTACGCAATCCTAGTATATTATCACGTCAACCACCTTGGGACGATAGTCATGTCATCTCTACACGTCATGTCATCTGCGGCACGTCACGTCACGTCATGGCAAGTCAACTATGCCACCTTACGTGTCAATCACGCTATTTTGGAACGTGACACCACGTTCCAAATGCAACACCCTGCATGTCACATCATCCCATGGTGATACTAACATTATCGTACATAGCCACACCACGTGACACCAGCGTGTGGTGTAACTGTCTCGGAGTGGTCACGGTCACGTCGTGACACGGAGCGTTCACCTTGGCCACACACCAGCCTGTGGTGTAACTGTCACGGAGGGTCTCACCTTGGCCACACACCAGCCTGTGGTGTAACTGTCTCGGAGGGTCTCACCTTGGCCACACCAGCCTGTGGTGTAACTGTCTCGGAGGGTCTCACCTTGGCCACACACCAGCCTGTGGTGTAACTGTCTGGAAGCGGTCTCACCTTGGCCACACACCAGCCTGTGGTGTAACTGTCTCGGAGCGTCTCGCCTTGGGCACACACCAGCCTGTGGTGTAACTGTCACGGAGGGTTTCACCTTGGCCACACACCAGCCTGTGGTGTAACTGTCTCGGAGGGTCTCACCTTGGCCACACACCAGCCTGTGGTGTAACTGTCTCGGAGGGTCTCACCTTGGCCACACACCAGCCTGTGGTGTAACTGTCACGGAGGGTCTCACCTTGGCCACACACCAGCCTGTGGTGTAACTGTCTCGGAGGGTCTCACCTTGGCCACACACCAGCCTGTGGTGTAACTGTCGCGGAGGGTTTCACCTTGGCCACACACCAGCCTGTGGTGTAACTGTCACGGAGGGTCTCACCTTGGCCACACACCAGCCTGTGGTGTAACTGTCTCGGAGGGTCTCACCTTGGCCACACACCAGCCTGTGATGTAACTGTCTCGGAGGATCTCACCTTGGCCACACACCAGCCCGTGGTGTAACTGTCTCGGAGCGTTTCGACCTTGGCCACACACCAGCCTGTGATGTAACTGTCTCGGAGGATCTCACCTTGGCCACACACCAGCCCGTGGTGTAACTGTCACGGAGGGTCTCACCTTGGCCACACACCAGCCTGTGGTGTAACTGTCACGGAGGGTCTCACCCTGGCCACACACCAGCCCGTGGTGTAACTGTCGCGGAGTGGTCAAGGTCACGTCGTGTCACAGAGCGCCTCACCTTGGCCAGACAGAAGCCCGGCATCAGCTCCTTGCCCTTCAGGTCGCTGGCGGCGAAACGGACCGCCTGCCGCACGTCCGAGATGTAGAAGTTGTGCTCGTCGTCCAGTTCTAGCCGCTTGATGACGGCGCTCAGACCCTCCCAAGCGGACTGAAACAGGACCAGAGGCTCAGTCCCTTCCAAGAGGACTGAAACAGGACCAGGGGCTCAGCCCCTCCCAAGCGGAGTGAAACATGACCAGAGGCTCAGTCCCTCCCAAGCGGACTGAAACAGGGCCATGGGCTCAGTCCCTCCCAAGCGGACTGAAACAGGGCCAGGGGCTCAGCCCCTCCCAAGCGGAGTGAAACATGACCAGGGGCTCAGTATCTCCCAAGCAGAGTGAAACATGACCAGGGGCTCAGCCCCTCCCAAGTGGACTGAAACAGGGCCAGGGGCGACACATAGAACATGACGCATTACGCTCAGGCTGGACTGTCCAACAATACTATCTAGACGTGAAACTGACGTCAACTAATACTGATTGCGTTTTTATCTGATGAATTCTTATGCTGAAATTAGGAAGGGCCTGTCGAAATTCCAGTAGGCAGCGAGATTCTGAACTGGAGATGTGGATATGTTCCCGGTTGTCGTTTTCCACTTAAATTCCCAAATTTGGACGCACTGGTCCCAGGTGTAATTGACAGAGGAAGGGGTCGGATTTTGCCGATGAGACCACACAAGAGTGCAGTCGAGAGACGGATTGGACGGCTAAAACTGGCATCATTGGAATACGATTATTACCATCAGCATGTGCAACATAACTCGAAATCTCATCGATGTTAGCGAATTACTAACATTTAATCCCTTATGTGCGCGGCATTTCGCCACTCTCGCCAGTGCAGGGGAAATGGATTGTTGCGACCCCTTGACGTTCCTAAACGGAGAGCGCTACGGACATGAGTGAAACACAGGCGGCTGGAGGGATAAAAGTTTAGATTTACAGCAAATATGAACAGTTGGGATAACTGGTTGCCATCCCAGGACAGGACAATTGATAGCTAAATTAGGACTGACTGCCATTTTCAACAATATATTTTTTAGACTAACTTGCTGTCATAACATAACCTGAAATTGGTGCGACAAACGGAACTATGGTGCCGTTAAACTCGCAAATAATCTGGAAACTACTTTGGATCCCTTCATCTATTCCTTGCACAAATTCATCACAAGGGAAGGTCAAAGTGATCGCAGAACACCTTTGCAGGCGTTTTCCCTCGACAGGGTCCGCCGGCTGTACACGCCGGCGGCCGAAGCCCCACCCACCTGCAGCAGCTGCTTGTCCTCGTCGACGAAGAGGTGCGTGAGGCCGCGCAGCAGCTGCGGCACGTGCTGCTCGTAGTCGGCGCGCGTCTGGCTGCAGAAGGAGGCGAGCAGCGCCACGGCGGCGCGTCGGCGCGGCAGCGAGCCGGCGCGCGTCGCCTCCAGCAGCTCGTCGATGACGGTGCGCACGCCGGTCGGCTCCAGCACGGACAGCGTCACCGACTGGCAGTAGCCGGCCTGCTCGGCGGACGCGTCGCCCGGCTCGGCGGCGCCCATGGCCGACATCAGCGCCGGCAGGATGCGGCCCAGGTGGCGCGTCAGCGCGTCGCCCGCCACCGACGCCAGGATGCTGAGCGCCTTGGTGTTGACGGGCGGCGCCGTCAGCTGCGGCACCATGTACGGCAACACCACGCGCGACTTGAGCGCCATCACCTGCCGCAGCCCGTCCAGCACGTACTCCGCCTGCCGGTGGGACAGACAGTTACTGGCCTGCGGGTGGGCCCCGTGGCAACGCCACGCGCGACTTGAGCGCCATCACCTGCCGCAGCCCGTCCAGCACGTACTCCGCCTGCCGGTGGGACAGACAGTTACTGGCCTGCGGGTGGGCTCCGTGGCAACGTCACGCGCGACTTGAGCGCCATCACCTGCCGCAGCCCGTCCAGCACGTACTCCGCCACGTACTCCGGCCAGTAACTGTCGGTGGGACAGACAGTTACTGGCCTGTCGGTGGGCTCCGTGGCAGCGCTGATCACAAACTTGCCTGATCGCGCTCTGTTGTCGATTAGTGTGCAAGAGAGTGCACGGCATTACTAACTCATGTCCGACTCCGCATCAGTGAGCAGTAGAGGGGAGGATATACCATAATAGGGCACTGGCGCCTAGACGAGATAAAGGTGTGGGAGCGCCAAGATTTGGAACAAAACATGCTCCATTTGGATCAGTGATAAATTATTCATGAAACAGGCCGGAAAATACCACTTCCTGAACACTCAATCGACATCTCTCTCCGATGGGTAACGACATCCTGCTCCTTGATGCGTGCTTATGAAGTATTTGTGTTCCCTTTCTAACAGAACCTCGTTTCTAAGCATTAAGTCCATGCTCCGATAAGAAATGTTGATACACGAATATTTCGCAACGCAATTTCAGGTAATAGTAGTGCCTAAAATGTGATCTGGCATACACTACCAGTTTACAACATAGGCATTATTCTCCCTATCTCGAATATAGCTCTTTAAAATTATGTATCCCGAAACAAGTCATGAAGGTAGTCGTAAGTACATTACATACAACAATTCCTCAAATTTGAGTCTGAAAGACATCAAAAACATATCAAATGATACTAATTCCATGGCAAATTTCGACATCCTGCTATGCTCGTTTCGACATCTCACACCTAACGAAAAACCATTATTTTAACCTTGATTTGGATGGAATACTATTAGAGTCAAGTCACAGTGTGGGCGGCGCCATTAGCCGTGAATGTGCATAAAGTGTGTCGTGAACCAACCAATGAACAAACAAGAGTCAAGTCACGACCAAGCCTGAGCACACTATTGGGGAGTGAAGTCGCACACTGCCCCGAGGAAGTGGCAGCGGGAGCCAACTTACATCCTGCTCAGCCATACACTGCTGCGATGGGGGACGAGGATACAGCGGGAGCAGACTTACATCCTGCTCAGCCATACACTGCTGCGATGGGGGACGAGGACACAGCGGGAGCCAACTTACATCCTGCTCAGCCCTACACTGACGAGGTGAGGGAAGAGGACACAACTGGAGCCGACTTACATCCTGCTCAGCCCTACACTGATGAGGTGGGGAACGAGGACACAGCGGGAGCCGACTTACATCCTGCTCAGCCATACACTGACAAGGTGGGGGACGAGGACACAACTGGAGCCGACTTACATCCTGCTCAGCCATACACTGACGAGGTGGGGGACGAGGACACAACTGGAGCCGACTTACATCCTGCTCAGCCCTACACTGAGGTGGGGGACGAGGACACAGCGGGATCCGACTCACGTCCTCGCCGGGCTGGCTAAGCTGCTCCATCAGCGACGGCAGGATCTCGTCCAGGGCGCGCGTGCCGACAGTGTTGTGCAGCGCGTCGAACGTCTGGGCAGCGGCGCAGCGCACCTCGGGCAGCGGGTCTGACAGCGCCCGCCTGACGGTGTCACATCAGCTGGTCAACGCGGGGCAGCCGTCGGTGTTGTGGTGTGGGACGGCGGTGACAGTCGGACGATGTTGTGTGGGACGGCGGTGACAGTCGGACGATGTTGTGATGTGGGAAGGCGGTGACAGTCGGACGATGTTGTGGTGTGGGACGGCGGTGACAGTCGGACGATGTTGTGGTGTGGGACGGCGGTGACAGTCGGACGATGTTGTGGTGTGGGTCGGCGGTGACAGTCGGACGATGTTGTGGTGTGGGACGGCGGTGACAGTCGGACGGGGCAAGGCAGCCGCCACTGGTACGACGTGTGAAGCAGTGCAGTTGGTCTGATAGGGCAGAGGTGTGGTCAAACTTCGAGCGCTACATGCCAGTCACGCGCCAAATCGCACGACCGATGAACCCACACCTGTGGTGACCTGCCCGATAGTGAACGGTACTTCCATCGCTGACACCACCACCTGGATCGTGCACGCACTTCAGACAGTCTGGCGGTGTGTGCAGGTCACATCTCTGACAAATACAGACGTACTGCGTCGACCTAGCTTAGCGCTTCATCACAACAAAATCGGCGAATCACACTGTTCGCCAATACCCCACTCTTCCGTAGCCAGTGCACGGCACAGCCCTGTTCAAATTATACCAGAAATGTTTGCGACCCAGCTCCAAGCGAAATGAAGCACCAGTGCTCACTACTGTTGGGCATGCTATTTTCCAGTCAGTGGACAGAGCGAGGTTTTGGTCTGTGTGGTATTTCACTTGACGAGGATGTAAGGCTGTGGTCTGTGTGATATCCCACTTGATGAGGATGTAAGGCTGCAGTCCGTGTACTATCTCACTTGATGGTGAGTACAAGGCTGTGGTCAATGTGCTATCTCACTTGACGGTGGGCACAAGGCTGTGGTCAATGTGCTATCTCACTTGACGGTGGGCACAAGGCTGTGGTCAATGTGCTATCTCACTTGACGGTGGGCACAAGGCTGTGGTCAATGTGCTATCTCACTTGACGGTGGGCACAAGGCTGTGGTCAATGTGCTATCTCACTTGACGGTGTTCCACGGTGGGCACAAGGCTGTGGTCAATGTGCTATCTCACTTGACGGTGGGCACAGGCTAAGCACGAGGCTGTGGTCTGTGTGCTATCCCACTTCCGAGGTGTAAGGCTGTGGTCGTGGCTATCTCACCCATTTGACGGTGGGCACAAGGCTGTGGTCAATGTGCTATCTCACTTGACGGTAGGCACGAGGCTGTGGTCTGTGTGATATCCCACTTTCCGTGGTGTAAGGCTGTGGTCTGTGTGCTATCTCACTTGACGGTGGGCACGAGGCTGTGGTCTGTGTGCTATCTCACTTGATGGTGAGTACAAGGCTTTGGTCTGTGTGCTATCTCACTTGACGGTAGGCACGAGGCTGTGGTCTGTGTGATATCCCACTTTCCGTGGTGTAAGGCTGTGGTCTGTGTGCTATCTCACTTGACGGTGGGCACGAGGCTGTCGACGAACGTGAGCACCATGTCCCGGCTGGTGGACGACATGATCTCGCTCAGGCCGATACACACGCCCTGCCGCTGGTCGGGCTGGTCAGACTCCAGACCGCGCTCCAGGATCGGGATGATCTCCGGCAGCACACGCTCGCCCAGCTTCCGTACCAGGTCACCCAGCGTCCGCGCTGCCACCTGTCGGCGACGGGGCACACTCAAACCGGTCAACGGCGAACGGTCGGAGGGTGCCAGTCTGCAGTGTACATTGATGCTGTAATCTTCCGGCCTCGTCAGGAATTATTGCTAGTTATTCGAGCTAAAATATGCCGAATTCCATTGCCACAAAGCGCCCATCACAGCTGATTATTGTCTATTGACGAAATGGCAGTGCATCAAAATTAAGCCAGCTGTTCGAAATGAAGAGAGTCTGACACAAAACACACCTACTTATATACCAATCGTGATATAATCCGAAAATCGCACCTGAAACACACCGTGGCAAGTGTACCACCAACCTGAAAAGAACTACATTCAACAACATATTCATGGCTGCCATCACTCACTGCCTACGACCAGCACCATCCACAATCAGCACAACCACTAAATGAACTGCCTAATATCAGCACAACCGCTCAATATCACAACCACTAAATTAATTAACTGCCCAATATCAGCACAACCACTAAATTAACTGCCCAATATCAGCACAACCGCTCACCGCACCACCCACCATCAGCACAGCCGCTCACCTGCCGCTTGTCGTGGCTGGTGCTGGCCAGGTGGCCGAGCAGCAGCGTGAACAGCGTGGGCAGGATCTCGCGCAGCGTGCGCGGTGTGTTGGGCACGACGATCTTCCAGACGTGCAGCGAGATCTGGCGCACCATCAGGGCCACGTCCGAGCGGCCCATGTAAAGGCCAGACAGCACGCGGTTGCGCCGTTCGGCACCCAGTATCTCGATGATGGACTGTCAGCCGAACACCAGCGTCAGACACATGGACGGCCGAACACCAGCGTCAGACACATGGACGGCCGAGCACCAGCGTCAGACACATGGACGGCCGAACACCAGCGTCAGACACATGGACGGCCGAACACCAGCGTCAGACACATGGACGGCCGAGCACCAGCGTCAGACACATGGACGGCCGAGCACCAGCGTCAGACACATGGACGGCCGAGCACCAGCGTCAGACACATGGACGGCCGAACACCAGCGTCAGACACATGGACGGCCGAGCACCAGCGTCAGACACATGGACGGCCGAGCACCAGCGTCAGACACATGGACGGCAGAACACCAGCGTCAGACACATGGAGCGACACCAGCGTCAACACATGGACTGTCGGCCGAACACCAGCGTCAGACACATGGACGGCCGAACACCAGCGTCAGACACATGGACTGTCGGTCAGACACCAGCGTCAGACACATGGACGGCCGAACACCAGCGTCAGACACATGGACGGCCGGACACCAGCGTCAGACACATGGACGGCCGAACACCAGCGTCAGACACATGGACGGCCGGACACCAGCGTCAGACACATGGACGGCCGAACACCAGCGTCAGACACATGGACGGCCGAACACCAGCGTCAGACACATGGACTGCGGCCGGACACCAGCGTCAGACACATGGACTGTCGGCCGGACACCAGCGTCAGACACAGCACCACGCAAACATGACTGTCGGCGGACACCAGCGTCAGACACAAAGGACGGCCGGACACCAGCGTCAGACACATGGACGTCGGCCCCACCACCAGCGTCAGACACATGGATGGCCGGACACCAGCGTCAGACACATGGACGGCCGAACACCAGCGTCAGACACATGGACTGTCGGTCAGACACCAACGTCAGACACATGGACGGCCGGACACCAGCGTCAGACACATGGATGGCAGGACACCAGCGTCAGACACATGGACTGTCGGCCGGACATCAGGTCAGACACATGGATGGCGGGACACCAGCGTCAGACACATGGACGGCCGGACACCAGCGTCAGACACATGGACGGGACACCACGTCAGACACATGGACGCCGGACACCAGCGTCAGACACATGGACTGCCACACCAGCGTCAGACACATGGACTGTCGGCCGGACACCAGCGTCAGACACATGGACGGCCGAACACCAGCGTCAGACACATGGACTGTCGGTCGGGCACCAGCGTCAGATACACGAACGACGGACACCAGCGTCAGATACATGAACTGTCGGTCAGACACATGGACGGCCGGACACCAGCGTCAGACACATGGATGGCAGGACACCAGCGTCAGACACATGGACGCGCCGGACACCACGTCAGACACAGGCGCATACTGTCGGCCACCAGCGTCAGCTGTCGGCCGCACCACCTGGATGGCGGGACACCAGCGTCAGACACATGG
Source organism: Imbricaverruca yamaguchii (assembly GCA_034440575.1). NCBI lineage: Eukaryota > Metazoa > Arthropoda > Thecostraca > Neoverrucidae > Imbricaverruca > Imbricaverruca yamaguchii. Next base: position 1,897,252 of record JAOTOL010001636.1, on the reverse strand, counting down.
ACGGCCGTCTGTGGGGCCGCATCTACAGGCCACGGCCGTCTGTGAGGCCGTCTGTGGGGCCGCATCTACAGCCCACGGCCATCTGTGGGGCCGCATCTACAGCCCACGGCCATCTGTGAGGCCGCATCTACAGCCCACGGCCATCTGTGAGGCCGCATCTACAGGCCACGGCCGTCTGTGAGGCCGCATCTACAGGCCACGGCCGTCTGTGAGGCGGCATCTACAGGCCACGGCCATCTGTGGGGCCGCATCTACAGGCCACGGCCATCTGTGGGGCCGCATCTACAGGCCACGGCCGTCTGTGGGGCCGCATCTACAGGCCACGGCCGTCTGTGGGGCCGCATCTACAGGCCACGGCCGTCTGCGAGACCGTCTGTGAGGCGGCATCTACAGGCCACGGCCGTCTGTGAGGCCGTCTGTGAGGCCGCATCTACAGGCCACGGCCGTCTGTGGGGCCGCATCTACAGGCCACGGCCGTCTGCGAGGACGTCTGTGAGGCGGCATCTACAGGCCACGGCCGTCTGTGAGGCCACACCCACCTGCTGGCTGTGCTCCGTGCCGAAGTTGTCGTCGTCGCCAGCCGTCTCGGTGCTCATTTTGCCCGAGACGCCGGATATGCGGTACAGCAGGTCGCCCAGCAGCTGGATGGAGCTGCAGGTGCAGACGGGGTCAGACAAGACCAGTCAGTTGGGACAGGGTCGGACCACGGCCAGGCCTAAAGGCAGACTCCCGGATTTAGGGAACACGATCGCACAGGCCCTGTCCCTCTGTAATTATCTACGACTCATTTTCAGGCGGGGCGACTTCCCCCACCCACACCGCATGGGGCAGCATTCGACCATCGATTTTTTTTGACGGGACATGGAGCCAAAGTTCAGCAAAGTTAAGTTAGTTCTTGTTGGCCCGTTGTAACAGTTACTTGTATCCGACTCTCGCATGAATGGTGCCATCGGACGGCCCATGATTAGTGGGTCATTTCAAGCAATATTTGGTTTGTAACATAAAATCGATATCAAGAACGTCACGAAGAACATATGTACGGTTACTACTTACTGGCCATACCGAAACTCTGGTTTATGAACAGGCTAATGAGGGGTTCGAAGAGTACATGCGTTTATGGACATCCATGGGGACCCAGTGCCTATTGGAAGGACTCAGCGGATATCATCCGAACGAAGGTAATTCTCTACATATATTTTCCACCAAATCTTTACATCCAGAGACCTTGGGCAACCACAGAACAACATCCAAATGTCATGCGCTGGTACTTTTTCTCTGAATCCTTACACCTTACTCCGTGACATACCTTACAACAGAATGTACTGATTTAGTAGCATGCACACCATAATGATCCAGGCATCATAAGTGGAGAAGGGACAGGAGGCCCCAGTGCATGATCAGTTCATTTTCGCTGCAATTCAGAAATTAAACCGAACCTGTCCATTGACCATGGATTGCGAACCAAGTTTTTCTCCATGAGCTTTTAGTTCACACCCAACATGACAGGATTCAGCCAAATTTGAACTAGGCAGCTTGCAGTACCACCATTCTCGAAAACACAGGGAGGAAAATACATTACGAATACGACAGCGTATTTACCTAAATCTTACATTGCACGACGCACAGTAAATGTTCAATCTTATGTTTACCGATCACATGACATGTAGCATGCAGGAAAAACATATTGGTGAGTGTGCCGGTTAACATAAATGCCATGAACGGAGAGCGGGGGAGTTGGGTCATGTACGTCTAATGGGAACGTGCATGTTCCTTCCATACAGACGAAGCTGTCTTCAACGAATATTGTACTTGGATGAAAAGGCCCATACATTCCGTCTTCACCATTGGACGGATAAGAGTTGCTAACGCAAAGGCACAAGATGATACGTAAGGCAGCATATACTGCAGGTTTCCACTCCCCAAGCAGCCAAAAACCTCACGAATACCATTAGGTGGATGCAGGTTTTTGTCAACGAAATCAGCGTATTAACGAGAGTGTAAACGTAGCTCCAGCGCGCTGCAGCCAATAGAGTGGCATAATAGTGCAGCCATAACAGGCGATATAGCAGCACATGTCCTGCTACCCTGCTCCAGCAGCATGGCTGCCTCTCAGAGACGCACTTACCTGAGCCTCCCAACTCCCTCCCCACCATCCAACGGTTCCAGCTCCCTGAGGAGCTGGAACCGCTTCCAGCTTCCGGCGCCGCCCACCCACCTGAGCCGGATGTGTGTGGCTGTGTCTGTGTCCCACCCACCTGAGCCGGATGTGTGTGTCTGTGTCCCACCCACCTGAGCCGGATGTGCGTGTCTGTGTCTGTGTCCCACCCACCTGCCATGTGTGTGCTGTGTCCCCACCCACCTGAGCCGGATGTGTGTGTCTGTGTCCCACCCACCTGAGCCGGATGTGTGTGTCTGTGTCCCCACCCACCTGAGCCGGATGTGTGTGTGTGTCTGTGTCCCACCCACCTGAGCCGGATGTGTGTGTGTGTGTGTCCCACCCACCTGAGCCGGATGTGTGTGTCTGTGTCTGTGTCCCACCCACCTGAGCCGGATGTCCCTACCGGATGTGTGTGGTGTGTCCGTGTCCCACCCACCTGAGCCGGATGTGTGTGCTGTGTCCCCTGTGCACCACCCACCTGCCCACCCACCTGAGCCGGGTGTGTTCCGTGCACCCCCACCTGCCGTGTGTCCGTGTCCCCGGCAGTACCCACCCACCTGAGCCGGATGTGTGTGTCTGTGTCTGTGTCCCACCCACCTGAGCCGGATGTGTGTGTCTGTGTCTGTGTCCCACCCACCTGAGCCGGGTGTGTGTGTGTGTCTGTGTACCACCCACCTGAGCCGGATGCGCCAGTTGTCGTCGAACAGGCCCAGCTCCAGCTCGGGCAGCAGCAGCTGGACGGCCGTGTCGGCGTACACGTGCACGATCCGCTGGCCCGCCTTCAGCGCCGTGTCGCGCACGAACTCAGTCTCGTCCGCCAGTGCCTGCCGCCGAGCTTCAGGTGTCAGCGCGGCACATGCGGTGGTCGACGGTCAGTGACGCGGGACGATGCCAATGTTGAAGGTCAGTGACGCGGGCGGTGACAGTGTTGACGGTCAGTGACGCGGGCGGTGACAGTGTTGACGGCCAGTGACGCGGGCGGTGACAGTGTTGACGGTCAGTGACGCGGGCGGTGACAGTGTTGACGGCCAGTGACGCGGGCGGTGACAGTGTTGACGGTCAGTGACGCGGGCGGTGACAGTGTTGACGGTCAGTGACGCGGGGCGATGCCAGTGTTGACGGTCAGTGACGCGGGCGGTGACAGTGTTGACGGTCAGTGACGCGGGCGGTGACAGTGTTGACGGTCAGTGACGCGGGCGGTGACAGTGTTGACGGTCAGTGACGCGGGCGGTGACAGTGTTGACGGTCAGTGACGCGGGGCGGTGACAGTGTTGACGGTCAGTGACGCGGGCGGTGACAGTGTTGACGGTCAGTGACGCGGGCGGTGACAGTGTCGACGGTCAGTGACGCGGGCGGTGACAGTGTTGACGGTCAGTGACGCGGGCGGTGACAGTGTCGACGGTCAGCGACGCAAATTCGACCACCGAAGGTGGATGTTCGCTGGCGGCTGTGAATCTCGTCCAAAGGCTGGCCTCAAACTCGATCCAGCTGGCTTTACATAGGTTCCACCCGAGATGTCTCATGCCAAAAACAGCTCCTCCTCGAATCCCACCCATACCGACGTGTGAACCCTTCCGCGCGGATCAGTGTCCACCGTGTAGTTGCTCGCACCGTGTAGTTTGATGTGAGGTCATCGGAGAAGCAACCACCAGGAACAACGAATCGCATAGCGATACAATGCAGCATGGCAGAACGGCTTGCAATCACCTTTAGAATGGCTGGGATAATCTGTCCGATGTAAGGCGTGAACTCGGCCTGGAACACCATCGGCATGTAGATGAACATCATGATGTAGCCGTCCTTGACGTGCGGAGCGATGTCGGTCCGAGAAGCGGTGGCGATGATATCTGAAACGGAGGGGTAGAAAAGTGATTTCTTGTTGCTTGACATAGGCACAACATTCTCAGTACCTGGAAGCTGGTACATGGCCAGTATGAACACACACTGCAGGTTCATGCAATTTGCAAAACGCATCGACAACGGCAATTCAGACCATTATAATAGCGGGAACGCAACAATCCGCCTATTAACCTCTTCATGTGACGAGTGATGACCCTATGATGACCCTTTACGCAGACCCTGTGATTGGTCATAAGTATAAATCGCTGTTGGACAGGCACAGCTCTGCCAAATACATTGAGAAGTGGATGTATTTAATGCTATTTGGCAAAATCGCGATCGCCTGTTGATGCATTGGTCTCTCAGTCGGGGGATTTTTGTTCGTAACAGATATAAACGCAAAGGTGAACGACATACAAAGTTTGCCAAGCATATCGAGCACAGTTGGGGACATTTGTTGCAGAGCAATCATGATAGTCAGACGACTGATGACGAAGTTTGATCGCATCTCTACATTAGAAGTGTACAAATAAACGGCACAGCACAATATTCGCAATTTTGGCAAGCGCACTGATACGCACACCTAACTTGTCATTTTCTGACGTAGAAATTGTGCATGTCCACCGGTTTGGTATTTCCGTGACTCGCATAAGTCGCAAATGCCAATGCCAACATAAAAAAATCGCAGGAAGCAGAGGGTGAGACGATTGCACAGGCACACCAAAGGATATTCGCACGCGGGTGGGTCGCTGCAAGTTTCCCCAGAGCATAGGCTGAATGGAAAATATTTACTAAAAACGTATGGAAAATCACATCACAGTACCAACTAGGGTACGCGAGCTCCTTTGAGTGTTTGTGCGGTAGTTATTGTAGAGTGGAGGGGCAAGGACCTTAACGACATACATCTTGTTAATAACTATAGCTTTCACTTGTTTCAATCGAGTTTTTCCCACAGTCATGGTGGGCTGTGAGGAGAAATCATAGTTCACCCCGCCAATCTATTGGCTAACTGGCTTTGAACAAAGAACAATTTCTCTAGTCAGAACATATAACGCATAGTTACCTGTCTCCTCATTGCAAGGCATGACGGATGTAAAACTAATCCCTAAAACGTTGTGAGATCAAAACAAAACATGGTAATCTCTCATGAGGTAAAAAGGAACGCCGTTACGCACCACTTTTCAGATTAGATTATTAAGATTTTGCACAGTGCTGTCCGTTTACGGTGTCGAGTACGGGAAAACTGCCGCACAACACCCAGTCATCCGTCCAAAGGGGCGAGCGGCGGCGCGGAGGGTGGCACTAACGGCGGGCCTGGCTCGCCCACCTGGCATCAGCTTGTGCAGCTTCTGTACGCCGAGGCCGCCGACCACCTCGCTGAGGCCCTGCGCGGCCCCCGACCGGTCGACGGAGCTCTGCTCGGACGTCAGCGTCTGCATCAGCCACGGCAGCAGGTCCTCGAACGAGGTCTCGCCGATGCCGCGCACCATGGCGCCCAGCGCGCGCGCAGACTTGCTGCGCACCTGGCCGACGGTGAATGTCAGTTGGATCCGGGGGCACAGAGCGTCACTACCGATACAATCATCACCGCTCCGCAGAGGATCCGCCAGTGTGCCGAAACTAATCATTGGTTAGATGTAAGATGTATCTGACTTCAAAGTAAAGAATATTTGGACATCATTTCACAAGCCACATTTCGAAGATTTTCCAAGTGGAATAATCTTGAATCAAAATGCAAATTGATGCAACTTAAAAGAGAGTGAAATAAACCAGACTAGCGAAAGTGAAATGAAGCAGATAGGGAAGCCAGACTCCCGGCCGAAAGGCAGGATAACGTCAAAAGAGGATACCAACACAGCGCGGATACCAGGGTTGGCACTACGCTGGCATAAACTGGTCAATACCAGGGACCTGACAAAACACATTTGCTGTCAAGATACAATAACCTTATGCAGCAGATCATGACAAGTCTGTAATTCTGGATCCGGATTCCGTCGTGGTCTGCTGCGGAGTCATAATTTTCGGCAGTCAATGGTTTTAGCAGCTAATCTCACTGGCATCGCAAAAACTGGTTGTTGCCAGCTTTTTGCCACCTTTGATGGATACATTCCATGTACAATCGTTGTTTATTCTTTCTCTATCTCCCACTGATCTGTCTTAAATATTGAGATAACCAAAGCGGATATTGATCAATGGCACATAAAAACCAAAACAGCCTCATACTCTCTGTGTTCTCATTATCAGCCGGTGATGAAGTGCTGGAGAACGATACAAATGATGGAGAATGACGTGCCCCGTGCAAGAAAACGAGATCAATACAGAGAGATGTGCATATACTCGAGATATATAACCCCGCAGCTAGCGTCCCGATTCGGCCGCTACGCCGCCTCACCTCCGGGACGGGGTCGAGCAGAGAAGACTTGAGGCCGGGGATGATGCCGGGCAGGTATGGCGCCAGGTCCTTCTGGTCCGTCAGTGAGTACATGTTGCCGATGATCTGCGCGGCCATCTTACGGACCTCCGTCGACCGGTCCTGCGGCAATCGGCCCACATCGAACCATCAGTGTCTGAGCAGACAGGGTGAGTTCGATACGTACGTCTACTACGGCGGTCGGTCCACATCAAGTCATCAGTGTCTGAAATGTCAGGAGCGCGATAAGGCAAGTCTACTGCGGCGGCCGGTCCATATCAAGCCACCAGTGTCTGAGGAAGGACTGGCGCGGTGAGGCGCACCTACTGAATTCGTCATGTCCAGCCATTAGTGCTTCAGCGTAAAACGAGGGCACCATGAAACAAACCTGTGCAAGTTGGGCTATGAGTTCTTCAGCGAGCTGAGAGGGTGCGACAAAGCGGGCAGGGTGCCTGGAGTACTTTTTCAGAGGGTTGGATGAAATTCGCACACACATCCACCTTCTACAAAACGTTCAACCAGTGTGAGATTTGAAAATGGAGCGGGAAGGCGAGAAGTAAAGTCGATGGAAGGACGAAAGAGGGAGAGGAACACACGAGGAAAGTAAGAATGAAAAGGCTACAATGGGAGGGAGGAGAGAAGGGGCGGGTACTGAGTTAAGGCCAAAGGAAGAGACGGGCCATTCTAGCCACGACCGACAAGAGGCGGAGCGTACCATCAGTCATTACATCGATACCCCATGTTATGCAACGCCAGAACAACACAGCATAGCGAACGCCAAGGCTCATACAAAGTATTCCGTGACGCAGGTCGGGTCGAATCAGCGCGATGGAACGCCACCCGCCGACACCAATTGACAACTGACCTGGAAGGCGCGTTGCACCACGGGCATGATGAGCGCCAGCGACGGAGCGTCGATCACGTGCACAAACTTGGTGTCGATGAGGATGCTCAGCGCCGACGAGGTGCGATTGGCCGGATCCTGCAGCGCCGACAGCAATATCGGCACAATCGCTGCAGGTCGCAGGTCACGTCAGGGTCACACGTCGGGTCGCGGGTCGCGCCGCTCAGCAGCCGCGAACATCAGCCAGACACATGCTGATTAAGCCTGGGCGGTACAGCCGCATTAGCTAAGATACCCCGAAGTGTACTGAACGGAATGGACCAAATGGACACTCCATCACGAAACTTTTCACAGCATAAATCGCCATTTATGGCACTGGACGTGTGATGCCAAGGGGTGGGCTAAAGCGCTCAAGTATGACAGCCACGGCGGTTGGTTATTAGAGTTTGGGGTGCATAATATGGGGAACGTCAATGGCGGCTAAACATGGTTAAAACCACGCAGCGGCTTACACTACTCAATCCTGCTAAGAACTACATCGTTCTTACTTCGCTACTACATCGTCGCAGCATTGCTGTCTAGCCGTTGATTGCAATACGCGAGGTATCAACTCATCTTAAATCGTTTACTTACGTCACATCTTCCGTTTAATCAGACACGGCTGGCTCGAATATTACCGACACAAAAAAAAGAATGTACAGGATAGTTGGTTGGTTATTTGGGCTTACGGGCGCATCGAATGATGCATAGGATAGTACATCACCACCAATCCATACCATATCCAACCACATCAGTACCAACCTAGCCTGTAATGGTGTCTATTGGACACCTGGCAGTTTTACGGAGAGCTGACAGAGTTTCAGCAGTTTCAGTTGGATGACGGCCTATTCAGCGGCGACCTCTGGTATTAGGCGAGAGCCATCGATCGACGGGCGGGGGACGACGGTCAACACGGACATCGCACACCAACTCGCGTCCACTAACCATGATCACGGGTGATAAATCGGCAATATGTTCCGCGGTTATGAAGGCTAGAAGTTATGGCCATTCCTGACGCGCGCCCCGGAGAACATAAATAGCCGGATAATACTCCACTGCGCACTACCACTCGACCACCTGCTGCCCCACGCCACCAGGCAGCCGTGTGACGATCGGCTAAAGTTTCTCGCGGTCGGCCGGGTCACAACGCGCAAGAAGGGCCCGTCTGCATACCAAACTTCTCCGAAGCTGAACTCTAGAATGGCCCAACATGGGTAGTGATGGCCACCGATGACGCTGCAAGGCTTAGTGACCCTAGATAGTTGAGCTGTGAGCATGGGCCTCGTACAGTGTCATAAAATTACTTCACCATTAACTGTGTGGATGAAGAAAGAAGTTGCTTGGGAATAGTGAAACATTGGAAGAAAATGAAGGATCGCCACTTAAGGATTAATAAAGCGGAATGCCTTTCACTTCGGTCACATGAATTTTTCACTATTTAGCAGTCGTGTGTATGACTGCCCACACATGTGGCAAAATGGTCAAAACCTAAGACAAGGATGAAATAGCACTATTCCATTAACTGTCCATTAATTTCGAGGCCACGTGGTCAATTATTTTACACTGGCCTCGTACCTCGGCACTATGAGCTCTACTGACCCTGGATCTCTGGGTTTCTGATGACAGAGCCGATCTGTTTTAGCGCCTGCGCGCCGGCCTTCTGGACGCGCTGGTGAGAGTCGCCCAGTACCTCGATTAGCTGAGGCACGATGCTGGGCAGACACGACGAGAGCTGCTTTGGCGCGCAGTACGCCATGGAGCCAAGCAGCTCCACAGATCCTGCCGGCGGCGGGGTGATCAGCACCACGGGACGGCTGGGTCACTCAGACCCAGCGGGGTGGTCACCGCCCGGTCACTCAGACCCAGCGGGGTGGTCACCGCCCGGTCACTCAGACACAGCGGGGTGGTCACCGCCCGGTCACTCAGACCCAGCGGGGTGGTCACCGCCCGGTCACTCAGACACAGCGGGGTCCGTCACCGCCCGGTCACTCAGACACAGCGGGGTGGTCACCGCCCGGTCACTCAGACACAGCGGGGTCCGTCACCGCCCGGTCACTCAGACCCAGCGGGGTGGTCACCGCCCGGTCACTCAGACCCAGCGGGGTGGTCACCGCCCGGTCACTCAGACACAGCGGGGTCCGTCACCGCCCGGTCACTCAGACCCAGCGGGGTGGTCACCGCCCGGTCACTCAGACACAGCGGGGTCCGTCACCGCCCGGTCACTCAGACACAGCCGGGTGGTCAGCACCGCGACACGGCCCGGTCACTCAGACATAGCCGGGTGGTCAGCACCACGACACGGCCCGGTCACTCAGACATAGCCGGGTGGTCAGCACCGCGACACGGCCGGGTCACTCAGACACAGCAGGGTGGTCACGGCCCGGCCAGTCCGGCACAGCCGGGTCCGTCAGACTCAGCGCTAGGTTCCCACCCAGCACGCCCCTGACGCTTGCCGTCACCCACAGACGTGGACCCAGCCGTGGCGCTCACGGTCCGATGCGTTGCTTGGCGGCATTATGTACAATGATCGGGTCCGCTTTGCTTTGCATGAGCCCCGTCACCTGCTGTAGTCAACGTGAGCACATCACACAGCCGCACACCGGCATGTGCAGCCTTATGGAAAGGCTTCTAGCACTTCGGCATTTCATCACCACGTAACAGGTTCCATCATCATCACGTAACACGATCCACGCTACAAACGTTTATCACCGCCATGAAGAATCCATATCACACGGCAACAGTCCCGCCATCATGGAGTTACACCACCCCAGCACGGTAGACACATCCAAACACAGCCATTTCCAATCACAACCACGTGCCTCGCTCAGATATCACCACATCGTCATCCCCATCACAGCCACGTGCCTCGCTCAGATATCACCACATCGTCATCCCCATCACAGCCACGTGCCTCGCTCAGATATCACTACATCGTCATAGCCAACACATCCACGTGCCTCGCTCAGATATCACCACATCGTCATATCCAACACATCCACGTACCTCGTTTAGATACCACCACATCCCCATCCCAATTACAACCACGTGCCTCGTTCAGACACTATCAATCAACACACTCAAGCGACACACACCCTCAGCACGGTCCCCGCACCACCACATAACACGTGCCACCACCTCCCGACACGTACCAGTGTCCGCTCCACACATCATCTCACCGGCCTTGGTGCGCCACGAGTCCTCCTCGAGCGCAGCCAGCAGCGAGGGCAGCACCAGCTTGACGCCGTGCGCCGACAGGTTGGACATGACGGCGCGCGCCGTCTCGTCGGTCGCCTCGCGCACGTACGAGTTCGTGTCGCCGTAGCAGAGCAGCAGGTGCGGCAGCACGTGCACGATGTACGGCTCGAATAGTCGGCCCAGCATGCCGCACAGCATGGTGAACGCGAACAGTGCGCCTGCCAAAACGGCCGGCCGGCAGGAGCGGTCACGATCACCGTCCGAGGTCACGGTCGCGGTCCGAGGAGTACGGTGATAGTGCAGGGAGGGAGGGGACGATGTGTGTGAAGGCATCTCAGTGGGGCGCACCATGTCCGACGCAGTCGATGCGATCCTAAGCTCCAATAACAAGGCACCTCAGTGCTGGGCATTGACTTCAGCTTTAGAATTCGGACATAGTAAGTCAATAAATACGGACAAGTACCTTCACTTACATCTACATCATATAACTCATAAAAACGGTGATGCCTTTTATATACATACTGCATGAGTATCTACTATACCACACAGATCATTTTGCATCACCACACGAGGACGGATACTAAGAAGCCGAACGTGTTTCGCAGACTCCACGATCTAATCATTATTCTACACGGTTTATGAAGAATTACAAAAAAGACGCTCACGGAAAATAAGGACGATAAAGCATAGAAATCGTATACAATAATAATAGTAAGAAAACGAAGAGGACACTCATCATTGTGTAAGCATCTCCTACAACGAGCTACGGAATAAATACCGAGGTGTTCAAGCGTTGTGCGCGCGTGGGATCAAAGCCGGGTCAGATTTTAATTGATTGATTATTTGGGTTTAAGGGCGCGCCGACTACTAGGTCATTGAGCGCCAATGGGTCAGATTTTAAGAACTATGCTAGCTAATTCCAAAGGCAACCTTGGCAATAAGAAAAATAGGGGTGGTAAATCAATACATTATTCAGTGCGCAAAAGTTTACATGGGCGAAATGCGTAGGTCTGTGGGATCCAGACAAAGTGAACACTCTTGCGGCGGCTTCTTTTCGCACCACCACGGACAAGTAACCTCTCCAATTCTAACTTCCAGCTTTCTAGACACACGCTTTCTGTGACTGACAGTCTCGGGGCTGAGCTGTCACGGTCCGGGTCTGAGCTGTCACGGTCCGGGTCTGAGCTGTCACGGTCCGGGTCTGAGCTGTCACGGTCCGGGTCTGAGCTGTCACGGTCCGGGTCTGAGCTGTCACGGTCCGGGTATGAGCTGTCACGGTCCGGGTCTGAGCTGTCACGGTCCGGGTCTGAGCTGTTACGGTCCGGGTATGAGCTGTCACGGTCCGGGTATGAGCTGTCACGGTCCGGGGCGGGGCTGTCACAGTTCGGGGCTGAGCTGTCACGGTCCGGGTCTGAGCTGTCACGGTCCGGGTATGAGCTGTCACGGTCCGGGTATGAGCTGTCACGGTCCGGGTTGAGCTGTCACGGTCCGGGTCTGAGTGTCACGGTCCGGGCGACAGCAGGCCGTCACGGTCCGGGCGAGCGTCACGGGGGCGAGCACGTCGGGGCGTCACGGTCGGCAAGCGTCGGCCGGGCAGGCCGGGGCACGGGGGCACCCGCCCCGCCGCCCCGCCCACGGGCACGGGCACGGGAGCGTCACGGTCGGGTCGAGCGTCACGGTCCGGGCTAAGCTGTCACGGTCCGGGTCTGAGCTGTCACGGTCCGGGTCTGAGCTGTCACGGTCCGGGTCTGAGCTGTCACGGTCCGGGTCTGAGCTGTCACGGTCCGGGTCTGAGCTGTCACGGTCCGGGTCTGAGCTGTCACGGTCCGGGTCTGAGCTGTCACGGTCCGGGGCGAGGCTGTCACAGTTCGGGGCTGAGCTGTCACGGTCCGGGTCTGAGCTGTCACGGTCCGGGTCTGAGCTGTCACGGTCCGGGTCTGAGCTGTCACGGTCCGGGTCTGAGCTGTCACGGTCCGGGTCTGAGCTGTCACGGTCCGGATCTGAGCTGTCACGGTCCGGGTCTGAGCTGTCATAGTCCGGGGCAGTACGGTGGCAGTCTTACATAGGGCCACCATGGTCTGAGGCAAGTACTTCATGATCCGGAGGTCAGTCCCAAGCGAAGAGCGGTTACGGTCCGGGGTTAGCGGGACGGACCACGCACCCAGCACCGACTGTTGCTGATCACTACCTCAAATGATTCATCTGCTCACGTCATCTCCGCTATCGCTATTGAATCGTGCAATCCTCACTGCACCAGCATGGCAGGTTATCGGCCTCGTGAACAACCCTTGGCTGGGTTCCGTGGAGCCACAGCTACATGACGCGGTAAGCTCGGATAGTAAATGACGGTGGCTTTCCACCGAGTCAAATACGCATCTGACCGCGCACAGCTGCATCCTCGTTTCGGTCGCTCACCCTCGCGTTTTTTAAAGTCTTTCTTGTCCTGGATGGCCTTGATGAGGACGTTCATGATCTCGAGCTGCTTCAGGGCCAGGATGCCGAGACCCTTCACGACGCCGGCGATGCCATAGGCGGCGCCGCGACGCTGCGAGAACTTGTCGGACTCGAGCAGGCGGGACAGCATTTGGCGCATTATGATCGCCACGTCCTCCTTGATGGCAGGCACCAGGGCGGGCAGGCAGGCCGCAACAGACGTCTGTACCTGCGGAGGAGAGACGAGAGAGTGGGAGTGAGAGCGAGAGGCTGGGAGGCCGAGATGCTGAGAGGCTGAGAGGCAGACAGGCAGATAGGCAGACAGAACAGACAGAACAGATATGCAGATATTGAGATAGGCAGTTTGAGATGGATATGGAGACGGGGAGAGAGGAGAGAAGAGAGGAGTGAGGAGAAAGGACAGAGGATTGAGGAGAAAGGAGAGAAGAGAGAGAGAAGAGGATAGGGAAGGCAAGCAGGAGGTAAAAGGAGCTAAAACAAGCCGCTAGTATAAAAGTGTACACCTACAGGCTTTACGTGATAACCAACATAATGGTGAACCAAGTCAGACAAGGAAGATAGAAGGCACATCCGGCCCAGTCATGCGCCGATAACCTGGCGTGGATATGAGCTGGTGTCAGTCTCTCCCGCACTCCGCCCTGTCCGCAGCTGGTGCCCAACAACATCGTCCGCACCCACTGCCCAGCCAACTATCCCCACCACATAGACCTGAGCCAGCTTCACCAGCCACCGTCTCCACACCACACAGACCTGCCACCGTCTCCACACCACATAGACCTGCCCAGCTTCACCAGCCACAGTCTCCACACCACACAGACCTGCCACAGTCTCCACACCACATAGACCTGCCCTCCTTCACCAGCCACCGCCAATCCACACCACACAGACCTGCCACCGTCTCCACACCACATAGACCTGCCACAGTCTCCACACCACATAGACCTGCCCCAGCTTCACACAGCCCCACAGTCTCCACACCACACAGACCTGCCACAGCTCCACACACACAGACCTGCCACCGTCTCCACACCACATAGACCTGCCACCGCTCCACAACACGCCACAGTCTCCACACCACATAGACCTGCCACAGTCTCCACACCACATAGACCTGAGCCAGCTTCACCAGCCACCGTCTCCACACCACACAGACCTGCCACAGTCTCCACACCACATAGACCTGCCACAGTCTCCACACCACATAGACCTGCCCCAGCTTCACCAGCCACCGTCTCCACACCACACAGACCTGCCACAGTCTCCACACCACATAGACCTGCCACAGTCTCCACACCACATAGACCTGAGCCAGCTTCACCAGCCACGTCTCACCACACTGCCACAGTCTCCACACCACACAGACCTGCCACAAGCCACCGTCTCCACACCACACAGACCTGCCACCGTCTCCACACCACATAGACCTGCCCCAGCTTCACCAGCCACCGTCTCCACACCACACAGACCTGCCACAGTCTCCACACCACACAGACCTGCCACAGTCTCCACACCACACAGACCTGCCACAGTCTCCACACCACACAGACCTGCCCTCTCCACACAACAGGCTTCACCAGCCACCATCTCCACACCACATAGACCTGCCACAGTCTCCACACCACATAGACCTGCCCCGGCTTCACCAGCCACCGTCTCCACACCACACAGACCTGCCACAGTCTCCACACCACATAGACCTGAGCCAGCTTCACCAGCCACCGTCTCCACACCACATAGACCTGCCACAGTCTCCACACCACATAGACCTGCCCCGGCTTCACCAGCCACCGTCTCCACACCACACAGACCTGCCACAGTCTCCACACCACATAGACCTGCCCCGGCTTCACCAGCCACCGTCTCCACACCACACAGACCTGCCACAGTCTCCACACCACATAGACCTGCCACAGTCTCCACACCACATAGACCTGCCACCGTCTCCATACCACATAGACCTGTCCCGGCTTCACCAGCCACCGTCTCCACACCACATAGACCTGCCACAGTCTCCACACCACATAGACCTGCCCAGCTTCACCAGCCACCATCTCCACACATCTCCACACCACACAGACCTGCCACCGTCTCCACACCACATGACCTGCCCCGGCTTCACCAGCCACCGTCTCCACACCACACAGACCTGCCACTGTCTCCACACCACACAGACCTGCCACGGTCTCCACACCACAACTGCCACCTCTCCACACCACACAGACCTGCCCCGGTCTCCACACCACACAGACCTGCCACAGTCTCCACACCACATAGACCTGCCCCGGCTTCACCAGCCACCGTCTCACCTGCTCGGACGGCGTGTCCAGCGCCTGGATCAGCTTGGTGACGATGGGCTTGATCTTCGGGTCTGTCTTGTTGAGATGCTTGGCCAGCGAGCCCATGAGGATGACCACCGACTGTCGCACCGAGTCGAAGTGTTCGGTGGCGGGCGCCGAGTCGAGGAACTCGTCGAACACAGGCAGCAGAGTGGTGGCCGCCTCCTGTCAATGCGGCGGCCGACGTTAGCTGGCCGGCTGCTTGCTATGGCTCTGATCAAATCCAGTGTCGAACTGCTGCACCTGTGCCTACCACCAATGAACACCAAAAAATCCCCGGCGACCTGGTGTACATAATTTAATGGCCGGCTGCCGAGAGCACCTGGTCTCGTCACGTATGACGTGCCAGATGTTTCAGAAAACCACAGCGATACATTCGTAGACCAATAATTTTGAGACTCTTTTTGTCTGTTGATTGGGTTGCTCACGACGCACTTTATGCACATTCACGGCTGATGGCGCCGCCCACACCGATTCGGTGGTGGGACGCGGGATTGGGAAATATCCTGAGCGGTGCGAGTGTTGAACCCGGGACCTTTGGCATCCAGAGCTCAACACCTTGACCACTCGGCCGTCCCCGCCCCTTTGAGAGAATTTAGAGACATCTTGCAAATAAATGAACATCATCATCGCTCATAAAATATAAAAACCATACTGGTGAAAGTTGTAATAAAACAGTGCATTTAACGGCATGAAGCTTGTCCATTATGCATGACGCAGGATGACATGAATAGGACGGAACGGCCTGGCACCTCGACCTCGCCGGACGGAGGAGCTCGAGGGTGTCCTCAGGTCTTTCTGTGATAGAGGCCCACTGAGTACACGCCGAGACCCATCAATTCGAATAGCGTCGTATACATGCTTTGCATGTTTTGTAAGAAGTTCAAATTCTGGCATGGCACAATATGCCAATGCCAGGTATATGCCAATGTCAGATGCCAATGCCAGGTTCAAATCATCAAAAGTCATTGACCTGGCACGAGTCAAAGTGGGTGATGTTGCAAAATCTCCTAAATGCCGCCATTCAGAGTAGCTGCAACATAGAAGCACCGACTCGTATCATGTTGTCCCTTCATAAAAACAAACAAGCTGCCAACTTGAAAAATAGGTGGGGTCAAAGTACTCATCTGAGGTCAGGTCAATTTCAACATTTTTACCATCATACTAAGTGTAGAAACCTAAATTTTGGTGTAATTATTGCACGCCGAAAATGACCGAAAGGTTGTAATAAGCATACTGGGTTATGTTATGGGTCATATCACTGACATCAGGTCAGATCCCATATGTATATTCTGCACAATGCCATCCATGCAGAATGTTCCTCTTCCTCGCAGTGGCATCCGAATTTGATTTGAGCGCCGCCTAAGTCATGCGACATGACATTACATGGTCAATGAATGACCTGAGTTGACCTGACCATATGTGATATCTGGACTTTACTTGATATTAATTTGATATTTCATATTATATGTATATATATGTATATATATGTATATATATGTAATATATATATATATATATATATATATATATATATATATATATATATATATATAACATCTTACTGATCATTCATCAAGGTAAAGGTCATGTGACTGGGTTGACCTAATATGATCTCTCGCGCCTTCAGCATGGCCGAAAGTGACGAAATATGATGCGACATGACCTCGAGCCTAATTTGGCTTGATAATAACGTTTTCCTTGTATCTCTAACATGCATGGTCCGGGAGCTCGGTTTCAAGCCTGATTCTGGTGCCACCTGACCTACAGTCTTGACTTTTCACGATTGCCAATATAGCTACATTTATCTGCTAATTCTTGACAAAGCAAAAATAAAATAAAACAAGCTCCCCTTTGCAACCATTTCTAGGATTTAAGTTGTCAGCATTGACCCAATATGACCCCTGGTGACCTCATCAGTGAAAATGTAAATCTAATGTGTGCTTTGGGCCGAAAGCCGCAATGTCTAAAACCCTTAGCATCTAAGAGCCATTCTTCGTTATATTAAACAGTGTGCTTCGGGCCGTAAAACCAGTTTTCAAACGGTGTATTTATCATAGCATACGCAAATCGGAGGTTAGAGGCAGGCTTTCAAGAGCCCCTCCCCTCCCGGGTCAGGCGAAGGTGGAGTCGCCGGGCCAGTCTGGTGAGGATTAGCAATACAGTATGGTCATAGGTATGAAGTAACGGTTAAACTAAAGTTGTTTGAGGAGTCTGGTTACGATGATCTGGTCGGTGACTGATGCTGCCTGATGGCCGAACAGTACGTTCTGCTACCGAACACATCTACATGTGCCACACTCCAACAGCCGGGACACACCGTACACACCGTCATCCAACGCCAGCTGCTGCCTTCACAGGGCGGCGATACGCAAGCATGTCAGCCGCAGGCGCGCAACTGGACTCCGCCCAACCGGTCTACCGATCTCGCCGACTCACCTTTCCGTTGGCCTCGACGCAAGCCAGCGCCGCCGCCAGCATGCCGTTCCTGACCTCAGTCGCTCGGTCACCGAGGCCGACCGGCACGAAGAACGACATGATCCTGCGGCGATAGCACGCGTCACGAGAGGCAACAGGTCGCACGCACGCACGCACACGCACGCACGCACGCACGCACGCACGCACGCACGCACATAACGCGTGCCAATTCTTCCGCCACAATGGCATGACACTATATATCCAAACCCGACGTGAGACCGTTGGGCGCATTGCCACGTCAGGGTTTGTCTGCCTGCTTATTCCAGCACACATCATGTTTTTACCACTAAACGATGAGACACACCACCAAATCAGCAGCAAAGGGGGCGTCTCGCATCATGAAGTGAGTCCACACATGATGACAACTCATGAAGAATCACGCACCGACCGATCTGGGCGAACCGGCGGCCGGCTGTCGGGCTGTGATTGGCTCACTCACTGTCCAACCAGCTGGTCGGGCTGTGATTGGCTCACTCACCATCCAACCAGCTGTTCGAGCTGTGATTGGCTTACTCACTGTTGGTTGGCTATTTGGGCTTACGGGCGCATCGACTGCGTTGGTAATACAGCGCCCAGCTCACTCTCCTATCAGCTCGCCGGGCTGTGATTGGCTCACTCACTGTCCGATCAGCTCGTCGCGGCAGAACGGTCCGACCGCCTTCAGGGCGAACGCTATGCCGACGCGCGGCTGCCAAATGTCCAGCGGCGGCTGCTGTATGCGGCCGAACTGATCCAGTACGGGCGGAGTCATCTGTGGGTGGAGTGGCAGCCTGGTTAGTCTCCGTACGGGCGGCGTCATCTGTGCCCTCGTTATTCTCCGGTCAGCCAGCATCTCTGTGGGGGCTGGCGGAGTGACAGCCTGGTTAGTGGTGACGTACTCCGTCACGGGCGGCGTCATCTGTGCTGGTTAGGGTGCATCTGTGGGGGGAGTGGCAGCCTGGTTAGTCTCCGTACGGGCGGCGTCATCTGTGCTGTGGGTGGAAGCCTGGCTAGTCTCCGTACGGGCGGCGTCATCTGTGTGTGGGGGAGTGACAGCCTGGTTAGTGGCAGCCTGGTTAGTCTCCGTACGGGCGGCGTCATCTGTGCTGTGGGGTGGAGTGGCAGCCTGGTTAGTCTCCGTACGGGCGGCGTCATCTGTGCTGTTGTTGGAGTGGCAGCCTGGTTAGTCTCCGTACGGGCGGCGTCATCTGTGCTGTTGTTGGAGTGGCAGCCTGGTTAGTCTCCGTACGGGCGGCGTCATCTGTGCTGTGGGTGGAGTGGCAGCCTGGTTAGTCTCCGTACGGGCGGCGTCATCTGTGCTGTGGGTGGAGTGGCAGCCTGGCTAGTCTCCGTACGGGCGGCGTCATCTGTGCTGTGGTTGGAGTGGCAGCCTGGCTAGTCTCCGTACGGGCGGCGTCATCTGTGCTGTGGGTGGAGTGGCAGCCTGGCTAGTCTCCGTACGGGCGGCGTCATCTGTGCTGTGGTTGGAGTGGCAGCCTGGCTAGTCTCCGTCGGGGGCCTGCTCAGTGGCGGTAGGGTCTGGTCGGGTAAACCGCGCCACACCAGCCTGGTCAGTGACGATGGGGCCTGGTCGCAGAGGTCGCATATGTATGTCCCAAACGCAGGCGACATGAAGACACCTCGTCACGTCGGCTTCGGTGTGAAGATAAAGCCCTCTCACCAATGCAGCGCTTGATGATTTTCAGCTTATTGTTTGTTGCGGAGCCCAAGCTGGCCTGTCAATTCCTAAAAATGAAATCCTTCACATCTGAGTCCCGGGCGGGACC
This sequence comes from Imbricaverruca yamaguchii, assembly GCA_034440575.1. Classification (NCBI taxonomy): domain Eukaryota; kingdom Metazoa; phylum Arthropoda; class Thecostraca; family Neoverrucidae; genus Imbricaverruca; species Imbricaverruca yamaguchii. Next base: position 1,877,733 of record JAOTOL010001636.1, on the reverse strand, counting down.
AGGTTATTACAGAAAGAAGCAACGCTTCAGAACGAAAAGCGAGCACAGGAAACAATTGAGAAATTTGCGAGGGGAATGAACGACATCGTCTTCCTTAATCTAGCTAGAAAAAATATTTCTAGGAGTCGTTCGGTAACCAAATATATTGTGAAAAACAACTGCGATAATTATGAATGTGGAGAATCAAATATCTCCAAAATTTCGCGCTATGTTTGGTTTTCGCTTCAAGCAGCACCACAATTTCTCTGCAGCATTTTCTAACCAGACGACCACTGAACGATTGCATCACTTTCAATCGCAAGTGGAAACTTTACGTAAATGTTCCACCTCCCACCGAACATTTACTTAATGTCTGCAAATGGAGCAGTTGGAACCGCGGCGCAACCAGCAGTCAGGTGGAATACGTCACCGCATACCAGGGACGCGGCCGTACCAGAGACTAAAAATACACCAAAGCCAAGCTACCGCAAAGCCAGGCCTACAGACGGGAACAAATCCGGCTGGCGGAGGAATCTGGTCGCGATTGGCTGCAGCGCCGTAGAGAACCACCAACCAACTGGAGATAAGGGGCGCACCGACTGCAGTGGTCATCCAGCACCGCCAAACAACTGCAGGCCTGCTCTATCCGGCGACACCGAGTGTGCGGCAGACGAGGCCATACGCCAGCCCGGGCGACTGACCAGCAACTGACTGAGCACGGTGGCGATGTGTGCGGCAGACGTGGCCACACGTCAGCACGTGACTCTGAGGTAGGCGACTCACCTGCAGCTTGTCGTCGTACAGCGCCAGCAGCTGACTGAGCACGGTGGCCGTCTGGTCGGCATGACCGCGCACCAGCTCGGCCAGCCCGTGCGCGGCCGCCTGCTGCACGCACTCCTCGGGGAACACGGCGTCCTCCAGCAGCGGCGCGATCATCCACGGACCCTCGCGCAGCATCAACTTCTTCCACAGCTGGTCAGACGACGCTCTGTCAAGGGCGCGTGTCAATAGTCAATAGGCGTCCTCCAGCAGCGGCGCGATCATCCACGGACCCTCGCGCAGCGTCAGCTTCTTCCACAGCTGGTCAGCCGACGCTCTGTCAAGGGCACGTGTCAATAAAGAGTCCCAGCTCAGCAGACGCGCTTATGTACAACAGTGAACTGAGATTGGCTGTGTTGTACGGAGAGCGAGCAAGGAAGAGGTATCAGCCGAAGATGTCAAACGGTCAGGAACGCCAAAATAGTCGACGACATGACGTGCAAGAAATTGAATTGGGATTGAGAAATCGATCAGGTGTCGACAAGGCATTGGTGACGTCACTCGGAGTCATTGCAATATCGCGAATGATAAATCTGCAAGCTGTCGCTACAGTTGAGTGGTTCCCGTCACATCTCATCGAATCAATTCATGAAGTCAGAACTTCCTTCACAGGAGGGAAAAACAACCTTCCTAAATGCTTTAGCTTTCATGTGAATCTCGGAATTTCTGAACACTGCTTCACACTCCACAGCTGGTCAGGCACTGTTCTGTGTTAACAACGGAGCCTGTGTGACGAGACGGTGCTCTGTGCCAACAACGGAACCCGCCTGGCTACAGAGCTCTGTGGGAGTCATCGCTCTGTGTTACACTGGAACCTGTCTGGTGAGACGGTGCTCTGTGGCAGGCGTTGCTCTGTGCTAACAACGGAGCCTGCATGGCGAGACGGGGCTCTGTGGGAGGCAGTGCCTCTAACAACGGAACCTGCCTGGTGAGGCAGTCCGCTGTGTGGAGGAAATTCTCTATGTTGTTTATTACATGATGCACTGCAGGGCCACTCATTCAATTCATTGATAGACAGAGTGGATACATTCTGTACATCTTCATATAGTATTATTCTTCATTTCTAAGTCCAACAGTAGAGGGATGGCAACTGGGGTGGATGGAGTTGGATAAATGTTAGCATGTGCCTTATATAATTCCTATAAATGGAGAAATGGAGAACAATGCAGGTGCACAATAACAGGTGTGCATAGCAGATGATTTGGTGCCTCCCATCAGGTATGTGGGTTGATGAGACTGGCCGCGAAAATGTAAGAGGGGTTGATAGTTGCTTTACAACAAGGTGGACACATTGATTAGGTCCAAGTATCTTAATATTGAGTTCAAGTTTGTGCAGTGCGGAGATATAACTTCGGGTAAGCAGGTTAAGATTGATGCTAATAGGTGTCTTAGATTTATGCACGCCTATGTGGCACGTGCACCTGGCGGTGGATTCAGAACCGGCTTTCGGGTACGTGACGCTGAAGGAATTCCTTAGAACTGAGGACATAACATATATTCGGTGGATTCAGTATTTCCCCCATCTTATAGTATCCTACATTTATAGGTTTAACCCAGGTGGCCCCTATAAGTCGTATTAAACCATAGCACCCTATTATATTCCACAAAAGTCAGTCTGGTGGGAGAATGTATTCCAACTACCTGGTAAACACTTCATATCATGTGCCACTTCATCCAAATTATCGTGGCAATTATATTATCGACAGCGCACAAATATCGCAGAAAAGTATTGACGCCCCTGGCACGCAATACTCAATAACGCGTGTTGCAAGTAGTCTGCCTTTGGGATATAAAAAATGATTTAAAGTTGATCTTTGCCATCATCGATATAATTACGAGCTTGTCACGTGTCAACATACCTCGCATGCATGAAGTTAGCTGAACAACTGTTACATACAAATTGCGAAGCTCAAAAATAGTACTTAGGTAGTTTTTTTTTTACAGAGCATCGAGAAACGTATCTTAGTCTACAAATGAATCTGTTTGGTAGCAGATACTTGGAAACAATCATGCATAATGCATAACTATATCCAAATTCCCGTGGATATCTGAGAAGCCCATGACCACCGCCTGAGGACTTCCCGCCAATCACAGAGGCGCCAGCCCGCGAACTTCTGGACATAACGAACTGCTGGTGGACCCAATGGACCAGCGAAAGCCGTACTTGATGTCGTCCGTCACGTCGAATCGGGCGAGGAAGATGCGCTCTGTCAGCACGTTGATCAGCTCCGTATCTTCCAGGCTCTGCACCACGTCCGCTAGCACGTCCAGGCTCTGTGGGCACCACCGTGCCGTGTGACGAGTCGCGTGCTCTCACGGGCGGGTAGGCAAACCTCAGCCCTTCCCCGTCTACCCGCTCATACAAGCACACACCCTTGGCGACCACAACACACAACACTGGGAGAAGGCTCACTCTCCAACCCCTTTCTTATATTTTGGCAATGCTGATTTGGAATTCAGTTAATTGCTATCCTTGCCACCTGTGTGGAAGTTGGAAGGCTGGCCGCGCATTGCTGGATTTGCTGCCATTGTCAATTGGTTGACGCATGTGATTAAACCCCAACAACCTACAGCATCTACATGGGCGATTACGAATACGCCGCGTCACTTCAACCCACTGCCGTCATCTCATCTGTAGTCGCCCTGCACAATGTGCAGCACACTGACGCCGAAAATAGTGTCTGTCCAGCGACGGAGTGCGAGACCGGAGGAAGGTACTGTGTGTCCAGGCGCGGCGACGCCACGCTGGAGTAACACGCTTGATGTGGCGCATTACTTAACTGATTACGATGTAAAACGAAATGCAGGTTCAAAAAATCGATGTTTGAAAGAATGTAAGAAGTCATCTGTTTATGTGATGCAAACTATTTCATAAACAGCGATATCTATATACATAAAACATATTTCTAGCCCCACCCCCCCAGAGCAGGTAACCATGGGAGACCAGTTTTGATCATCAATGTATGCATATTAATTCTGACTCTTCACTACATTCTTCATCAATTTTTACACTTACAACCTTACATCGGTTCACGAGAAGCATCATGGATGCAAACCGAAGACTGACAAAAATCTACATTGCATTGTGGTACGAAAGGTCAACGAATGTGTTGCATTCTGCCTAAGTTGGACAATGTTAGGCGCCATGGCAAAACGCCACCTCAATGACACACAAACGCTGGCCAACCTTACATACCATCAACAAACCAAATATACATATATGTATATGGTCATGCATTATGCGGCCGGCGGAGGCCGGCGGAGACTCACCCTGAGGGCAGCGTCGCGGACCGACTGGACTGGGCTACGGAGGGCGTCCAACAATGCGAGCAGCTCGGCCTGATCGGCCACGGCGCAGCCCTCGTCACCCGAGGCGCAGGCGGCCAGGTCCAGCAGGGCGGCGCACGCCTTCTGCTGGAGACGGCCCGACGCCGTGCCTGCCGGCCCAGCGACGCCGCGCGTCCAGCAGTCCGCAGCGACAGCGCTGACACGTCACACGGGGCCGCGCAACGGCATCTCACGTGACGCCAAGCGTCGGTATCAGTCAGCACGTGGCGCCGACGTCGGCAGAGACTCGCCTCGACCCGTCCGCCGGCGAGCATGCAGCCACATTTGCAGTAGTATTGGGAGAATTGCATAGGACTCGCGGCGCAGGCGAGAATTTCAACACATCTCTAATTATTCGCCCTTCCCCAGCTGGAAAGACCCCGCAAACGCCAATGACTCTGATAACGACCTCGACCTGTCCATTCACAACAATAATCCCGGCGAATTCGCTTGGCCCTTCAAAGTGCCCTTCCGGGTTCGGTTATGAGTCGCCGATGCCGGGCAGTTCTCAATCATGCGCTGGCCTCTGAGCCTGGCGATATACAAGTGCAATTTAGTGACTTGATAGGACACTACAGTGATAAACTATTCGTGAAATAGGGTGGAATATTCCACTTTCTGGACGCTCAATCGACATCCTTCTCCAAGAAGTATCGACATCCTGGTCCTTGGAACCACATCATCAGCTCAAAGTGCGTACATCATCAGCTTGAATTTGAGTCTGAAGTATCAAAAACATTTTAAATGACACTAATTCCATGGCAAATTTCTACATCCTACTGTGGTCGTTTGGACATCTCACACCTAACGAGAACACATTATTTCAACTCTGGCACACTAAGCATACTACTGATTTAAGCCAACACGACGGCAAGTACCAATTTTAAGGTCACGTGGTCACGTGAACGTCAATTTCCAAGAAATGTCTAATGAATTGTTGCTGATGTTGAAAACTGTCCTACCATGGTGTACTCGGCTAGAAGTAGTGAATGACAACAAAAGGCTAGTTTTTATCTTGCAGTTACGAAATTTGTAGCATCTTTTCACACCGCGAATGTTGACATCAGAAAACCTAACAATCTAACGCAAACAACCAGCGTACAAATTATCCAAGCAAATCCTAATATAGGCATACTGCTTTCCAGTCTTTTACGTACTATTTGAACAAGCAAGAAATATTTTGTGTTTGTCTTTTGTCCTTTGTGTTTCAGCCCACTGGGATCATGCGTTGTTCACATATCAAGATATGGATTAGTGACACAGGATGCTAACGTGCTGCATTCATCTGAATCTGACTACTACCTGGTGGTAGTTTTTGCATGGACTGTTTCGGGTCACAGCATCGCTAATTTCTCACGCCGACTGGTCACGGGCGAAGAGCAGCAACAACTGAGACCCGAACCCGTAACCTCTCGGTGAAAGAGCACCTTAACGGGGCGGGGATGGCCGAGTGGTTAAGGTGTTGAGCTCTGGGCACCAAAGTTTCCAGGATTAACACTCGCACAGCTTGGAACATTTTCCAATCCCGCGGCCCACCGGTGAAAGTGTGGGCGGCGCCATTAGCCGCGAATATGCATAAAGAGCGTTTACTCCTACCTATCGCAGATGCATATAACAATGCATTTCTGATGTAGTATGGAAAACATTGAAGAAAACACGTGGCATTCACTAGGTCGCCGCAAGTCGCCGTAGGTCGAATAATTTGTGGGTCAATCAGGTGCGAAAAATCATATCATTTCAAGTGAATCTAAATACAGCACTTAAAAAAGTAAGTTGAAGCCGAACCAGAGTACCGTAACCTCTTACCCAGGTCGTCACAGGTGAGACGACTTTTGCATTTTGGTGTACTTCATTTAATTTCATGAATTTAATATTTGGAGTCTTTTAGAAATCAATATATTATTTTGCAGACATGCTTAGTGCATTCCACATTCACGCTAACGAATAAACACGTCTCATATAGTTCATGACTACATAACTTTAAATTGAGCTGAGCAATAACCTTCACCTTACTTGACCCATCTCGGGAAGAGAAACAATTACTTGGATGACTAAATTGTGCCACTTCACAATTATATATTGTTGACAAATTGCAGTGTTTGCAACGGGCTTTTGTCATTGCTATCAAATAGTATCATCCGACTTCACCCATGTCATCATCCAAGATCGCAGTCGACACAACTGTATTTAACCTATTGAATGAATTACCCAGCTTAAATTCGGCACGATCCAGGGCTACCGACCGTTGTCTGAACCAGTCCCTGCGGTCATTCGTGGTACAGCTAGGCCCCAACCCAATTGAGCAGGCAGACCACCTGGCACGGCGCACACACTCGTACCGATGATGCGAAGGATCAGCCTGATGAGGGCGTCGCGCGGCAGAAAGGTCGGGTCGAGCAGGTCACCGTCACCGCGCTGGCGCGCATGCATCTCGACGAGCTGGACGGACAGAGTGAGACACTGCGTCACACACAGTCGGCCCAAGAAAGAGGCACCGCCCACAATCAAGAGCGGACGAGTCAGCAGGAGAAAAGTGAAAAAAGAGCAGCCGGACGGATACAGTGAGACAGTAAGTCACACACGAGTCGGCACCGCCCGCACATCAAGAGATGGGACGTAGTCCAGCCGGACGGATACAGTGAGGTACTGAGTCACACACGAGTCGGCACCGTCCACACATCAAGAGATGGGACGTAGTCCAGCCGGACGGACACAGTGAGACACTGCGTCACACACGAGTCGGCACCGTCCACACATCAAGAGCCGGGACGTAGTCCAGCCGGACGGGCAGTGAGGAACTGAGTCACACACGAGTCGGCACCGTCCACACATCAAGAAATGGGACGTAGTCCAGCCGGACGGGAGTGAGACACTGAGTCACACACGAGTCGGCACCGTCCACACATCAAGAGGGGACGTAGTCAGCCGGACGGATACAGTGAGACATGCGTACACAAGTCGGCACGTCCACAATCAAGACGGGACGTAGTCAGCCGGACGGAGTAATATACAAGTGCACTCAAAAAAGACAACAGTGAGACAGTGAGTCACACACGAGTCGGCACCGTCCACACATCAAGAGCCGGGACGTAGTCCAGCCGGACGGACACAGTGAGACACTGCGTCACACACGAGTCGGCACCGTCCACACATCAAGAGCCGGGACGTAGTCCAGCCGGACGGATACAGTGAGACAGTGAGTCACACACGAGTCGGCACCGTCCGCACATCAAGAGATGGGACGTAGTCCAGCCGGACGGGCAGTGAGGTACTGAGTCACACACACGAGTCGGCACCGCCCACACATCAAGAGCCGGGACGTAGTCCAGATGGTCGGCACGCACACACAAGACACGTACGACCGACCGTCAGCAGCTTCTGGTCACTTCACGACACCTACTCCACTGAAAATCCCCCCACTCGGCCTCTTCCCACCTCAACCCGGCTATCTTGAGTGCCTCTTGATCATAATCACCTCGCCTGATGTTCCCTCCGTTCCCCGCCCTCTTCTCTGAAATATGTGCTCGCTACGGATACCCGTTTGCCAGTCACATTCAGGAATCATAGTACGTTCGTGAGCACCGTCGTGTATGCTAGCTCGGTTTCCCACAATTATTCCGATATCTTCACAAGGCAATTGCATCCACCTCATTATATCCCCCCGATATTAGTTAACCGTCAATTCACATGAGGAACTGATTAAATAACTGGCATTTCATTTCGGGCACAACGCCAACACACTACCTGCGCGGAGTCCATTCCAGCGTCATTTCGCACACCTTAAGTCCTTGGAGCATGATCTCCTCGTCGTCGGTGGCAGTCTCCAGCACGTGGCGGATGATCATGAAGCAGACCACGAAGCCGGGCGCACTGAGCGGGCCAGTGGCGGCGCAGTGGTCGTGCAGGAGCCGCAGCGCGCGCCGGTAGGCGGCCTCGGCCGGCCGCTCCTCCTCCCAGGCCGGGTCGAGGTCGCACTGCGGCGCCGCCAGCCGCAGTGACAGGTGGCCCACCAGCTCGGCTGCGGCGGCGCAATGGCTGGCTCAGTTAGTGGGTCGGGCGAGAGGCGCACGAGGTGGAGCAGTTCGCGTGCGGTAAACAGCGCCAGGCTATCATTGAGCGCCGAACAGCAGACAAACGGGTAGGGGAAAAGACATGCAGGCTTAACGATACATGATATGATAGTTACAGTGATGGTGAATTTGCTTTAGTGCACGTCGTCTACGTCGGTCAGTAGGCGGTCATAACGCGACTTGACTTGTTGCCATCACACAATAACCAGCTGACTCCACGGGCAACACTCACCGGTCAGCCGACTCTGAACACAATAACCAGCTGACTCCACGGGTAACACTCACCGGTCAGCTGACTCTCAACACAATAACCAGCTGACTCCACGGGTAACACTCATCGGTCAGGTTGTTGGTTTTTTACGACACATCGACCGTTGAGTCATGTAGCGTCGCCAATCTCTCACGCCGATTGGTCGCGGGCGAAGAGTAGCGACAGGTGAGGCTCGAACCCACAACCTTTCGATTGTGAGACGATCAACTTACCCCTAGGCTACTCGTCCCCTCACTCATCGGTCAGCTAACTCTCTGAACACAATGGCCAGCTGACTTCACGTGCGACTCTCACCGGTGAGCTGACTCCCGGCGGGGAAGGCGAGTCGCGCCAGCCTCAGCCAGAGCTGGCTGGTGACGGGAGCGGCCAGCGCCGACTGCAGGGAGGCGAACAGCGCCGGCAGCAGCTCCGTGTACTGTCGCTGCACACCGTCCGGGTCGCCGGCGGCCACGGCGCTCACCAGCGACACCGCCGCAGTGAATCGCGCGTCCACCTGCCACCCACGTGAGGTCAGACACGTCAGGTGCGTCCACCTGCCACCCACGTGAGGTCAGACACGTCAGCTGTGTCCACCTGCCACCCACGTGAGGTCAGACACGTCAGGTGCGTCCGCCTACCGCCCACGTGAGGTCAGACACGTCAGCTGCGTCCACCTGCCACCCACGTGAGGTCAGACACGTCAGCTGCGTCCACCTGCCACCCACGTGAGGTCAGACACGTCAGCTGTGTCCACCTGCCACCCACGTGAGGTCAGACTCGTCAGCTGCGTCCGCCTACCGCCCACGTGAGGTCAGACACGTCAGGTGCGTCCACCTGCCACCCACGTGAGGTCAGATACGTCAGGTGCGTCCACCTGCCACCCACGTGAGGTCAGACGCGTCAGGTGCGTCCACCTGCCACCCACGTGAGGTCAGACACGTCAGGTGCGTCCACCTGCCACCCACGTGAGGTCAGATACGTCAGGTGCGTCCACCTGCCACCCACGTGAGGTCAGACGCGTCAGGTGCGTCCACCTGCCACCCACGTGAGGTCAGACACGTCAGGTGCGTCCACCTGCCACCCACGTGAGGTCAGACGCGTCAGGTGTGTCCACCTGCCACCCACGTGAGGTCAGACACGTCAGGTGCGTCCACCTGCCACCCACGTGAGGTCAGACGCGTCAGGTGCGTCCACCTACCACCCACGTGAGGTCAGACGCGTCAGGTGCGTCCACCTACCACCCACGTGAGGTCAGACGCGTCAAGTGCGTCCACCTACCGCCCACGTGATGTCAAACACGTCAGGTGCGTCCACCTACCACCCACGTGAGGTCAGACACGTCAGCTGCGTCCACCTGCCACCCACGTGAGGTCAGACACGTCAGGTGCGTCCACCTGCCACCCACGTGAGGTCAGGTGACACGTCAGCTGCGTCCACCTGCCACCCACGTGAGGTCAGACGCGTCAGGTGCGTCCACCTACCACCCACGTGAGGTCAGACGCGTCAGGTGCGTCCACCTACCACCCACGTGAGGTCAGACGCGTCAAGTGCGTCCACCTACCGCCCACGTGAGGTCAAACACGTCAGGTGCGTCCACCTACCACCCACGTGAGGTCAGACACGTCAGCTGCGTCCACCTGCCACCCACGTGAGGTCAGACACGTCAGGTGTGTCCACCTGCCACCCACGTGAGGTCAGACGCGTCCACCTGCCACCCACGTGAGGTCAGACACGTCAGCTACGTCCACCTACCACCCACGTGAGGTCAGACACGTCAGGTGCGTCCACCTGCCACCCACGTGAGGTCAGACACGTCGGCTGCGTCCACCTACCACCCACGTGAGGTCAGGTGACACGTCAGGCGCGAGTCGCTTAAAGCCGTCGGTGGACGGATCTAAGTGATCTTCATCTTCACATATTTTCAATACACCACAGTTCACACGGATGAAGTATCACTGGGATTGGTGCATAGGCTTAGGGTTATATCGAGGCACCTACACCAGACACTATTCGCCCGGCCCTTCCCGCCACCGGACGCGGGACTGATGTGCCCGTCCCGACACAAGCCCATTTCAAAATGTTTTCAGTGGTGGCCGCCAGGTGCCCATGGAACGCCTTCCCGCCCGAACCATCGCACCCTAAACACACCGGCCTGGAAGGAAGCAGTGAAGCGTGACTCTTGACTGGGATTAGGCATATTCCTGTACGAAAAGCGTCTATTTTTGCGTCAGAAAAGGAACCAAATTGAGGCATCGTTAGGTCCTGAAAGAGTGAAGCTCTGAGATGATCGAATTCGGGGAGCATAGCATAAAGTGACTTGCTCGTTCATATCCATCATCGTAGCTGCATTGAGGAGACTTGCCATAGTAAAGTTTGAACTGGTGAGCGGTAGGTTCTGATGCTTTTCATCATGACCTTGTGCATATTTTGTGACCTAATTTTGAACAGAGGAAGAAACAGATCTTGCGTTTCGGTGCTAAACGCGTCCATCGGACTAAAGTATCAGATACAGATGAGTCCCAGAAAGCCGCCAGGCGACAAAGATGCTCTGTGATGCTCATGACGTCCGCAAATCCGCGTGATTCTTGTGTTCATGTATGATGCGCAATGTGACTGAGGTACTGAGGAGCGGCTAGGTGTTCTTTGGTGACTGCATAATTGTGTTAGTTGATGAATCGTACGACAAATTCTAAGTGGTTTCCAATCAACATTACTGGAGCCATTGGAAAGCGATGTTGCGTGTGCCAGAATAACTAATCGTGGTATTTTGCGCCCAGTGCACTCTTGTCTGAGGGCGCCGGTTACTTTTAGGTGCTAGTCGTACACGATATCGCAATAGTCGAGAATGGGCCGGGGATAAATTGTGTCAAGTTAAAGTCAATTAAAGTCAGTGTTACGTGGCAGATGCTTTGCAACGGCGTCAAGAGGGTCTAGTTCCTTACTGACTTTACTTATGATTTCATTAACGTGAGCGTGAAATTGCACGCCAGGTGAGAGAACTTCTCGGAAGTGCACATGGTTCGACACGCCGTTATATTTAAATCAAGTGGCGGACTTGTTGCTCTGTAGGACATCTTTCTTCGCATTGGGAAGTGTGATGACTTGTGAGATGATGACAGATAACAGATATGAGACAGATACATGTCATCGACCAAACTAGGTGAGAACGGACAGCCCAGATGTTCAGGAAATTCAGGTCGTCCTTGAATTTCTGGAAGGTCACCTATGTCATACAATTATAACTAGTAGATCGGAATGTCACCGGGACCGGACACTCATGACATGTCCCCCCAAGAACTGGGCAAACAAGGTCAAACAGAAACATATTATACATCTCCAGAAACTTGTGGAGTGGCAGAAAGGTTAAACAAAAGTCTACGTCACACCTCCAAAAGCCTGTAGAGTGGCAGAAATGTTAAACAGGAACCTACGTTACACCTCCCGAAGCCCGTGGAGTCACCGAGGAGCACGAACTCACGCGATGTTCTCGGGAGATTATTGGAAGCCACCCACCTCCGCAAGGCGAGCCCTGATGCGGCTCTCCTTCTCGAGCTGAGCCGCCACCGCCTCGCGCTGCTTCTGCGTCAGCTTCTCTGGATGGGCGCGACCCTCGCGCTGCCGCTTGGCCTCCAACTCCCGCCGCAGGGCCAGCTCCTCCATTTGCTCACGGTAAGAGTACAGCTTGCTGTCGCGCTTCACGTTAGAGGACTGCACCTCCTTGGCGCTGAAACGCAGCGCGGTTGAGGTTACGCAATCTGCTAATGTTCACTACGTGGCTCATTAGAAGCAGGGTCAGAGCAAAACTTTATCGCGGTTGACTGGACCAAGATACCACTGATAAACACATTTTTGTTCGATCACGTACCACAAGTCCTGCAAGGTTAAAAACCGGTGCTTTTCGGAAAGCGACAAGCGATAATATTTTTTTTTAGTTTGCCAATGACCTTGCACGATCTTAACCCACTCCATACAAACAGGTAAAAAGAAGTACGAACAAGAATGCAACACTTCAGCTCGCTGTGACCACTATTTCCTGTTTTCTTATCGCCGAAAAATCGGAGGTGACTGAAAGTCGTCTCCCCCTGGCCCAGCGATGCCCGGGCCATTACGGCCTGGCAGACCACTGGCGCCACACTACCGTTACCACTCGCCACAACACATGCCGGCCGAGAGCGGCCCTCTGGCGCCACAACAGACAGGCGGCTGTCGCGGCTGGAGTCCAAGTGGCAGTGGCGGTCTCGCCTGTCTCTGATGCTCGTGTCGCACAGCGTGTCATCGGGGGTACGGTGGATGTACCGCTCAGGGTGATGATCATCAAGGTGGCAGTGGCGGTCTCGCCTCTGTCTTTGAAGCTGGTGTCGTAAAGCGTGCCCTCGGAGGTACGGTAGATGTTGTACTCGCCCAGGGCCATCAAAGTGGCAGTGGCGGTCTCGCATGCTTTTGACGCCGTTGTCGTACAACGTATGTTCGGAGGTGTGGTAGATATACTCGTCCATGGTCATCAAAATGGCAGTAGCGTTCTCACCTGTCTTTGACGCTCGTGTCGTACAGCGTGCCCTCGGGGGTACGGTAGATGTTGTACTCGTCCAGGGTGATGGTCATCAGAGCCTCGTCCCGCAGCCGCGTCAATGCGAACTCCACTATCTTCGGCACTAGCACGTCCCCGGCCAAGAAACACAACGTGGACAGCGCGTGCTCCCACGTCTGAGGAAGGTGCATGGTCCGTAATATACTGTTCAGGGCATGCTCCAATGTCAGCGGAAGATGAATGGTCGAAAACGTACTGTTCAGGGAATGATATCATATGCAAGAGGGGACAGTACGTGGTACCAAGTTTGAAGGGAGATAGCACGGGCTACTATGTTTTGAGATTGGAACGGGGGAGGGGAACGGGGTGGGAGTTACTCCAGGATGCATAGAGCCGGGTGACTCAATGGTTATGATGCCACTCAGCGGAGGAGCTCACTAGCCTGGATAGGATCGGTGACAATGTGGCAAACACACGTTGGCTCCAATATCTAATTAAATCAGAGGAACAGTGAAAGGAAATTTGCATAAGGCTTGGCAAAACTCACGATATGAACACAAAATAGCTTGGGCTGAGTCAATTACGACGTAATAATGCTAAGAATGGGTAGCACGCCCTCGCCAAACTGTAGGATTAGACCCAGCCTACCCAGATGAATTGTGGCTTTACGACGCACTCAGCAGGTGAGACCATATGGCGCCACCTGTCTCTCACCTTGATAGGAAGGGCGGTCATCGCGGGAAATCGAACCCGTACCTCTGGCTTGCTGGCTACTTGTGATACATATATTTGTGATATATATGTATATATATATTAGTACTTACCTTCGTGGGTCGATATTGCTCCGTGAAGAGCCCAACCAGGTCTGTCTGATTCTTCTCCACAAACTCTCGCGGCTTCACTCCTAGCCTCTTCACAGTACGGCACCAGAGGTCTGGTCGGTCCGCCACTGGGGGTTACACTCGACGTGAGTAGCACGGGGCACCAGAGGTCTGGTCGGTCCGCCACTGGGGGTTACACTCGACGTGAGTAGCACGGGGCACCACAGGTCTGGCCGGTCCGCCACTGAGAGTTACACTCGACGTCAGTAGCACGGGGCACCAGAGGTCTCGTCGGTCCGCCACTGGGGGTTACACTCGACGTCAGTAGCACGGGGCACCACAGGTCCGGTCGGTATTGGGGAAGGGGCGGTCGTGGGTGTGCTTGTAACACAGAGTACCAGAGGTCGGGTCAGCACTTGGGGTGCAAAGAAGTTAGAAGGCTATTGATGAAAAGATATGGAGACAATGGCGTGGCAGCACCAATATACTCTGATGAACTCTTGCAGTGGCTAAGTCCACGAGGTTTGATATCAACAACACAGAAGCGCTGGCCTCTTTCAGCAGAAAACATCAAGGGGAGCTAGTGAAAGAGTTGTACTTCAGCCGGAATAGTCTGTCTCCTAAACGAATCACCGACATTAACTGCATAGTGGAGAACGACCAGATCACCATCGATGTTGAAAGCATTGGCGAAGCACCTACCTCAAAGAGCATGCTGACATTTGTGGATTCTTGTGGATTCTGTGTTTGTTTGTTTGTTTATTGGTTGGTTCACGACACACTTTATGCACATTCACGGCTAATGGCGCCGCTCACACTGTTTCGCCGGTGGGCCGCGGGATTGGGAAATGTCCTGAGTGGCGCTAGAGTCGAACCCGGGACCTTTGGTACCCATAGCCCTGTGGATTCTATGTATGATCGCAGAGCAGGACTGGACACTCACCCACAGCTGGGTGGTGGGCTGGCTCCAGCAGCTTCATCGCCAGCCGTTCCGCCTGGTATTGACACTGCCTCCGCAGAAGGGGACTGGACACTCACCCACAGCCGGGTGGTGGGCGGGCTCCAGCAGCTTCATCGCCAGCTGTTCTGCCTGGCATTGACACTGCCTCCGCAGAAAAGACTGGTCACTCACCCACAGCCGGGTGGTGGGCGGGCTCCAGCAGCTTCATCGCCAGCTGTTCTGCCTGGCATTGACACTGCCTCCGCAGAGCAGGACTGGACACTCACCCACAGCTGGGTGGTGGGCGGGCTCCAGCACCTTCATCGCCAGCTGTTCTGCCTGGCATTGACACTGCCTCCGCAGAGCAGGACTGGACACTCACCCACAGCTGGGTGGTGGGCGGGCTCCAGCACCTTCATCGCCAGCTGTTCTGCCTAGTACGGTATTGACACTGCCTCCGCAGAGCAGGACTGGACACTCACCCACAGCCGGGTGGTGGGCTGGCTCCAGCAGCTTCATCGCCAGCTGTTCCGCCTGGTACGGCAACAGGCTGGTGTCCGAGCATATCGCCGTAAGGCAGAACACCACCAGGTCAGAGGTCAGCGCCGGCTGGTCGCTCAACTCACGCTCGGCGAACGACTGTCGGAGCGCAAGTCAGGTCAGGTTCGGCTGGGTCATTGGTCACTCGATTCACACTTGGCAAACGACTCATAAGGCGCAAGCTAGCTCAGCTCAGGCTAGACGCCAGGGCGAGCTCTCTCGTACAGTCAAAGTTACTTTGTCATGATATTGACGAAACCAACATTTTACAGAACATATTTTGTTTTCCTCAATTTTTACCTGTAAATTTTCATTCATATGAGGAAAAGTAGTAGCATTCGAAGGAATATGATGCGCTGTGAAATCATGCATGCATTCAGCACCCAAACCAAATATGAAAAACACCTTGTTAGTTCTTGATAGTAACAAAACAATCCTTTTCGCACGAGTTTCAAAGGCTAAAGTTACCATTTTGTGCTTCAGGCTGACAAAGATTGCTTTGTACACCATACACTTCTTCACTTCCACTGGAAAGCGATACTATATTTTACCAATATAAATTATAGATCACCATGTGGAAACAGCAGCATCTTGTTCAATGTTCATCTCATCATGCAAAATGCAATATGCTACAGGTTCTAGCCTCATTTGGAAATTTCTGTTTCCATTCCATTGGTAACCACCATAGGCTACATTACATTTGATTGCAATGCATTCTTCATGTATCATCAGTGTTATCCAGTACGAAAATGTTGCAAGTGGCACTACCCGTTATCAATCATTCAGATTAAACAAACTAATACAAATCTAGTGGAACAAACATGTTCTGGACTTCAGCGAGGAACATGGCAAGCAATTAAGTTCCCGTGGACGTTCCAGCGACAGATCATGAGGCGGTTGGCAATATGCCGTGTAAAAAACGACAAAATATCACCGTGACAATACTTGGGACGATATCACTGACGAGCATTACATGCATATCAGATGCTTTTTTGCCACACGCGTCCATGTGTCTACGCTAAGTCTATACATCAGCTAGGACATCAGCACTGGCAGGAGCTGCTTTCACATTCATATCTTGTTCTTCAGAGCTTGGCGGAACAGTCTCTTGTGTCTAGGCACGCGTGGCACAAGTTCGTGCAGGATGTCTTTCCTGACGTCGGCGTCAGTGCCCTACAGCCCACACCTCACAGGAGCCCGTCATCCACGAAGAATGTGTTCCAAGTGATCGCGCATGCAACCCAGGTTGTCTGATTCTGATACTCCGTACATTGGTCCAGTGACCCACCTGTATCGTGACCCCAGCCATGTACTCGGTACACTGATCCAGCAGCAGTGCCGCCAGCTGAGCGCCGCCCAGAGCCGATGCCAGGCGGCGTGCGGTGGCGGCGGCGGCGGCGCGGACCGGCGCGGAGGTCGGCCGACACAGCGACAGCACCAGGCCACGCGCCACACCGCGGTCGGCGCCGGCCGTGGCCGACACCACCTCGCCGTGTGTCAACAGCAGGCGCTCACACAGCTGACACAGGCAGATGATGGCTGCCGGCAGAGGTCACAGGTCACCACGGGTCACTGCCGTGGCCGACACCACCTCGCCGTGTGTCAACAGCAGGCGCTCACACAGCTGACACAGGCAGATGATGGCTACCGGCAGAGGTCACAGGTCACCACGGGCCACTGCCGAGGCCGACAATGGGCCAGTGCCAAACTATTGAAGAGACGGGAGGCTACATCGATAAGCTTACATACAAAATTGATTCATTGTAGTGTTTGCCACAGGCTCACGCCAGTAAATGCTCCTTCCTTTAGTGGGGTGGCTCAGCCACCCACAGCCTCACCCACCTCCCCAGGGCTACCTACAACTGACAGCAAGATTAACATTTTGTACATATCACCAACACGCATATTTCGGCCATGTCAGTGCAAAATTAAACATAACTCAGGAACATAACGTTACTTCCGGCAGGTCAGAGGCAATCCATAATGGACTTGTGGATACTATAACCTCGCGTCAATTAAATAAAACAGCATAGCATGTAAGGCCAAAATCAGAAAACAGCTAAACCGGGAGTCATACACGTCATAATGAAAATATAAATAAAATAAAACACATCGGGGGAGCGGCAAATCACTCCGGCACAGGCGGCACGTTAGACAAGTGGCGCCGCAGTTGGCGACCGAAGATTGGGACGGGAAGCCGCATCAGCTCGGGTGACAATGAGTTGAACCGAGTGATTAGTAGTAGGAGCATTGCATGGCATGGAAGCTTGCTTAAAGAAGCGACATAAAAGCATAATATTTACAATTAAATGTATTCCCTTCAAAGATATCATAACTACTTAACAGATTGCAAATTCAATATATGACATTGCTATTGATTGGACTTCCACTTCCTGCCAGCAGGAACCTGAGCTCTGCTCAACCATGCATACGACGATCTCACTTTATAGTGAAGCGAGACGAAGTGAAGACTTGAAATATCACCATGCTTTTCTTAATGACTCCTTGCCTCCTTACAAAACGAGAAAATGCCGAACATGGACACGATGACCTTTCCGCATCAGCCAGCAACGCCAAATCCGGCGCTGCGCGAGTCATTCAAAAGTTGCAACACCCACTGAGCACGTGACGTGCCATCCGTCACGACTTCTGTGACGGACAACGGCCCAATGGCCTGCACCCACCGTCATCGTTGGCCGCCTGGATAAACTTCTCGCTAAAAAACGTTTTCTTGTCGTCCAGCAGGAGGCTGAAGACACCATCCAGGTTCACGGCCGGGTTGACGTCGGTTTGTCTGAGCAGCAGCAGGGCGGCCACCACGCCCTCCGCCACCAGCGGCGCCTGAGGCGGTACGGGTCAGGTCAGACGACCGGCAGAGGTCACGACACACACCGGGAGACGGTGTGGGCCGTGGTAGACAGCGGCGCCTGAGGCGGTACGGGTCAGGTCAGGCCTGGTGTCTCGACCGGCAGAGGTCACGACACACACCGGGAGACGGTGTGGGCCGTGGTAGACAGCGGCGCCTGAGGCGGTACGGGTCAGGTCAGACGACCGGCAGAGGTCACGACACACACCGGGAGACGGTGCTGGCCGTGGTAGACAGCGGCGCCTGAGGCGGTGCAGTGGCGGACGTCTAGCACGTCGCTTACTGGAGCTATCGCTAATGAGCACCGACACGGCGCAAGTCACGCGGTGTATTACAGCGCCGTGGGGACGTCTAGCACGTCGCTTACTGCAGCTATCGCTGATGGGCACCGACACGGCGCCAGTCACTTGGTGTATTACACGCCGGGAGAAACTGACACTTTCCACAAGTTAGAAATGTCACAAATACATCGACCCGTGTTGTTTATTGTTACAATTTCCGTTCCAATGTACATAATGTTCACAGGATTCGCCAATCATCAAATGTCAAATTTGATTTCATGATTTAGTCAACCACTCCACCCATTAGTTATTTTAGTTTTAGGGGGCATCGACTGCTAAGGTCATTTTGCGCCCATAACAACTATTCAACCACTCCACCCGTCTGCCGCAGCTCCATAGAGACGCAACACGCGCGCCGCCTCACCTGTGCGCTGTTGGCCGCCGCCTTCTCCACCACCTTGGTGAGCGGCTCCGCCAGCTGCTCCAGCAGCGTGGCGGCCGATCCCTTCAGCGTCACCTCCATGCAGAGCAGGTAGCCGAGGCGCATGGCCGACGTGACCCCTTTCATGCCCAGACATTTCTGCGGCAGCGACATCCGGCTCAAACGGTGGGATCACGACAGGGCGATCAGGGCATGCGGGGATCGCGAGTTCATACAGATATAGATTTAGATTTCATGATAGATTGTAGTTTGATGTACCGTTAGTCGTCTAAAAATGTGGATAGATGATAGATATATAGATAGTCCACCTTACTGAGAAGAAGAGATAGCTAGTCCACATTACTGAATTTATTTGAAAGGCGTCTTAAATGGTAACTTGGAATGCGATTTTTCCCGTGCACTCTTGTCTTTGCATTTCATTTCCCAGACATTTTTGACAGCCCTATCTAACTATGTTTAAGCCGGTTAAAATTGTCCATTTCAGTCGGCTGTTGACAGTATTATTCAGGGCGCGACTTTGCAAGATAACTTGGAGACACACTGAATATTTGTTGGGGACTAAATATAAACCTTTTAGCGCCGTGCATATGTTACTACTTGCATATCTTTCCTTTTCACAACACATGCTTGGAAATCCTTGGCACAAAATCAAAATCCGTGTCTGGTGATATAGGTCATTTTCGTGGTTGCTGTGGATCACTTCTGTGGTTATTTTGGCTGTTTAAATGGCGTCCGCATTTCAAATGAGGGCACAGAGCACGGCTAAGTTAGCAAGAGGCAAACCTCAAGTTGAGGGGCGCGACTGCAAGCTACACCTGCAAGACCCTTCACCGCTAGCCCGACCTGGCTCCAGGACAACACATGTTCAAACATTTATCTAATTACGCCATCTTAAGCGTTACATGGATACTGCAACGCTGACGTGAGGGTTATGGGAGACCGTCAGTGCAGGTATCAGAAGCCATGACAGGACACCGCCAGAGCCATGAGCCACGCCTTCGAGCTCCGCACTGGTGCGGTGCACGATCACACGAATAGCGCCGAAAAAGTTAAATGTAACGCGATTAAACGCATAGTAAGATTGCACAGCCTCATGCCCAAAGACCAAATCAAAGCCAAGAAAAACTATACCGATATATTTACCCCATGGGCCAACTCCAGTCCGAACGCCAAGATGGTCCATAACCGAAATAGATCACTCCCTATGTTTTTTGTTTACCCTCACTATAAACTTTGAGCATCGGTAACTCTACCATTCAAACCATGCTGTTCATCAAGTTAACGCTGTCAACACTAAGTGTGATTACACGCCATGATGCTGAACACAATGACCAAATCGGTCGTATCTTGATCTTTCATAAGTTCTTTCCAAAAACTTCACAAAAAAGATGCATACATTTATACTCATATCGCCGACCGCGGCAAAGGTTGCCAGGCCCAAGCGAATACTTCGCATCACATAGTTTTCGGCTAACGTATTCACCCCCACTCGTCCTGTACAATAATAGTGTACTCGTACGCAAATTAAAAACCAGCCGTCCACACCACAACTCCCCCACCGACCATAGTAGCCACCGACTAGGCACGCGTGGACCGGCGGGAGTGAGGGTGTGTCGGCCGGCGCAGCACCTTGAACCAGGCGACGAGCTGCGGCGGCGGCTGGCCGGCGATCTTGGCGCACCAGCGGCGCAGCTGGTGCAGCGCCTGCACCGCGGTGCCCTCGTGAGCCTCCTGCTCAAACACCCGGAGCAGGCCGTCGGCAGCCGAGGACACCAGCGATGGGGTGCTACTGCCGGGCACAGCGCTCTGCGACAGGTTGCCGATGGCCTGGCCGGGAAGAAAAACACACCGGATAACGCTGGCTGTGCGATGACGCGTGAGAACGAACTTGGTGCATGACGCGTGTAGAACGACAATGACTATGTCACAAGGTAATGACAGAGGCCGTGGCTGTGGTGTCTGACTCTGCCACAGGGCGCCGGGTAGAGGCAATGGCTGTGGGCTGACTCTTTCTGACTCTGCCACAGGGCGCCGGGAAAGCAATACTATGACAGGATACAAACAGAGGCAATGGCTGTGGTGTCATCACTATTGTCTGACTCTGCCACAAGGCGCCGGGTAGAGGCCATGACTATGGTGTCTGACTCTGCCACAAGGCGCCGGGTAGAGGCCATGACTATGGTGTCTGACTCTGCCACGGGGCGCCGGGACAGAGGCCATGACTATGGTGTCTGACTCTGCCACAGGGCGCCGGGACAGAGGCCATGACTGTGGTGTCTGACTCTGCCACAAGGCACCGGGACAGAGGCATGGCTGTGGGTCTGACTCTGCCACAAGGTACCGGGACAGAGGCAATGGCTGTGGTGTCTGACTCTGCCACAAGGCGCCGGGACAGAGGCCATGACTATGGTGTCTGACTCTGCCACAGGGCGCCGGGACAGAGGCCATGACTATGGTGTCTGACTCTGCCACAAGGCGCCGGGTAGAGGCCATGACTATGGTGTCTGACTCTGCCACAAGGCGCCGGGACAGAGGCCATGACTATGGTGTCTGACTCTGTCACAAGGCGCCGGGACAGGGCCATGACTATGGTGTCTGACTCTGCCACAAGGCGCCGGGACAGAGGCCGTGGCTGTGGTATCTGACTCTGCCACAAGGTGCCGGGACAGAGGCAATGGCTGTGGTGTCTGACTCTGCCACAAGGTGCCGGGTAGAGGCCATGACTATGGTGTCTGACTCTGCCACAAGGTGCCGGGACAGAGGCAATGGCTGTGGTGTCTGACTCTGCCACAAGGCGCCGGGACAGAGGCCGTGGCTGTGGTGTCTGACTCTGCCACAAGGCGCCGGGACAGAGGCAATGGCTGTGGTGTCTGACTCTGCCACAAGGCGCCGGGTAGAGGCCATGACTATGGTGTCTGACTCTGCCACAAGGCGTCACACGACTCGACCACAGTCATGACGAACAAATGGCACAGGCCTGGCGTCGTCGCTGGCGGTTATCATAGCACACCTCATACTCGCATGGCGACAAAAGACACGATCAGTCATGCCGGACAAATAGCACCGACTGACCGAGTATTTACCAATAGCAAATGCTGCTGACGGCTACCACAGCACACCTCGCAGTCGCATGGTGGCATTAAACTTAACATGGGCAACATCAATCTTCAAAAACAGTCAGCCCAAACAAAACCGCACACCACCTGCCGTTCCTGACCGGGCATGATCTCTATTGCTGTTGGTCCGGTGGCCCCAGTACCCTGCCTTGCACTTAACCGGGTAGCAAATTAATTGTCTACTCATCGCGCCACCGCACGTTGACGACCGCACACATTATCTTGCTGCCGACCCATTCTCAGCAGTTCGGCTTCACCACTGCCCTGCCGCTCGGCCCGTCGGACCGGCGCCGGCCACCCACCTGCAGGACAGCCAGCTTCTGGTCGACCAGGGTGAGCTTGCCCTCGCCGCCGGCCAGCACGTCCAGCAGTCGCGTCAGCAGCAGCTGGACGGCGGCAGCGTCGCTGCAGTGGCCGGCCAGCGCCAGCACGGCGCGAGACGTCTCCTGTCGCGTCTGCTCGTCCTTGCTGTGGATGTGCGCTGCGGGCCGGCGCCGGGATCACGTCAGAGTGGGGACACCATGGTGACGTCAGAGTGGGGGCGCCAGGATCACGTCAGAGTGGGGGACTCCATGGTGACGTCAGAGTGGGGGCGCCAGTATGACGTCAGAGTGGAGACGCCGGGGTAACGTCAGCGGGGGCGCCGGGATCACGTCAGAGTGGGGGACACCATGGTGACGTCAGAGTGGGGACGCCGGGATGACGTCAGAGTGGGGGACACCATGGTGACGTCAGGGTGGAGACGCCGGGATCACGTCAGAGTGGACGCCGGGGTAACGTCAGCGGGCCGGGATGACGTCAGAGTGGAGACACCGGGATGACGTCAGAGTGGGACACCGGGATCTGGTCAGAGTGGGGACACCGGGACCACGTCAGAGTGGAGACGCCGGGGTAACGTCAGCGGGGCGCCAGGATGACGTCAGAGTGGAGACACCGGGATGACGTCAGAGTGGGGACGCAGAGATAACGTCGATGTGGAGACGTCGGGATCACGTCAGAGTGGAGGCGCCAGGATGACGTCATAGTGGGGGCGCCGAGTAACGTCAGAGTGGGACACCGTCTGACGCGGCGGGAACGCTCTAGTGAGCTACGATGTTGTAGGCGGAGCCGGAGGCATGCGGGTCTCATCAGCGAGACGACGACACAGTACGCCATCTATGCATACAATGAGTGTGAAGGTGCGACACTCGACAGGCTGTATGCAGGGGCGTGAACCAGGTTGGTGGATGGATGTGGCGTGTGGTTGGTTGGTTGGCTATTGGTTTTACGACACATCGACCGTCGAGTCATGTAGCGTCGCCCATCTCTCACGCCGATTGGTCGCGGGCGAAGAGTAGCGACGGGTGAGACTCGGACCCAAACAATTTCGTGAGACGAGCAACTTACCCCTAGGTTACTCGTCCCCGGGGGTGGCGTGTGGAGTAGTGTGGTCAGCATGGTGGAGGGTGTCAGGTGGTGGATAGTGTGGTCCATGGTGAACAGGGGCAGTGTGGTGGATTGGTGTGGTCAGTGTGACGGAGGGGTGTGACCAATGTAACGGAGGGGTGTGACCAGTGTAGTGGAAAGGCATGACCAGTGTGGCGGTGGCGGTGGCGGTGGTGGTGGTGCAGGACTTTATATTTGCTTAGGTCTCCCACCTGGGGACTTTTTATTTGTATACACGCACACATACACACACACTATACACACGGCAGAGGTTTAATTTCTAGGCACCCTTGCTGGGCGATATTGTTCACGTGCTTGGTCTCAAATTACTCGCCGCAACACGTTGTGCACACGGCGGGGCTATCCCAGTTTATCGGGCACGGCAAACAGAGGACTGCTCCGGTGACACGTGGCGACGTCATAGCCTCGGGCCACACCATCGGACCCAATGACCTGCTCAAATGCAGGTTATGTCCGTGAACCAGACGCCGCGGGCGCCGGTCAGCCGTAGTTAATCACATCTCAGCTCGGCCGGCATTCCGAGCTGCTAGCTTCGCCCAGGTAGGAGTCGGCCGAGAAAACATCTGTCCATGGTCAAAGTTAGACCAAGGACCTACCACACTCGAAACAGACGCCCACTGAAACTGCGCCACCAAGGCAACTTAGCCGCTGATGATAATTTTTACGTCATACAGAAGAATATCAATGCAGATATAAGCAAGTTTATATGGGCTTTACATGGGTTACGGTGGAAGGTAGTAAACTAGATGTTGTTAGAGAGAAAAACGATTTAGGTGTTAGCTTCAAGGGACCTTCAAGCAGGAACACAATGCAACTAAGCTTGGGCAGAGGGCAGAGGGCAGTTCGTGTTAGGAATCATTAACAGGAGCATTCAGCACAAAAACAAATAAGTTATGACAAATGTGTTTGCTGACGTGCGACGACACTTAGCATATTGTGTTCACAACACACTACAGGAAATCAAAGGCGATACGAATTCCTGATACCAGCCCAACGTAGCGCCAGCCTGGGTTACTAGACTTGGGTGGTTGGACATGGTTTTTATGTCAACTGCTTTAGTCATATAGACAGGTGGGACTCGAAGCCACACCTTTTCCGTTGGGAGACGATCATTCTGCTCACTCCCAGACTACTGATCCCCAGGCTTGCTAGTCTTACGGGCACACCTGTAGTGCAAACATGCCATCACTATGCACAGAACATCCGGCTTCTGCCCATCCACAGTCCCTACCTAAATCTGGCTAACCACTTTATCACGCCTTCAGTCATGACCAGACACGTCACCTACTTCGTGGTGGTGGATGTTTTAGGGCGGATCGATTGCGTTAACCATCTTGCGCACATAATGCCAGTCACCTGCATCATCTCCCCACACACAACCCCACAGCTCAGACCGGAACGGCGGCCGACTCACTTCCGAGCGGCTTGGCCAGCTCCTCGGCGTACTGGCTGAGGTCGAGGCTGAGTCCGTCCAGCAGGCCGGCCGTGGCGCTGACGGCCACCTCGGGCGAGCGCAGCAGCGCGCGGCCCAGCGCCGGCAGCACGTCCCCGGAGAACTCGGCGTGCGTCACGTGGCGCAGCGCGTGCGAGCAGTAGCGCAGCGGCGGCGCCGGCGGACGCGACTTGCCGCCCACCACCAGGCGGATGAGGCCGCGCAGCACCGGCTTCTGCAGCCCACACACAGCCCGCACGTCAGAGGCGTGGTACTCGGTGGTCAGGACAGGTGACACTCTTTGGTGATAAGAGTACGTGGTGGCCATCAGTCGTTACCACCGATCATACTCCTTAGTGGCCAGGACAGGACCTATCATACTCCTTAGTGGCCAGGCCAGGACAATAGTGATGCCCGCCAGTCGCTACCACAATTCATACTCACTAATGGTCCGAAAAATGACGCCCCTTAGTGACTCGGGTGGGTGGTACTCGTTAGTCACCACCACAGGTTATACTCGCTATTGGTCAGCATAGATGACACTTGTCAGTGCACAAGATGGTTGAAATTAGATAGTAGCATAGGACCAGAGGCGGGGAAGTCGAGGACTCTAGCACTGTCTGTGGAGATGCCAGCCAGACGCGTCACAGTCACCGTCCGCCGATTGCTCGCCACAGCAGCGTACTGTCATCGCATAGCAGCTCCGCAGTCCGAGTGGCATCAACATGGCACACGACAAATATAGACACAACTAGCGTCCCACGGCCCTGGCGGGGTGCGTCTGCCCCTCTCCCCGACCCATCCTCTCGGACAGCCGATCTCTACTGCTGATCTCACAGGTAGCGTAACCAAATCCGCACCCGGGACGGGCTGTTTCCGCGACACACCTTCAACTGGGCCAGCTGGGTCATCTGCTTGCGCTCGTCCAGACAGCGGACGATGTGGGAGCCCAGCACGAGGTCGGCCAGACCCAGCTCGGCCTCGCTCAGGTACTGCGCGTACGCCTGCACCTGCTCCTCCGTCTTCAGCGCCTGCCGCAGCACACACGCTCCGATGACACAATGGAAGAGTGCCAGGGAAACTGGAAACCTAGTGCTGTGAGTCGTAACCAAGTCTGTCCACCCAGATGTACATTTGCTACCATTCCACTACCTCACAGCTCTCTCCACCAAATTCACCCATATGGCACCATCTAAAAACAGAAAACATACATATTAGGGTCCTAGTCGTGCAATATGTGTGCATTGATACAGCTTGAATAAGATTAAAATTGGCGAGTAATGGTACTTTGAACGACCAAAGCAGGATGTGTCTGCAAGATGAACATTAAAATTCGACTCTATGAGTGAACAATCAATGCAATGGTGCTGAAAACGTGTACCTCCATCGTGTGAATAAGGTGCAGCATCACAGCAGTAATGAAACAGTATTTGACAATACCTGAAACCGTCGGAAATCCGTCCGATGATTAGAGGATCTCCACCAGGCAGTTAGCTAATGTGACTCAGTGTACATGAAAACACTATGAACCACGTTCCAACTCAGACCAGATCCTCGTTCTTACACCAAACGCAATCGACGTCGCCGTTTATTGGGGAGGTGTAACTGCCGAAGTGGTTACATTTCCCACACTTCTATCTCATATGACAGAACACCAAGAGTGCGGTTCCACGATACCATTTAACATCTTGTAAGCACGGCTCCTCCATCTCACCTGACTGAACATCTTGTGAGCGCAGTTACTCCATCTCACCACAAATCTTGTGGGCACTCTCCTGCGCCTCACCTGCACTACAACTGTGAGCGCGGTTCTCTACGATCTCACCTGACTGAACATCTTGTGAGCACGGCTCCTCCGTCTCACCTGACTGAACATCCTGTGAGCGCGGTTACTCCATCTCACCTGACTGAACATCTTGTAAGCGCGGCGCAGGTGTGCGCGGTGCTCGGAGGCCACCACGCTGGCGAGCAGGCGAGCCTGGGCGGCCGCCAGCGAGGCGAAGTCGGCGCGCTGGTCGGCCGTCGGCGCGGCGAAGCACAGCTCCAGCAGGCAGCACGACCAGGAGAAGGCCGCCAGGTGCACGCCTGCCGTGGCCACGCTGCGCGGACCGGTCAGCGTCAGCTGCTTGACGGGATCACGCGGACAGTGACGGATCTTGACGAGAGCACGCGGACAATGAGGGATCTGGACGGGATCACGCGGACAGTGCGGGATCTTGAAGGGATCACGCGGACAGTGCGGGATCTTGACGGGATCACGCGGACAGCAAGGGATCTTGACGGGATCACGCGGACAGTGCGGGGTCTTGATGCAGCGTCGGACAGTGAGTCATAAGCGACACCCCGCCAGCGACGCGACACGTCACGCGCAGGATACGATACTGAGGTGGTGTGGATCAGATCCGAACCGCATCACCCGCACTGAAGTACATTACATTTGCTCCGAGGTGTACTTCGCTGCAGCATGGTATACACGCCGCCATAGGCGTACATACTCCATGCACGCCTGACCAGCCTTCACCTTCACCCTCCCTCTCTCCTGCGTCTCGTGATATTAACCATCAAGTCTGCACGATTCACTGGACCAGATGTACCTCCCTTAAGCGTTGATACGCCTCCATGTGCAATGTTTGCATTTTAGATCATCTTCCGGCGAGGGAGCTGCCACACATATTGCAAGAGGCCTGAACTGTCGTCACTATGTCAGTGTTCATGGTGCAAATGTTGTTTCAGAAAACACTGTCCGACAAAAATAAGGGCCTCGTTTTGCTGTCCGACGACGCCGCACCACTGAACAGGTCCCATCAATATTGGCATCTACAGACTTATCAAATCAACACTACACCTTCACATGTAAGTTTTTCCTGTTCTGCTCGACTAGTTGAAAAATTAGGTTCAGATTGTTAATCAAAATACTACCACCAAGCCCTTCTGGTTTATGTATGCCACCAATTGCCACCGGCCGGAACTTGGGCAGGTGGCACTCAATAAACAGCGATGGAACACACAGCAGCATGGATACTATGATTTTATGGTGTTTTGGGTAATTCTTATTAACATAGTCATTGCCAGCTGTATCTCTATGCGATCAAAATGGCTCGGTAATTAATCTTCCACGCTGTGTGAGACAGATAAGCTTCTGATAAACGTGCCATTGAGCAATTACAACTGGTGGGGAAAATAAAACCTCCATCAGCAAGAACAGGGAGCATGCCCTTCTACCGTTCATAGCACGGGGCCTCATAGCTCCTAGCATATTTTGCTGCACTATAAAACATTGCTCAGCAAGCAGATTAATAGAATTGACGATTTGATATTGCATAGCCGGTTTTTGTGCCTTCAGTCAGTCTGTGCTACAACTAAGACGTCCAGTACACTGCACCACGACACCAGCCTGGCCATACTTCAGCTACGTACGAGGCGTGGCCGGCGTTGCAGGACTTGGCCACGTCGGCCAGGACGGCCGGCATATGCTTGGCCACGGACTGCGCGTGCACGGTAGCCAGCTGGCGGACGGCCCCCGCCACCAGTTGACGCGACTTGGTGTCCGTGTAGCGGTACAGCGTGGTGGCCATCAGCCTGCACAGGCCCCGTACGGCCGCCTCCGGCAGATCCACTGTCACAGAGGTCAGCTCAGGTCAACAGAGCAGTAACTGGTGTCAGTGTAGCGGTACAGCGTGGTGGCCATCAGCCTGCACAGGCCCCGTACGGCCGCCTCCGGCAGATCCACTGTCACAGAGGTCAGCTCAGGTCAACAGAGCAGTAACTTGGTGTCGGTGTAGCGGTACAGCGTGGTGGCCATCAGCCTGCACAGGCCCCGCACGGCCGGCTCCGGCAGATCCGCTGTCACAGAGGTCAGGTCAGGTCAGGTCAGGTCAACAGAGTGGTGACTTGGTGTCGGTGTAGCAGTACAGCATGGCGGTCATCAGTCTGCACAGGCCTCGCATGGCCGGCTCCGCCAGATCCACTGACACAGAGGTCATGTCAGGTCAGGTCAACAGAGCAGTGACTTGGTGTCGGTGTAGCAGTACAGCATGGCGGTCATCAGTCTGCACATGCCTCGCATGGCCGGCTCCGCCAGATCCACTGACACAGAGGTCATGTCAGGTCAACAGAGTGGCGACTTGGTGTCGGTGTAGCAGTACAGCATGGTGATCATCAGTCTGCACAGGCCATGCGTGGCCGGCTCCGGCAGATCCACTGACACAGAGGTCAGGTCAGGTCAGCAGACATTAGTCCCAGGCAGGGCAGCAGGCAGATGCGCATGACTGAAACATAGGCAGCGTGGCCGAGCCAAAAGGTCGTGCTAGGCTTGCTGATATGTTCGTAATGACAAACCATGCATCAATCCAACAGAGTCGGGGATGAGTATCCTAGGGGTAAGTTGACCATCTCACAATCGAGATGGTGGGTTCGTGTCTCACCTGTCACTACTCTTCACTCGCGGCTAATCAGCGTGAGAGATTGACGACGCTTCATGACTCAACGGTCAGTGTCGTAAAACCAGTAACCACCACCACCAGTCCAATGGTTGGTTCGTTGGCTATTGTTTTTCACGACACATCGACCATTGAGTCATGTAGCGTCGCCAATCTCTCACACCGATTAGTTGCGGGCGAGGAGTGGCGACAGGTGAAACTAGAACCCACAACCTTTTGATTGTGAGATGGGCAACTTACCCATAGACTACTCATCCCCTCAAACCTGGTAGGTGGTAGTGATCGAAGTCCATGGCTAAATAAAAATACTAAGCTGACTCACCACATACTAAGCTTACCATTGGCTATCACTTCTTTCAGCTGTTTAAAAACATTCTTTCTTTCAGCAATGCTTGCTGAAGAAATTCTCCCTGGTATTTCCTTCAACAAAGCTTTTGTCTCCTCCATTTGCATCCTGCAATCAAATTATAATCAATACAAATAGAAACAGTACATAATTGTAGAAACAAAATTAATCATGTAAAGGACAAGCAATTAATCAAACACCAATTCATGATTTTCAACAGAATCTAGAGCATGATTACTGAAAGCTGGTTAAAACTACCTATGGAAGGCCAGGAAGCTGAAACATTGTAAGGTTGGTTATTTGGGCTTAGGGGTGCATCGACTGCTTCGGTCATACAGCGCCCATGAAACATTGTAAGCAACACACACTAGTAAGCACTGGTCAAAATATAAACATTGGCCTCATTGCTGCACTTCTGATATTTATTGATTATTTGGGTTCAAGGGTGTGCCGACTATGCACTTCTGATAATAATCTTGAACAACACACACATAAATTGCTTGGTGTTGAATCAGGTCATTAACCCTCATCTGGCAGGGGCTCTTGGGACCCCCTCAGGGTTTTCCATG
The DNA here is from genome assembly GCA_034440575.1 of Imbricaverruca yamaguchii. NCBI lineage: Eukaryota > Metazoa > Arthropoda > Thecostraca > Neoverrucidae > Imbricaverruca > Imbricaverruca yamaguchii. Next base: position 1,847,522 of record JAOTOL010001636.1, on the reverse strand, counting down.
AATCAAGGTTAGCACAGGATGGCCTTTTTAAAACATTGAGATGAAAATATTATTCCCAAAACCAACACAGTGAAAGACCATCCTACTCTAATTTTTAACTGTCTGCCATTCAACAACATTGAAAATGTGTTCCACAAAATCAAGTGGTGTGTAATCATCTGGTACAGGTGAATTACTTAAGCAGTCAAGCCATCATGCACGCATTCTCAGACCACAAATGCTCAGCAAAAATGAAAGGCATGTAGTCAACTTCTTTTCTGCAAATGTGTCTTACTCAAAATAAATAACAACAAACAACAATAAATATCCAAAAACATGGTCCATCCTGGAACCACTCCTTAACCTGCTCCATCTTGAGGATTCATTTTACACACCACCACAAGGTTTTTATGTGATAATTGAATAAATGTGAGGAGCATGCCAACATAGCATGCTTCTCCATCACAAGATAGGATTGCTGAAAGAGTATGTCTCTTCATGTGACATCTGACAATGCAAGAAGTGGATATTTAGTCAATACTTGTTTGAGTGGCCAGTGCTCCTAACCTGTCACTGCTGAAAATGTGGCTGCTTGATGTTTATATGGGCTCAGGAATGGTAAACATTGCAGGATGCTATGATTTTAGTTTATAATTCAAGTATACCATAGATTCATAGGCTGGATTGAAACTAGTAATTTCCTGTAAGGAACATAAAAGTTTTGGGGGTTCCTGGGTGAAAGGCAACATTCTTGTTCATCACAAATTGGTGTATATATCCTAGCATGTTCATGTTTTTTAAACTAATATAAACTAACCCAAGTTACTAATTAAGCTAACCCAAGTTAACCCAACTTAACCAACTTTGATACACTCATTTGTAGAATGATTGGCACATCAAAGATAAAACCATAAAATTATCAATTGTAGAACACCTCACTTTCATCATCATCATCATCCAATGATATTCTTAAATTATGTGCAGCTGTCACAAATGGCTGATATTTTCCAACTACAAGCTTCCAGCAGCCACTATCAAGTTAGTTGCCATCATTGTATGTGGCATTTAGGGTGGATGCATACATTGTTCTGATATGGAACACCAACATGCCCACTCAAAAGGTCCTATTCTATCACAGTATGCTATGATACAACAGCACATTTTGCTAGCATTGCCTTGCCATCCATAATCTGGCCAAATATTTCAAGCTTTATTGCCTTTAAAGAAATATTTGTAATTTAATCCTTTTATGCACTAACTGCTTGGTGCATTGCATGCCAATGATATTAGGGTTTGGGGCACATACTAAATAATTAATCACTAGTACTTGCAATTATTTTGCAGCAACATCACATTCCAAATTTTGATTGAAGAGGAACTGGTGTGGTGGCTGGTAGTTTTACCACACAACCATTCAGTCACTTTGACATATAGACAGGTATTATTATAGTTTAATGTAACCTTGACAAGTTTTACATACATTTTGCCTCTGTGAAGCACACAAAGGGGCTATGTTTGGTGAAGCTGAGTTGGGTTAAGGTTTCTTGTAAGTTAGGAAAAAGAAATATGTTAATTTTGAAAATTCGGGGGAATTTTTTTGTTCCTCTCAAAAATAGTTCAGGCTAGGTTAAGTTGGCTTTTGTTAGGTTAGGTTAGGATTGGTCAGGTTAGGTTAGGTTATGTTAGGTTAGTTTAAGGTTAGGTTTGTATTTGAGAAAAAAAAATCAGAAATAATTTTTGCAAATTTTCAATTTTTTAAAGAGTTGCAAATGCTTACTGTTTGGCTGGTAGGCAAAACAACACCAAAAAGTGACTTGAAGTTTGGTAACCACATAAAAAATCATGCTGAAAAATGGAAATCAATGCTGCATAACTTACTAAGCTGACCTCGCATACACATGCATACAAAATATATTTAAGAAACAATTTGACACTACATTTTTCCCACAAAATTTTACAAATTAGAAACCCAACCTAACCTAACATAGCCTGGTCTGTTCTTGTAGAAAAGCAAACATTTCAGGATTTTTCTTCTTCTATTTTCTCCAAATGAAAAAAAAACCACCTAACACCTAATGCTTGGACTTGCTTCATTGAGGTAAAATGTGTGCAAAATGTGTCTTGTGGATGACTGAAAGCACAATAACACCCACATGATGATATATCTATTTTCCAAACAGCAGAGCTGACAGCCAGGCAGAGACCAGTGCTGGCTATCGGTGAGAGCGGCACTGTGCGAGGCGAGGCTAATAGGTCCTACTACCTAGCTATTTCAAGTAGGCAGGTAGGTAGGTAGGTAGGTACCCACCTACCTACTTACCTACCCACTGAACACAAAACAAACTTTAATTCTATCACAGCCCCGACGCCCACCTACCTAGGTAGGTACTACGTACGTAGGCCGGGCGCCGGTGTACAGTACCTACCCCTCTCCATACGACAGCGACCGCAGTGAAGAGCGATTACGAGAACCTGCGAGCATTGGCCCTATACCATTTTCAATATCTGCCGGCGAATTCTCGCTTGAATTGGTTGGCACCTACCTTGCGGTACTCGACCAAGACCAATCCGCGATGCATCCAGCACACGTGAACTCGACACGAAAGCGCAGAATATTGTCATGAACAGGGTGGAATATAAACAGGCAAATCCTTTCGGTCCATGAATGTGCCCTTCACCTATGACGTCACTGAACGGAAGCCTACTTTCGCCTGCACAGCAAAAGATGTCATTTTTGGTCATTTTGTTTCATATATTCGATTTTCGGACATCACTCCGTGTGATTTTTGGCATATTGAATTCAAATATACCACTTTGGTTCTAAAAAATCAAACAAAATGTTTTACCGTCTTCCCGTACATATTCCTCCACTGGATCGGCATGGCGGGATAGAAAGGTCGACAACACTCGTTATAGCTGTTAACAGTTCGTTTCAGCAGTAAACGCTCTTAAGGCCCTGACAATTTTCAGGCCTCTAAGAACATCTACGAGCCCTTGCGAACACTTGCGAGCCCTTCTGAATATCATCGGGCCCTTACGAACGTCTACAGTCTTAAGAACGTCTATGGACCTAGATTAATCCTCACAAAAGTCCATAAGAGCCCCTAATTACTGGCTCTTATGGGCGAGTACTGACCATTTCGAACGTCTACTCCTCCAATGAGCCTCCAATGAGGATGAAAAAGAGAATTAGCTTAATTTGGCTCACGAAAAAAGGTCATTCTCGAAATAGAGTGGCCTAAATCCGGCGACATAAAAAAATTGGGGGTAGTCCGGGTCCCTCCGCGAAGTACGCCCCTCCTTGAACAATTCCTGGCTACGTCCTTGGATGCACATGGCTCGGCTGGAGATCCTAGGGGATGGGGAATCTGGACCCTCCCCATAGTTTTTTACCCTGTTCATATTAAGCTACCATTGTTTTCCCTATTCAATCTGTAAATATGTCTTGAAAATAAGGACTTGACTTCGCGAAAGATCTCCAGCCCTGCTGATGCAGAAAAATATGTCGAGATGCAGGATGAGTAGATTCGCTGTCATGGATAATGGCGTATGAGGAGCGCAGAAATAAAGCAGCAGAAAGTAATAGCTACATGGCATCATCGACGCATACACGGTTACTCAACGTTCTGCGGGATCCAATCCAAGTTCCCATATTTACTTAACAATTCACTCCAATAAATTAATATTTATGATATTCCACTCTCGCCATCACTCTCTCCCTCTACCTTATCTCTCTCCCTCTCTCTCTTTCTCTTCCTTTCCTCTCTCTCTCTCTCTCTCACTCTCTCTTTCTCCTCTCTCCTCTCTCCTCTCTCTACTACAGATTCAAGATCATGGAGGCGTGGGTCCAGGAATGCCCATGCTGGAGGGGCGTATGTACAGCTTCTTGATGGGGGCCTTCGGCGCCCCTCCGGGGAAATTATTTGGGAGGAGAGGGAGAAGGATGAGGGGGCAGGTGCAATCGAGCATTCTATTTTCGTCCCAAAGGAGCGCCCTTCCCTTCCAAAAGTGCGTCTAAGGCTAAAAATCCGCCGAGCGGGAGTTAGAGGGAGAGGGTGCACTTAACCCTTCCTGAAGGGGCGCCTTTCCCTGTTAGAGGGGTGCAACCTTTCCATGGGAAGGTGTAGGGACTCTTCTGAGACATCTTGAGTGGGGCCCGTGTCCATTGTTCACTGCGGGGGTCATCGTCACCGCCCCATTGACTCCCGCCCCGCAGTACCTAGCGCTAAAGCAATGGGTCTCGTGACTGCGAGGATCAGGGTCGTGACTGCGGGAGCGCAGCCTCCACAGTCCCCGTCCTGGGAGGGTCACGTCCCCCCCCCCCCCAGTGCCACCTTCTCCTCACGCTCGTGACAAGTGGCGTCGCCCGATACGCTTCCAGCTGCTCTAGTGACCGTGCCTGGGTGTGCGATGGCTCCAGCGTCGCGTTCTCCACGTCAGCCAGGCGCATGTAAATGTCTGCAAAAAAGTTCAGTTCTGGACTCGGAGGTGCCGCCCTTGAAGACGATTTTCAGCGGGTTACCACATCCCCGGATCTTGTGGATAATCCCCACCGCCTTCCCGCGAACGTCCACGTCAACTTCGCTCAACATGGCTGGAGGCACGTTCCCTTGGCGGCCCACGAAGCCTGCACGACCCACCTTGGTGAAGAGAAGCGGGGCGACTTCGGTCGGCCGGCGACAGTGTGACGGGTCGACGGCTACAGGTCCGTACGTGAACAGTCGACGCAGAGCTGCCTTCCCCGGGAACAGTCGATGCAGAGCTGCCTTCCCCGGGCGCTCGTTCACCCGTCCTGCCGAGGAGACCGCTCGCCGGCGAATATCTGCCGCTGCAAAGACCAATCTACGCGACTTGGTCGTCAGCATAGCCGTTGTTGAAATATTTAGCGCGTGATTTAGTTGATTGCCGGCGCCGACCGCTGTCGATTCTTGTCTTAGTGTGCTCGCATGCCAAAGGTAGATTGGCGGACACATTATCATTTCATGGGCTTGATTGATGTCGTTGGCCGTGCTCAGCAGCGAATCACTTGTAAGGGGCGACGGTGCTGTGTCAAATTGTGCATGCATGACTCCCCAGGAATTTCAGCATCCACTGCGTTGCACTTTTCATCGACGAATGTACAGGGTCGTCGACATTTTAGAGCACGTGCGGTGTTATATGCAACCCGAGAGGCCTGTGAGGACGCCCGAAAGTCAAAGTGCACACCTATCGTAATTAACCTTAATTATCTTAATTGAATACCAATGTAACGTGTTCGCCACTGAAAAATCAATTAGCATATAGGCGCATCTGCCTTGCACTTGCTTGCAAAATCTACTGACTTTAAAAGCGGCGCAAATGATCCATGTGATATTGTCAGGTACGCCCCAAAGCACAATGCACAATCTGCCCCACCCCGACCAGAAGTTCTCCTGCAGAGCGTCTGCGACCGCTAACTAACGTGGCCCGTGCAGTTTTGTCGCCTGTGCATTACTCTGCGGACATTGTTGACGATCATGCTTGCGTGTGCTTCATTTTTAGAAAAATATGGCTCACCAAAATAATTGAAAGGTACCGAATTCCGAGCCCGAAAATCGTGTTCACTCGTAGTGGTGAGGTTATGTTGTAATTGGGAATGGAGACCACATCTCGATATGGGTCATTGATAATTTTAATGAACTGCCATACTTTCATCTAGTTATATCGCCAGTCATAATAATCAAAATTAGTGAGTGTCGAAAAACGATTGGCTCATACTCATGCATTGCAATTGGTAAATACGTCGCACATCACTGTCCACATGATGTATCTGCCTTTTAAAGACTTGAAACTAGCAATTCTCGCTCGTCATGTGCCAACAGTTCGTGGGTTTTCTGGTCACGTAGATAATACGTAATAAGTAAATAGGGACCGCCTAAAGCCTGAGAGGGGCTTCCTCGACTGTGGCAGACGATCCACACTGGAAGCTGTCGGTGTGGGATGTGCTCATCACATGCCGTATGGTGGTGCCACAATTGAATTTTGCGGGAAGGTGGTGTGGTCGGAGTTCAACTAAGAAGCTTAGCTTATCATATGCACAAGAAAAGAACTGCTGGGAAATGTCTGCAAACAACAAAATCTGTCAGTGCTGGTCTCCTGTAACCGCCAAAGCATTAATATTTTGCGTATTCGATATCTGCTGTGGTCCATTCATGCGCCTTACACATGGCAATATCGACATAATATCGACGCAATAGCCTCCGTGCTTATGTGCTCAATATGTTTTCCAGTTTCCTGTCCACAACCATCTCACTATACACTTTCGATCACTTGAGCCATCGTGATGATTTTTATAAACGTACACCCCTAGTGGATATATATATATATATATATATATATATATAAATATATATATATATAATATATATATATATATATATATATATATATATATATATATATATATATATATATATATATATATTGCGTATGCTCGGCACCGTTTGCTCATGATAAGCGTATCAATGCATGTGCATCTTAAAAATGTCTTTTACGATAAAGTCGTGAACTGACCCAACTAACCTCAGGCTGTTCCAGCTTCGTGACCTGAACAGTCTGGATCTTCATTTTTACACAATGTACGCTCATCGGTTTTCGGAAGGCTTCGTCATGTCAAAGCGATATCTGTAACGGCGTGGTTTTTTTCCAGGAAGAACGTCTGGAGTTGTGTATGATAAAATTGATCCCCAACTGCATTGCGAGGGCCATGCGGTGAAAAACCATAATTTCTGTGAAAATAAAAAAACGTTTCTCTTTGAAGTTGCCTTGATTGTGCCAAGCCCCCCCCCCCCCATTGACATTTTTATTTCAGCGCTGAGGTCCGGGTGCATTCCCCTCTAAATTGTGTGGATGAGTTGTGACTCTCTGAGGAAATTACGGCTCAGTTGTCATTTGCCGGCTCAGTTGTCTAGGAGTCCCAGACAACTATCCATTACGATTAAATTACTTTCATCCACCCCTGATTTGTGATAAAATTAGAAAATTATCCACCCGTGGCTGAAAGTAGCATTATAGTATGAAATATGTGTAACCTACATGTGCTAAAGCGTAAGATACGCAAATAGCATGCACAGAAACACAGACCGCGGGCACCAATGACTGTGTATTAGGTGATGCACACACACACAGAGGCAGACCACACCTCTGAGCGACAGTCACCGCCACAAATATCTGAACAGCGCTCATGCTGTCTCACTCTCCTGATATGATAGCGCGCAACGGAAGCCTTCCAATTGGTCAGCAAAAGGTGCTCGTCCATAGACAATGTGCACATTATGCAACGCACAAGGCACACACGTGACGGATATAGTTAAGGTTCCATATGAGGTCCAAACATGTACAACATGTATTATCTTCGTGCGTTGTCCGATTGGTTTGGTTGTATTACTATGATGGGCTCCGCCACCATGGGGTGCAGGGAATAAATCGATCCTCTAATGTTTTGCAATTCAGCATCATGGACTATGGACAATACGTGTATTGTGTGGGAAGCATGAACCATAAGCCGCTAATATCCCCTGAACGTGGCGCTGAGTCCCACCATTTCCTCAGTGGTGACTGGTATCGCAATGTTTGGACAGAAACGATAACGGCTGCTGGGGATCTCTGATCGCGGATGGGATCTGGCTATCGATTAGGCACGGTGAACGGATGGGATCGCAGTGGGATCTGGCAGTCGATTGAGTGCGGCGAACGGAAGTTTTGCTGGTGCGTGTCACGCCCAAAGTGCGATCGATCAGTTTGCAGGGGTCTCGTGTGTGCGGTATAAACTCACCGTGAGTCGCTTCCCATTGTCGGCGCCGGGCCCGATTGTCACCGTCACGCAGGTCGCTGACCCTCATCACCACTAATCATGCAGGGTCACGCAGGACGGTGACCCCCACCACCACTGATCACGCGGGGTCACGCACAGCAATGGTTCTTTGTGTACCGATTCTGAAGGCCGCTAGCCTCCCTCCCTTCACACCTTACCCAGGGACAAGCAGGGCGATGGTTTTTCGTGTGCCGATGCTGAAGTTCATCGACCCTCGTCCCTTCACACCTCACCCATGACTGCGCAGGGCCACACAAGGCGGTGGTTCTTCGTGTGCCGATGCCGAAGTACCGGTGAGGAAGTTGGCACACCGGAGCGGTGACAGTCGGCGCGACGGGACAAATGTGTTCTGTTGCTGTAGTGGAGACCGTCTGTGGATTGGTGGTGCAGTGGAAATGAGTGTGCTGTCCCGACCTCAGTGTTGAATGGGGTCATGGGCCTATTCACTGGAGAGGGCTGGGTAGAGGGATCACTCGTCACCAACATCATACCAAAACCTTGACGTAATTTAATTCCGTCACAACATCGTAAGAAATCCAAGTTTTTTGGTATCCTTACATCTAAATATCGCACGTTCCACTGGACGGACTGGCCTCCACCCTAAATATGTACCCCAATTTATAGCTAAGGACATGCCCATAACACCAACCACAGCACCATGCGCGCTCGCGAGGACACCCCCAGGCACAAAGTGAGAATGGCAAGAGTGTCGGCGGCTAGTAAGAGTGAGTGAAGTAAGAGAAAGGCACGTCGGCGGTTAGTAAGCACCAACACAAGCCCTGGAGACGCTGCACGCGAAAAAGCACCCAAAACACACGACGCCCGGACTGAACAAAATCTTCTTGTGAAATGCCGCTGCGTCTGTTCTATTGTTCTGGACATGAACCGGCTCGGTATTCCAGCACACTTTCACTTTGCGAGACGTCGTACATCAGCCTGCATGCTACTGTTGCTCTCCACAGAGTTGTATCAGAAGTTTCCATCGGAAGCCATGCGAGAGCATGTGGTCTCTCTGAACGCCCGATGAGATGCTCTCCTCGACGCACGATGGAAATGCGCCGGCCTTCCCTCCGACACGTGGCCAGAAGCCCGCTTGGATTGTTCTCACAAGCGCCAGTGGGTAGCCTTTTTCGTTAATCATGATTCGTCGGAGGTCTTCGTCAGCAACTCACAGGATTCTACACGTTTTGGACTGGAAACAAATGGCATTGTCAGCAGTCTTTAGTGATTTTCACCAATAGGAATATTTGAGCATGTGTAACTACTGGTTGAGGGCATATTGCTCCCTTTCTATTAATTAATATTTGCAATAACATTACAGCAGTTGTCAACCACGTTTAGTCCACCAAACGTCGACCACGTTTGGCCCACTTCTTCATTTAATTCGTGAATCATGTTAATTTACATATTCTCCACAAAGCGCAGGGTGTAACACATCATACTACGATAGATACGATGTAATGATCGGGCTTTCAGCTTCCCATACTTGCATTCCCTTCGCGAAAGTCCCAAGCTCCTTGGGGGGACTTTCGGTTTCGAATCTCCGGCCTAAATTGAAGCATTCGCCAGGTTGCATGGATGCATGTAATTTGATCCTATTTTGAGGCAAGGAGTGATTACTCCTAGCCCTAGAACTACCGCCGGAAGAGCATACGCATACTTCTGCTGGGGTGGGTGGGTGGGGAGGTTCTCCCCTTCCAACATTTGGCCACGTAAAACCATGTCTTCCATCGATGCGTCACACCATCCTTGACCTGTTTCGCTTTGTAGATAATTTTTCCTTCTTTTTATCGTTGACCCTACAGGTCGGATCAAAGAGGACAAAGCAGGGGTGTCCCGGACGCACACCTGTCTATTTTCCGGTTTTTGTCTTCCGACCGCCAGCCAAATGACATTTTCGGGTATACTGTGGCGTAAATAGCTAGCCGGAATTCTGGCGAGCGCCATGCTATGGAAATGCGACATCAAGGCCGAAATCTGGCATTGGAGACCTGGGGAATAAAATACATTTTCTACGTTCGAATATAATTGTACCACAACTTCCAAATTACGAAAGATAAAGCGATGAGACAAAGTCAAGTGGACTTGGAAAGATGCGCTGCAACACATGGTGCCCAATAGCGTGATAAAAGGTCATGCAATAACATTTTGCCGGGAAAGGTCACCCACTTTTAGAGCTACACCTTTTGCACATTATTTATAATTATAATGTGCGCATTTCCAAGGTAGAAAGGACCGATGAATTTAAATTCAGTATATAAAACTGCACTAGAGAACAATGCGTTGCCAAAAGTCAACTGGATCACACGTGATAACCTGGGTCGTTGACCTACGGTGACGTATGTTCCATTAGTATAATTTTTATACTACATGGGAAAATACACCTTTTGCACATTATTTATACTTATAATGTGCGCATTGTAGAAAGGACCGATGAATTTAAATTCAGTATAGAAAACTGCACTAGAGAACAATTTGTTGCCAAAAGTCAACTGGATCACACGTGATAACCTGGGTCGTTGACCTACGGTGACGTATGTTCCATTAGTGTAATTTTTATACGACGTGGGAAAACGAGAACTTCATTGAAAACCAGCATTAAGAACTAACCTAGATGTCACTTGTCTGCAAAAAAAAGGATCAACTTCGCCTAGCCCGAGTTGTTTGGGATATTGACCTTGGATGACCTTGAAAGAATGCAAACATTGCAATGCACGTAGATCACGTAGAATATGTGTGCATTGATGTAATAAGAGTTTACGTTATCACTTAGCCACCTAGAAATGACAATCAATGACATTTTGACAATAACTACTTTCTGCGAGGACGGGTACATTATTGTATTATTTGGTATATTTAAGGCATAATATTTTGGTCGCACCCCAGTCACCTGACTTGCTAGCGATCTGAAACTTGGGGATTGCAATTTATCGTAGGTAATGCGGTCTATCACACACACTCAGGGCATCGCGCTATGATTTATAGGCGGTAAAGTTCTAGCATAGAAACAAGTGCATTTTTCACCTTGAACTGACCTCGCAATCTGACCGGAGATTACCCCAATTATTTGTGTTTTCATGGGGCAGATGTGTACATCTGGATATGCAAAACGTCTGCATCTTTGAAACCATATTCAAATGACACTTCTAGAAACCGCAGGCCTGACTTTGACCTCATCTGGATCGGTCAACGTTTGTTCCCACACACAAACTCTAACATCAAGGGATCTACAATTCAATTATCAGCAGGTACGTCAAGCATGAGCGAGATCGCTCTGTGCATTCGGTGGCTATCGCAGAAAAAAGCGCGAGGACGTGGTGTACAAGTTCCCGCTCCCCCGTAGGTTCCAGTGCTAAAGCTTCGCACCTGCATCGCTCTTTTAGATTGAACAAGCACCCATATACCGACGAGATTGGCGCCATGATATCAGATCGGTTGTGGCAAGTGAGTGTTCCCAAGACATCCTTCTCAGGCCTGCCTCCAAGATGAAATAATTTACAGCATAATTTACCCTATGGATTGTGCGTAGGAGCTGGCATGGGTCTAGTTCCCTACCGATATATGGAAGCATTCTTCGTGTGATTCCCACCTGAAGCATGCATTATTAGACTTGTCAAACACAACAGACCGACCCCTGGCCACACTTCTGGGGTATGACTGCCAGGTCAGCTCGTGCCGGGCGTGTTCTGGTGCTGTTTGTGTGTTCACCTGTTGCGGCGGGCTCCTCTCGACGTTTGGAGGGGAGGCGGTGTCGCCGGCCTCCGCCGGGACAGCCGCCGGATCAGCATCCGAGGCCGGAGTGGGGCCGGACTTTTCTGGCGAGCTCTGTCCAGGGGTCACGTCGCCGCCAGGTACCGCTGTAGGAGCGGCATAAAGCTCAGTACCGACGGCCTACTGGACATCGCAGAGCAACACTGTAGCTATTGCCATAAATACTGGGCGTACCAACATTAGTTATTGTTATAAATACTAGGAAGATCAATACTGTAGTTATTGCCATAAATACTAGGCGTACCAACACTAGTTATTGTTATAAATACTAGGCAGAGTAGCACTGCAGTTATTGCTGTAGGTACGAGGCAGAGTAACAGTGTAGCTATTGTTATAGATGCACCACATTCGATTGGCACGACGCTGATAAAAGTATAGCTTTTGGAAGATTCTCTGATTTACATGGATTATTATCTGCTAGATATTTGTTAAAAATGGTTTCTAGTTCGTCTTGTTTCGCCAAACTTTCAACGAGCCCCGATGGAGTACAATGAGCGATGATGAACGTGTGTGTGTGTGCCTGCGAAGTATGAGGTGGAACGTATGTGTCTGTGTGGTGTGGTGTGGAACGTGTGTGTGTGTGTGTGTGTGTGTGTGTGTGCGTGCGTGCGTGCGTGCGTGCGTGCGTGCGTGCGTGCGTGTTGTGTGTGTGTGTGTGTGTGTGTGTGTGTGTGTGTGTGTGTGTGTGTGTGTGTGTGTGTGTGTGTGTGGTGTGTGTGTGTGTGTGTGTGTGTGCGCGTGTGTGTGTGTGCGCGTGTGTGTATGTGTGTGGGGAGGGCGCGTGGAGGCGTGGGGGTAGGCGTGGGCGGTCGCGTGGGCGTCTGAATGTGCTTATCGATGATGAATCGGAAATAAGAGTCCGAGTGTGATGGGGTAGAAGACAACAAAATATAATAAAAGAATATTTATGTTTAACAAACAACAATTTATACGTTTCAAATAGGCCGCAGACATCGTGTTCAACTATTTGTGAATATTCCTGATGCATGTGCTACGTCACATAGATACCACGTTAGGGCATTCCTGTCCCCTCCCCTTTGTCATCATCAGCAGTAGATACCCATTTAGAGCCATGTATTCTCTTTTACTCTGATTGGCTTTCACGGCAAGAGCGCTAAATTAATTCGTAGTCGGCGCGCCCTTAAGCCCAAATAATCAATTGGCTTTCACGCATCCTCCCCCTCCCATACACACACGTACGCACATGCACATGCACACGCTCTCTCACAAACACACACACACACACACACACACACACACACACACACACACACACACACACACACACACACACACACACACAAACAATATATATATATATATATATATATATATAAGCGCCAACATACCATCACTTATTTACGATCACACATCGACACATTCTAGAAGCACTTCACTATATTTTTAATCCAGTGACCCGAATGAATTCATCGCACGCATTAGAAGAAAAGGTGTAAGCACAATATTCTGCTTGGAAAAGGAGTTGCCGCCTTGGCCAATGGAATGGTATTGATGGAAAAATGCTCAGTTTTCTCGGTTGAAAGTTTGTTTGGACCTCCATGGTCTAAAAATGATTTATGAACACTTTCTCATCCTAGGACAGTTCTTAATCATAACAAGCACGATTGTATTGTTATAGTCTGACCTCTAGCAGCACCTTCGGGTCGGCTCTCATCGTCAGGCTCTTCCTTCACTTCCGTTTCTTCCGGGCTACTGAGGTTCTCAATCTCGTTCGATGCGCTGGTCTTGGATTTTCGGAATCTACTGAACAATTTGGATATTTGGCTACAACCTGAAACAGGTAATGCCAAAGGCTGTAAACAAAAATGCACGCTTCGAATTAACTGCTTTTCAATTCAATCAATCAATTCAATCTCAACTCTGCTTCGAATTCACTCGATGTAGGTTTATTGGGAACCTCTCACTTTTTTCATATGCTAATCTCATGTTGAGAAAGCATGGAAGGCGCCACAGCGCCTACGAATTCCTATATACGGAAGTAGTATACACAGCAGTCGATAAATTGACCACCTACTTTCCACAACAATTCCGAAGTGACCCACTCTCAGTTGCTATGAGGGTATCAGGGTGACCATGTGTTCATTTTCACCAACGTATGCGAAAGTTCTGTAAGTTCAAAATGAACATTAAACCTGCAGCACGTTGGCCTCCTGAAGTGTGTATTGCCTTGGCTAATTTGAGACCGATGCATTCAACTTTTGGCATGATTCGGGATAACCTAAGATAAAATATTGACTAAATTGGAGTATTGGACAATTTTACTCCTTTATCGAAACTGTAATGGGTACACATAAAATTTGACAACACTGAAACATATGAATTATATATATATATATATATTGATGAAACACTGAAACATTTGAATTGATTCCTTCGTGGGTTCGAATGATATAGAAAGGAATATATGCTAAATTATCTACGTTGAAATTTCAATCCCATCGTAAGGTATCAGCAACAAAACATCAGCAATCTCGCGTATATTGTTACTATGCAGATAATGTGTGGTATCATTCGCGGTCGCTACGTTTCCGTAACGTGCCACCAATCCGAGGCCAGATGGTGCCAAACGACGCTGTTCGACTTTTAGGATGTAGTAGGGGTGAATGCCAGTCGACAGACATGGTTTCGGTGCGGTGATTCCAAACCCAGTCCGGCCAGCCGCCAGAGGATAATCCAGGATCGGGCTGCGAGCTCATCTACCGCCGGCCATTGGCTTAACCCGCGCCGCCTTTTCGGTCAGATCCTCTCATCACGTCTCTGAGGGGGCGGGGTGGATAATAACACCCTCAAAAATCCAAAATAACCATCGCACGAAAACGGAAGAGGTGTCATCGGAAAGCGCTCGACGAGTAGGATCGGATCCACCCCAAAAACAATTTCCCTCAAAAGTGACGTCACTGGGGGCTAGATTTTCACGACTTTTCACGACTTACGTCTTTGGCTCTGGGGAGTTCATTTTGGGGATATTTGGAAAAAATTATGTGGAATCAGAAAAGGACAGCGAAATCGACCAGGCCCATAACATTTTTTGTCCCCCCCCCAATAAAAATGTTAAGTTTTTGAAATTGGAAAATTTTGAAGTTTTCTTTAATTTTTCCTTTCTAATGGGTAGAGCAAACCGAGAAACGTTGCTGGAAGTCAACTTTCACCGATTAAAAAAAATGCTTACTTTAGCCAGAATCTTCAATTTCAACTTCAATAGGCAAATTTGCAACAACAAAAAAACATTATGTAGTCAAAAAAAGAAAAAAAGAAAAAATTCCTCCCTTACTTTTGTTGCATCTCTAAAGATAAACAAACGATGAAAGCTTCATTACAATATATGTATCCGTTAAAGCGTGAAGACTGGTTGAACTTTGTTGGTGGTGACCTCACGTAACCTTGACTAACTCGTTGACCCCTGATGACTTGACTTCAAAATTTGCATACAACATGCCAAATTGATGTGGGAAAAGGTATGCCAAATTTCGGCGAGCTGCCTCGCGCAGTTCACTCACTATCCGCGAAAAACCTGAGGGAGCGGTTGAAGACCTCCCCCCCCCCGAGGGTTAACACATAACTTGGTTTTTCTGACGATCGAATTTCACTAATTGCCGTGCGCCGGATGGTCCCAATGGATGGGTCGTTGGTCAAACTTTTTAAATTAGCCCTTGTCGTCTAACGTTTACAATAGGATCTCAATTGTTACACCAAGCGATACATGCGGCGACCCATAACACCAGTTTTGCTTCTCACAATGCTTGCATTGCTGTGGGACGCAATTTTGGTGTCATAATTGCCCGTAAACGTTGCCCCAATCATTGAATTTCCTACGGTATCCTTATATTTTTATTGGAGATATAGTATGCCGACTTGAATTTGAGCCCGGCTACTCCATGATTGACGTCCTGGAATGGGGCATGGGCCTGTGCCCAACCATTGCAGCTAACCGAGACGGCGAATGTGCCCAACCACTGCAGCTAACCGAGACCACGACTGTGCCCAACCACTGCAGCTAACCGAGACCACGACTGTGTCCAACCACTGCAGCTAACCGAGACCACGACTGTGCCCAACCACTGCAGCTAACCGAGACCACGACTGTGCCCAACCACTGCAGCTAACCGAGACCGCGACTGTGCCCAACCACTGCAGCTAACCGAGACCGCGACTGTGCCCAACCACTGCAGCTAACCGAGACCACGACTGTGCCCAACCACTGCAGCTAACCGAGACCACGACTGTGCCCAACCACTGCAGCTAACCGAGACCACGACTGTGCCCAACCACTGCAGCTGACCGAGACCACGACTGGCCCAACCACTGCAGCTAACCGAGACCACGACTGTGCCCAACCACTGCAGCTAACCGAGACCGCGACTGTGCCCAACCACTGCAGCTAACCGAGACCACGACTGTGCCCAACCACTGCAGCTAACCGAGACCACGACTGTGCCCAACCACTGCAGCTAACCGAGACCACGACTGTGCCCAACCACTGCAGCTAACCGAGACCACGACTGTGCCCAACCACTGCAGCTAACCGAGACCACGACTGTGCCCAACCACTGCAGCTAACCGAGACCGCGACTGTGCCCAACCACTGCAGCTAACCGAGACCACGACTGTGCCCAACCACTGCAGCTAACCGAGACCACGACTGTACCCAACCACTGCAGCTAAGCTAGACTACGACTGCACATAGGAGGAGAACCTCATGCATTGAGCACTCCCCACAGAGATTCGCAGCGACCGGTAGTTCAATTAACTGTGACAAAAAATCGGAAAAATGGACAACCTCGTGTAGGGACGAATTCAGTGATTTTCATGAGAGCGTTCACTCGGCTTCTGAAAGGGCTCCAGCTCGTTGGAGGGACGCGTTCAGCTGACAAATTTGTCGGGTCGCGGGTATGGTGGTGGTAGTGTGTGTGTGTGAGGGGGGGGGGGAGGGTGCCCTCGAACTTCCTATGGGGCCGCGTTTGTTTCTGAGAGGGGTGCCTCTCGCTGAAAAAAAAAATGATGCACAGGGGCGGGGTGTGCACTCAAGCTTCTCTGGAGGCCTTTTCCGACCGACAGACCGACACCCTAGACATTGAGAGTGACTTTCTGCAAGGTGCGCTACTGCCGCACAGCGGTCGGTATGAGTCTGGAAATCTGAAGGATCCGGGCCGACCTGCTCTAATCGTTAACCGATCAAATAAGCTGGCCCTTACCATTCTCAAAGACAGACGAGCTGATCTGTGTTGTTCTTTCTCCATATTTCTGCGAAAGTACGTGAACATGCGTTATACATCTAGTAAGCAGAACCGGTGGCAATCACTGCGAATATATTTAACACAACTTCAGCCTCGCTCCAACTCAGATATGTATGCTCCTCGGAGCCAATGCTGCCAACACAGCTCGCGAGGAATAATTGAAAGTTTACAGATGAACATCCTGGACTAGCTGGTCATTCAGAGCCGGATCTTCCGATATTACCTGATTTGGGATGGTTGGATTGGGTGTCTGAGGATTACCTGGCTAGTCAAGGCTAGATGTCCGGGATTGCCTGACCGGTATGTGGTTGGATGTCCGACATTACCTGTGCGGTCTGTGGTCGGATGTCCAGCATTACCTGTGTGGTCTGTGGCCGGATATCCGGAGTGGAGCTGGATGCTCGACATTACCTGTGCGGTCTGTGGTCGGATGCTCGACACTACCTGTGCGGTCTGTGGCCGGATGTCCGGCACTACCTGTGCGGTCTGTGGTCGGATGTCCGGCACTACCTGTGCGGTCTGTGGTCGGATGCTCGACACACCTGTGCGGTATGTGGTCGGATGCTCGACACTACCTGTGCGGTCTGTGGTCGGATGTCCGGCACTACCTGTGCGGTCTGTGGTCGGATGTCCGGCACTACCTGTGCGGTCTGTGGCCGGATGTCCGGCACTACCTGTGCGGTCTGTGGCCGGATGTCGACATACCTGTGCGGTCCGTGGTCGGATGTCCGGCACTACCTGTGCGGTCTGTGGCCGGATGTCCGGCACTACCTGTGCGGTCGGTGGCCGGATGTCGACACTACCTGTGCGGTCTGTGGTCGGATGCCATACCTGTGCGGTCTGTGGTCGGATGCTCGACATTACCTGTGCGGTCTGTGGCCGGATGTCCGGGGCGGAGCTGACCGACTGCAGGGTTGGATGCTCGACATTGCCTGTGCGGTCCGTGGTCGGATGCTCGACATTACCTGTGCGGTCTGTGGCCGGATGTCCGACATTACCTGTGCGTTGTGGTGGATGTCGGCACTACCTGTGGGTCTGTGGCCGGACATCCGGCATTACCTGTGGTCTGTGGCCGGATGTCCGGGGCGGAGCTGACACAGGGTTGATGCTCGACATTGCCTGTGCGGTCCGTGGTCGGATGCCGACACTACCTGTGCGGTCTGTGGCCGGATGCTCGACATTACCTGTGCGGTCCGTGGTCGGATGTCCGGCACTACCTGTGCGGTCTGTGGTCGGATGTCCGGCACTACCTGTGCGGTCTGTGGCCGGATGTCCGGGGCGGAGCTGACCGACTGCAGGGTTGGATGCTCGACATTGCCTGTGCGGTGTGGTCGATGTGACACTACCTGTGCGGTCTGTGGTCGATGCTCGACATTCCTGTGCTCTGTGGTCGGATGCTCGACACTACCTGTGCGGTCCGTGGTCGGATGCTCGACATTACCTGTGCGGTCTGTGGTCGGATGCTCGACATTACCTGTGCGGTCCGTGGTCGGATGTCCGGCACTACCTGTGCGGTAGGTGGTCGGATGTCCGGCACTACCTGTGCGGTCGGTGGCCGGATGTCCGGCACTACCTGTGCGGTCTGTGGTCGGATGTCCGGCACTACCTGTGCGGTCGGTGGCCGGATGTCCGGGGCGGAGCTGACCGACTGCAGGTCGGCGGCATCGCGCAGCTGGAGGAGCCCGCTGCTGTGGCCAGCCTCCGCCTCCTGCTGGCTGGCGGAGGGCGAGATCCGCGGCGCCCCGCGCAGCGGCGGCAGCACCCTGCTGACGGGAGGCAGCGCCGCCTGCCAACGACCACCGCAAACGTCAGCTCTGCAGGGCAGGTCCGTGCTAAGTTGGAAACGGGTAGCGTTAGCACAGGACAATGCATGGCCAGAAGTGACGTTGAGCCGGCTCCACCAGACAATATTGTCCGGCGGTGAGCGGGAATGATCAGTTCTGGTCGACGCGCCCTAAAGCCCAAATAACAAACTAACAAATTGCTCGGCGGATCTAATCTTGCCTCACAAGCACTTCTAGTGCGAAAGAGGGTGGTAGTGTCATGCTGATTATCGTGACGACTTTATGATGTTCTTGCTCTTGAGCACGGACGGCCAAGGACGGAGCTTTGCGAACATTATTCGGTGGCCAGCAATGTTAAACCGTCCCGTCGCGGGGGGGGGGGGTCTTCCACCGCCCCCTCAGATTTTTCGCGGATAGCGGACGAAAAGGGCGCGGCAGCGCCCAAATTTGGCATACCTTTTCCCACATCAATTTGACATGCTGATTCCAAATTTTTAGGCCAGGCCATCTAGGGTCAACGTGTTAGTCAAGGTCAAGTGAGGTCACCTAGAAAAAAAATGTTCAACCAGTCGTCACGCTTTAACTGATAGACATTTTAATGAAACTTTCAGTGTTTGCTTGTCTTTACGGATGCAACAAAACGTATGAGTTGAATTTTTATCTTTTTTTTTTAGTTTTTGACTACATACATATTTTGCGTATTTGCCAAATTGCAGTTCAAATATACGATTCTGGCTAAAGTAAGCATTTTTTATTAGGGCAAGTTGACTTCCAACAACGTTTCTCGGTCTGCTCTACTCATTGGAAAAGGTAAATTAAGGAAAACTTGAAAACTCAAAATTTTGAAATACATTTTTTATTTATTTTTATTTTGGGGGGCCAAACAAATTATAGCCCTGGTCGATTTCGCTGTCCTTTTTAATTCCAAATACATTTTGTTTTTTATATATCCCACGAAATGAACCCCCAAGAGTCAAAAACATAATGTAAGTCTTGAAAAATCATGAAAATCTAGTCCCCCTGGTGACGTCACTTTTGGAGGGAAAGTGGTTTGGAGGGTGGACCCGGACCCTATTCGTCGAACGCTTTCCGATGACACCTCTTTCTTTTTCGTGCGATGCTTAGTTTGGATTTTAGGGGGGTCTTCCACCGCCCCTCCCCCCCCCCCCCAGAGACGGGATGGGAGGATTTGACTGGAAAGACGGCGCGGGTTAAAGTCTGGGACTTCCAAAAACACTGAAGGGGTTGCCCATACGATACCATGTTGACAAAGGCAATTATTGAAAGGTTCGGGCCACTGCAAGATGCAAGAAAATCCACCCTGAATGTCCACTCCCGTGCAGGGAACTCCACCCATGTCCACTCTCGGGCAGCATGTCCACTCCCGTGCACGGAACTCCACCCATGTCCAGTCTCTGGCAGGATGTCCACTCCCGTGCACGGAACTCCACCCATGTCCACTCTCGGGCAGCATGTCCACTCCAGTACAGGAAACTCCACCCAAGTCCACCCTCGGGCAGCATGTCCACTCGCGTGCAGGAGGACCTAACTTTGATCGCCATCGGTAAAAGTCCACTCCGATGCACCCATAGGCGTGAAGCTTGATCACAAGTGTCAGACAGAGCGGTGCTGGCATGGGTACGTCTGCAATGAGGAGGATAATGAATTCGAAGGGACCGGTCGACTGCGGCCAAGGGAGCAGGAGTCCGTCCATCGGCTGAAAGGCTCTTACGGAGCTGTGCAGTAACTGTCACGGCTGTCACGGCTGTCAATGTATCACCCCCTGCAGGGCATTCAGACTGCTACATTGGAAGGAGTAGTCCGGGCATCGACCGAGTGCAAACTGCGGAATGCGTCTTCCGTGACAATGTCGATCAATTGCAGTCCCTGGCTACAGGTCAGGCCAACACCGTGACTGTGTGGCGTCAAAAGGCGCAGACTGCACTGCGATGCCCCTGAGCTTTGGGAAGAATTTCCTACGG
Organism: Imbricaverruca yamaguchii; assembly: GCA_034440575.1. NCBI lineage: Eukaryota > Metazoa > Arthropoda > Thecostraca > Neoverrucidae > Imbricaverruca > Imbricaverruca yamaguchii. The sequence goes on along the minus strand of JAOTOL010001636.1, from coordinate 1,826,920 downwards.
ATGGGCCCCCCGGAGCTGGTGAGTTCCGAAAGCTGGCTATACTTGTTAGAAATTGCGAGGCCTGCCTCGAAGCTGGATGTTTCTGAAAGTTAGATAAAATGAAACCAGATAGATCTTGGTGGACGGAGAAGACACCTGGGCCTTCATCGTAAGTACGGGAGACACGTGAGAGCATCCATTTTCTGTACGTGGAGACTTAAACCCAAACCAAAATCCCTGCTCGCTGCCTATTGTGCAATATGTCCCCTCTGCCTCCTCCCCACCCTCATGGTCCAAATAGTGACAGTTTGAAATATCAAGATAATTTTTATATCACTTTCTCTAACTGTTGAATGCCCGATTTAGCTCCAGCTGGGAGCTGTTGGTGGGCTGCATTCACTACCGCTATCGTTGTGTCTTCCTGTCCCACATATTTAAACATACTGTCCTCTTAAATTCTAGCTACTGTGCGTTGACAAAAATAATGTTTCCTCTCTAACTGATCTGGTCCTGCACCCTTCGTTGGCAGTGCCAGTGGTGCCTGTCGCTCCAGCGCCAGCACTACTGACGCGTCGGGAGGCGATGATAACGAAGACTTCCGCAGCCGTCGTCGTTCTCAACTTATAAGTGCAGCAAAATGATGACTTGTAAAGATGATAAACACATCGAAACACAAGTGTACTGAGAGTTAGTTATTAGGGCTTTAGGGCGCATCGACTACACTGGTCATGTAGCTCCCACAAGCGTACTGAGACCTATTTGGAATAATAATGGGGCCACCGTTTGGAAAGTGTTATATCAAAAGGCAGCTATTTATACCAGGGGTGTATATATATATATATATATATATTTTTTATTTTTTTTTTTTTTTTTTTTTTTTTTTTTTATTTTTTTATATATATTTATATTTTTTTTTATATTTTTATATATATATATATATATATATATATATATATATATATATATACGGGGCCTTAACGAACAGCACAGAAATCCGAGCAGATTCATACAAGTTGAGGGGGGAATTCTTAGAAGGGCACTCTTCAGACGACCGCCACCCTGGACCAAATCCTGGCTACGCCACTGCGTCACTAGGGAACACGTCACAGGAGGGACATCGTCACGAGAGGGATCGCCACCATGGAGGTAGGCACCGTCACGGGGGAGATACCGTGACGAGAGGACGACATCGTCACGGGGGAGATACCGTGACGAGAGGACGACATCGTCACGGGGGAGATACCGTGACGAGAGGACGACATCGTCACGGGGGAGATACCGTGACGAGAGGACGACATCGTCACGGGGGAGATACCGTGACGAGAGGACGACATCGTCACGGGGAGACACCGTGACGAGAGACGACATCGTCACAGGAGACACCGTGACGAGAGGACGACATCGTCACGGGAGACACCGTGACGAGAGGACGACATCGTCACGGGGGAGACACCGTGACGAGAGGACGACATCGTCACAGGGGAGATACCGTGACGAGAGGACGACATCGTCACAGGGGAACACCGTGACGAGGACGACATCGTCACGGGGGAGATACCGTGACGAGGGACGACATCGTCACGGGGGAGATACCGTGACGAGAGGACGACATCGTCACGGGGGAGATACCGTGACGAGAGGACGACATCGTCACGGGGGAGATACCGTGACGAGAGGACGACATCGTCACGGGGGAGGTATCGCCGCTGACCCACCAGGTGGGCGGCGGGGACCTGACCGCGGCGCGGCTGACTCACGTCCGCCTCGGAGGTGTTGGGTCGGCCACTGCTGGTGGCCGTCTCCGCACGGTCGTGTAGACCGTTGGTGAGCGGCGGCAGGTCGCCCAGCATCCTCGGAGAGGCGAGCCGATCAACCAGCAGCATAGACTGACACCCGCCCAGCGATACCTGCCCGTGCAGGGGCCAGTCAGCACCCGCACAGGGACCAGTCAACACCCGCACAGGGGCCAGTCAACACCCGCACAGAGGCCAGTCAACACCCGGACAGGGGCCAGTCAACACCCGCTCAGGGGCCAGTCAACACCCGCACAGGGACCAGTCAATACCCGCACAGGGACCAGTCAACACCCGCGCAGGGGCCAGTCAACACCCGCACAGGGACCAGTCAACACCCGCACAGGGACCAGTCAACACCCGCACAGGGACCAGTCAACACCCGCACAGGGACCAGTCAACACCCGCACAGGGGCCAGTCAACACCCGGACAGGGACCAGTCAACACCCGCACAGTGGTCAGTCAACACCCGCACAGGGACCAGTCAACACCCGCACAGGGACCAGTCAACACCCGCACAGGGACCAGTCAACACCCGCACAGGGACCAGTCAACACCCGCACAGGGACCAGTCAACACCCGCACAGGGACCAGTCAACACCCGCACAGGGGCCAGTCAACACCCGCACAGGGACCAGTCAACACCCGCACAGGGACCAGTCAACACCCGCACAGGGACCAGTCAGCACCCGCACAGGGGCCAGTCAACACCCGCACAGGGGCCAGGCAACACCCGCACAGGGGCCAGTCAACACCCGCACAGTGGCCAGTCAACACCCGCACAGGGGCCAGTCAACACCCGCACAGGGACCAGTCAACACCCGCACAGGAGCCAGTCAACACCAGGGACCAGTCAACACCCGCCCAGGGACCAGTCAACACCCGCTCAGGGGCCAGTCAATATCCGCACAGGGACCAGTCAACACCCGCCCAGGGACCAGTCAACACCCGAACAGAGGCCAGTCAACACCCGCACAGGGACTAGTCAACACCCGCACAGGGACCAGTCAACACCCGCACAGGAGCCAGTCAACACCCGCACAGGGGCCAGTCAACACCCGCACAGGGACCAGTCAACACCCCCACAGGGACCAGTCAACACCCGCACAGGGACCAGTCAACACCCGCACAGGGACCAGTCAACACCCGCACAGGGACCAGTCAACACCCGCACATGGACCAGTCAACACCCGCACAGGGGCCAGTCAACACCAGCACAGGGGCCAGTCAACACCCGCACAGGGATCAGTCAACACCCGCACAGGGACCAGTCAACACCCGGACAGGGACCAGTCAACACCAGCACAGGGGCCAGTCAACACCCGGACAGGGGCCAGTCAACACCCGCACAGGGACCAGTCAACACCCGCACAGGGACCAGTCAACACCCGCACAGGGACCAGTCAACACCCGCTCAGGGACCAGTCAACACCCGCACAGGGACCAGTCAACACCCGCACAGGAGCCAGTCAACACCAGGGACCAGTCAACACCCCCAGGGCCAGTCAATATCCGCACAGGGACCAGTCAACACCCGCCCAGGGACCAGTCAACACCCGAACAGAGGCCAGTCAACACCCGCACAGGGACCAGTCAACACCCGCACAGGGACCAGTCAACACCCGCACATGGACCAGTCAACACCCGCACATGGACCAGTCAACACCCGCACAGGGACCAGTCAACACCCGCACAGGGACCAGTCAACACCCGCACAGGGACAGGGGCCAGTCAACACCCGCACAGGGACCAGTCAACACCCGCACAGGGACCAGTCAACACCCGCACAGGGACCAGTCAACACCCGCACAGGGACCAGTCAACACCCGCACAGGGACCAGTCAACACCCGCACAGGGGCCAGTCAACACCCGCACAGGGACCAGTCAACACCCGCACAGGGGCCAGTCAACACCCGCACAGGGACCAGTCAACACCCGCACAGGGACCAGTCAACACCCGCACAGGGACCAGTCAACACCCGCACAGGGACCAGTCAACACCCGCACAGGGACCAGTCAACACCCGCACAGGGGCCAGTCAACACCCGCACAGGGGCCAGTCAACACCCGCACAGGGGCCAGTCAACACCCGCACAGGGACCAGTCAACACCCGCACAGGGACCAGTCAACACCCGCACAGGGACCAGTCAACACCCGCACAGGGACCAGTCAACAACCGCACAGGGGCCAGTCAACACCTGCACAGGGGCCAGTCAACACCTGCACAGGGGCCAGTCAACAACCCGCACAGGGGTCAGTCAACACCCGCACAGGGGCCAGTCAACACCCGCACAGGGACCAGTCAACACCCGCACAGGGACCAGTCAACACCCGCACAGGGACCAGTCAACACCCGCACAGGGACCAGTCAACACCCGCACAGGGACCAGTCAACACCCGCGCAGGGACCAGTCAACACCCGCACAGGGACCAGTCAACACCCGCACAGGGGCCAGTCAACAACCGCACAGGGGCCAGTCAACACCCGCACAGGGGCCAGTCAACACCCGCACAGGGACCAGTCAACACCCGCACAGGGACCAGTCAACACCTGCACAGGGGCCAGTCAACACCTGCACAGGGCCAGTCAACAACCGCGCAGGGACCAGTCAACACCCGCACAGGGACCAGTCAACACCCGCACAGGGGCCAGTCAACAACCGCACAGGGGCCAGTCAACACCTGCACAGGGGCCAGTCAACACCCGCACAGGGACCAGTCAACACCTGCACAGGGCCAGTCAACACCCGCACAGGGACCAGTCAACACCCGCACAGGGGCCAGTCAACAACCGCACAGGGGCCAGTCAACACCTGCACAGGGACCAGTCAACACCTGCACAGGGGCCAGTCAACAACCGCACAGGGGCCAGTCAACACCTGCACAGGGGCCAGTCAACACCCGGACAGGGACCAGTCAACACCCGCACAGGGACCAGTCAACACCCGCACAGGGACCAGTCAACAACCGGCAGGGACCAGTCAACACCCGCACAGGGACCAGTCAACACCCGCACAGGGACCAGTCAACAACCGCACAGGGACCAGTCAACACCCGCACAGGGACCAGTCAACACCCGCACAGGGGCCAGTCAACACCCGCACAGGGACCAGTCAACACCCGCACAGGGACCAGTCAACACCCGCACAGGGACCAGTCAACACCCGCACAGGGACCAGTCAACACCCGCACAGGGACCAGTCAACACCCGCACAGGGGCCAGTCAACACCCGCACAGGGACCAGTCAACACCTGCACAGGGGCCAGTCAACAACCGCACAGGGGCCAGTCAACACCTGCACAGGGGCCAGTCAACACCCGCACAGGGGCCAGTCAACACCGCACAGGGGCCAGTCAACACCTGCACAGGGGCCAGTCAACACCTGCACAGGGGCCAGTCAACACCCGCACAGGGGCCAGTCAACACCTGCACAGGGACCAGTCAACACCTGCACAGGGGCCAGTCAACACCGCACAGGGCAAGGGGCAGTCAACACCCGCACAGGGGCCAGTCAACACCCGCACAGGGGCCAGTCAACACCCGCACAGGGCCAGTCAAACCCGCACAGGGGCCAGTCAACACCCGCACAGGGGCCAGTCAACACCCACAGGGACCAGTCAACACCCGCACAGGGGCCAACACCCGCACAGGGACCAGTCAACACCCACAGGGCCAGTCAACACCGCACAGGGACCAGTCAACACCAGGGACCAGTCAACACCTGCACGAGGACCAGTCAACAACCGCGCAGGGACCAGTCAACACCAGGGACCAGTCAACACCAGGGACCAGTCAACACCTGCACGAGGACCAGTCAACAACCGCGCAGCGACACTGTCTGTTGTGCTGTGCTGTGTGTGTGTAAGTGCTGAACCTTTTGGCCACTGTAGGAAAGCGAAGTCGTGTATTATATAAGCTCCGGGTCGCATTAGATTCGCAGGCGATAAAGTTCGCAACACAAAAGTCCGCAAGGAAACAACGTCCCATACAAAAGAATCATGAGCAATAGCCTGAAAGAGAATCTAACAGACACCACTCGATCGACGGTGTCTGACGCGCCAACGCAGAAAGTACCCGGTGCGGATGTTCTGCTCGGCAGTTTCAGCACGGCTTCTGCATGGCTTACCCCGGTGACCTGCACGTGCTCGAGGTCAGCCACGGCCGTGGGGACGAAGACGGAGCAGTCCGAGTCGGCCAGACACAGCTTGCCGTGCTGGCCGGAGCCGAACGTCAGCAGTCGGCCGTCGGCTGGGGACAGGGGCTCATCTCAGTTCACTGGACGGCGCTGTCAGTCCACTGGAACGACTGGGTGGCCACGACAAGTTCATTCAGGGAAATGTAGGATTACGGTATAGGAAGCTCTTGCTTGCATCGATTGAGGGAGGTGTCTACTAAGTGGAGGACGACGTAGGGTGCGCTGTGATATTTTGTTCGACTCAACGTTGGATAGGTACAGCAAATTAGCATGGCAAGGGCACGTTCTACTCCAGAAGTACATCGAACGACACCGGTGACCCCAGATTAGCTGGTGTCAGAAACTGGCTTCAGGTTGGATGGCGAAGGAACGTGAAGTCAGGCCTATTGGTGGCCTGTGCCTGTGGCCTGTGTTCAGCTGATGGCAGGCTGGACAGCGCGTGACCGGCAGCTGAGCTGAGCAGTTGAACATTCCTCCACGTCAGCTGGAGACAGGGCGACTTCAGGCTGAGTAACAGCTGACAATGGTTTGAAGTCAGCTGGCCACACAGCGGCATCAGCTGCACGCCGATTGGTAGACATGGCAGAGGCTGCTATACAAAGGATGATATCAAGGAATATCGCAAACGGCCGAATGAGGCAGCTTGGTGAACGCGATCTTTCGGCACATACGGTGTCAGACACGGTGTCAGTCACGGTGTCAGAGACGATGTCAGACACGGTGTCAGACACGGTGTCAGACACGGTGTCAGACAAGGTGTCAGGTGCGGTGTCAGAGACGATGTCAGACACGGTGCCAGACACGCGTTTTCAACATTGGAACAAAAGCGATTTTTCACTTACTCATTACTATATTTTCTAGCTGAGCTTTGCATTTGATGAAAGTGAGCGTTAAGCACCACGTCATCAGCATTTCACGTCACTATGTAGCTCATGAATGGCTGCCAGCAGGGCATTGTCCTCCATGAACCTATTGGACGTACATTGGCAAAAATGCCAAAGTGGGCTTACTATGTCCTGATGTAATGATGTCAACGTCATCGTTCTGATCCAAGGCATGATTTGGAGAGATTATTAAGTAGGTACCCTAATATCACAGCAAAAGGGGGGGGGCGGGAGGAAGGACGAGGCCGGGGCGTGCCGTGGCCGTGTTCAGCGATGGCAGGCGGACAGCGTGTACCGGCAGCGAGCAAGCAGGAACATTCCCACGTCAGCGGAGACAGGGCGACTTCGGCGGTACAGCGACAATGGTTAAGCGCCCACACAGCGGCATCAGCGCACGCATGAGACAGGCGGGCCTATACAAAGGATGATATCAGGAATATCGCAAACGGCCGAATGAGGCAGCTGTGAACGCGATCTTCGGCACATACGGTGCAGACACGGTGTCAGTCACGGTGTCAGAGACGATGTCAGACACGGTGTCAGACACGGTGTCAGACACGGTGTCAGACAAGGTGTCAGGTGCGGTGTCAGAGACGATGTCAGACACGGTGCCAGACACGCGTTTCAACATTGGAACAAAAGCGATTTTTCACTTACTCATTACTATATTTTCTAGCTGAGCTTTGCATTTGATGAAAGTGAGCGTTAAGCACCACGTCATCAGCATTTCACGTCACTATGTAGCTCATGAATGGCTGCCAGCAGGGCATTGTCCTCCATGAACCTATTGGACGTACATTGGCAAAAATGCCAAAGTGGGCTTACTATGTCCTGATGTAATGATGTCAACGTCATCGTTCTGATCCAAGGCATGATTTGGAGAGATTATTAAGTAGGTACCCTAATATCAACATACTTAATGGAGAAGCTTTGAAGTAGAGGCAGAAGCGATTTAGTGCACATTCAGGCCTCATTGTTCCCATTTCACACCATGATATGTCCAAACTTAAAATGTTTCGATGTTGGCGATATAACGATATATTATTTTGGGAGGGCCATGGTACTGCCAACAAATTGACTGCTGAACTGCTAATCATGATCTGGATAATTTTAAGACAACTTTATGAACACAAGGGTCATGCTGAGAGTGCATATCGACATCTTTGGAGCCCAGGATCGTGACATAGCTTTAGTTACCTTCACACAAATTGGGGCCTGTCCATTTATAAAAAGCCTCAGCACTAACCTCATGGAACTACGATCGAAAATCAGCTTGTTAGAGAAACGATCAGCTTAAAATTTGCTGTTACTGTCTCCTCACGATTTCATAATACGCTTGCACCCCGATACTTGTGTCTCTGAAATGTTGGGTGGAGAGACACCACAGCAAATGGCGGGTTATACATATATATATATATATATATATATATATATATATATATATATATATATATAAATAATATATATATATATATATATATGTATATATATAACAGAAACACCAACCTGCATGCATGGTGGATTTGTCCCTTCAATAGCGTTTTATAAGTGTTCTCCTACCCCCATGAAATTAGAACCTGGAGCAGAGTCCTGCTCCGCCGATAATGTGCACATGACCTACTCATTTCAAAGCTACTTCCGTCAAGCACAGCGTTCAAACAGCACTGTCGTGAACGTGAGCGGATCGCAGCCTAATACAGGGCTCAAGGGAACCGCGATCGCGTGTTTCCAAATCCCTGTCAGTTCCAATCGAGCTGGATGCGAAGTCGACAGAGTCATCACGTGCTCAAGCCGACGGTCAGTCAACAGAGTCATCACGTGCTCCATATGGCGGTCAGTCGACAGAGTCATCAGGTGCTCCATCTGGCGGTCAGTCGACAGAGTCATCAGGTGCTCCAGCTGGCGGTCAGTCGACAAGTCATCAGTGCTCCAGCGACGGTCAGTCGACAGAGTCATCATGCTCCAGCTGACGGTCAGTCGACAGAGTCATCACGTGCTCCAGCCGACGGTCAGTCGACAGAGTCATCAGTGCTCCAGCCGACGGTCAGTCGACAGAGTCATCACGTGCTCCAGCCGACGGTCAGTCACGGTCAGTCGACAGAGTCATCACGTGCTCCAGCCGTCAGTCGACAAGTCATCAGTGCTCCAGCGACGTCAGTCGTCTCACGGTCAGTCGACAGAGTCATCACGTGCTCCAGCCGACGGTCAGTCGACAGTCATCACGTGCTCCAGCCGACGGTCAGTCACATCACTCAGTCGGTCATCACGTGCTCCACCACGGTCAGCAAGTCATCACGTGCTCAAGCCGACGGTCAGTCGACAGAGACATCACGTGCTCCACCTGACGGTCAGTCGACAGAGTCATCAGGTGCTCCAGCCGAACGGTCAGTCGACAGAGTCATCACGTGCTCCAGCCGACGGTCAGTCGACAGAGTCATCACGTGCTCCAGCCGAACGGTCAGTCGACAGAGTCATCACGTGCTCCAGCCGAACGGTCAGTCGACAGAGTCATCACGTGCTCCAGCTGACGGTCAGTCGACAGAGTCACCACGTGCTCCAGCTGACGGTCAGTCGACAGAGTCATCACGTGCTCCAGCCGACGGTCAGTCGACAGAGTCATCACGTGCTCCAGCCGACGGTCAGTCGACAGAGTCATCACGTGCTCCAGCCGACGGTCAGTCGACAGAGTCATCACGTGCTCCAGCCGAACGGTCAGTCGACAGAGTCATCACGTGCTCCAGCCGACGGTCAGTCGACAGAGTCATCACGTGCTCCAAGGTCATCTCATCAGTGCCACCGGTCAGTCGACAGAGTCATCACGTGCTCCAGCTGACGGTCAGTCGACAGAGTCATCACGTGCTCCAGCCGACGGTCAGTCGACAGAGTCATCACGTGCTCACACGGTCAGTCGACAGGTCATCACGTGCTCCAGCGAGGTAGTGACATCATCCGTCCAGCCGACGCAGTCAGTCTCACGTGCTCCAGCCGACGGTCAGTCGACAGTCATCACGTGCTCCAGCCGACGGTCAGTCGACAGAGTCATCACGTGCTCCAGCCGACGGTCAGTCGACAGAGTCATCACGTGCTCCAGCCGACGGTCAGTCGACAGAGTCATCACGTGCTCCAGCCGACGGTCAGTCGACAGAGTCATCACGTGCTCCGCCGACGGTCAGTCGACAGAGTCATCACGTGCTCCAGCTGACGGTCAGTCGACAGAGTCATCACGTGCTCCAGCGACGGTCAGTCGACAGAGTCCCCGGTAGTGCAGTCATCACGTGCTCAGCCGACGGTCAGTCAACAGAGTCATCACGTCTCATAGCTCCAATGGCGGTCAGTCGACAGAGTCATCAGGTGCTCCATCTGGCGGTCAGTCGACAGAGTCATCAGTGCTCCAGCTGGCGGTCAGTCGACAGAGTCATCACGTGCTCCAGCCGACGGTCAGTCGACAGAGTCATCTCGTGCTCCAGCCGAACGGTCAGTCAACAGAGTCATCACGTGCTCCAGCCAAACGGTCAGTCGACAGAGTCATCACGTGCTCAAGCCGACGGTCAGTCAACAGAGTCATCACGTGCTCCATATGGCGGTCAGTCGACAGAGTCATCAGGTGCTCCATCTGGCGGTCAGTCGACAGAGTCATCAGGTGCTCCAGCTGGCGGTCAGTCGACAGAGTCATCACGTGCTCCAGCCGACGGTCAGTCGACAGAGTCATCTCGTGCTCCAGCCGAACGGTCAGTCAACAGAGTCATCACGTGCTCCAGCCAAACGGTCAGTCGACAGAGTCATCACGTGGTCCAGCCGAACGGTCAGTCGACAGAGTCATTACGTGCTCCAGCTGACGGTCAGTCGACAGAGTCATCAGGTGCTCCAGCCGAACGGTCAGTCAACAGAGTCATCACGTGCTCCAGCCGAACGGTCAGTCGACAGAGTCATCACGTGCTCCAGCCGAACGGTCAGTCGACAGAGTCATCACGTGCTCCAGCCGACGGTCAGTCGACAGAGTCATCACGTGCTCCAGCCGACGGTCAGTCGACAGAGTCATCACGTGCTCCAGCTGACGGTCAGTCGACAGAGTCATCACGTGCTCCAGCCGACGGTCAGTCGACAGAGTCACCACGTGCTCCAGCCTGACGGTCAGTCGACAGAGTCATCACGTGCTCCAGCTGACGGTCAGTCGACAGAGTCATCACGTGCTCCAGCCGAACGGTCAGTCGACAGAGTCATCAGGTGCTCCAGCCGAACGGTCAGTCAACAGAGTCATCACGTGCCCAAGCTGACGTCAGTCAGTCATCACGTGCTCGGACCGAGCAGACTGATTAAACGACAGGTGACCAAATTGCCCACGTGCCACGCGCTCCACTCGAAGAATGTCCTGCCATCGATTGTTGGTGTCCAGTTCACATCGACCGGCCGCCCAGACGTTGTGATGTCACGAGACGGACTCCTGAGCGCGTGGCGAGTCGGTCGTAGCCTGATGCGCACCATTTGTGCACGACCCCGGGGGCGCTCCCGCTGCTGGGCGACGCAAGCCGATCTTGTCACGAAAATCCTCTTTTACGAACGGCGTCAAATTGCAGGAATCCACCGCCGGTTTCACATCGCATTTCATTGTTCAGTTTAACAGAAACGTGCGGTGTATACGAGCCGCGAGCGTCCGGCGAAACACGGCGGACGCACGGCGAGCCGTGACGTCACACGGACCGGGCTTATATTCTGTCGAGGGATACCCGAGCAGCCTAAGTGAGACAGGCCTGAGACTCTTGAGGAACTATGTGCAGCTGTGTGGTCCGACTGACGTGACAGAGAGGTTGTGCCCACGGGATATTCATGTCCGTGGCCGCGGGAAGATTGCAGGGACCACGCCTCACTTTCTGTGAAGTTGAACCGTTGAACCTGCAGTTCATAACATTGTAGACGTTGAAAAACAACAATTGACTCAAAAGCGGCAACTTACCCCACGTTTTCAACATTGCTACACCGTGGTAGAGATTGACTTGTGCGGTTCCCGATGACACACCCGGGACGTCGTGAGAAGGGTAAATTATTACAGAAGATTTTAACACAATTTGGGGACCTTCAACTAGTTGGTGTTTAAGGGTACATTTTTAAAGGGTTTATTGGTGTTTTGAAATACAGGCGCGATACATTTCACTAATACGCGCTTGATAGTAAAATTTATTTGCATACTTACCTCGGTAAAATTTTGAAAGCAACTGCAATATAATTGCGGCATTTTGAAGAAGAAGACACATAGCTACATACATAAAAACCGGCGGAAATACTGTGTCAACCTATTCAAGCTCCTCACACCAGAATGTGCTGAGGACCAAAAAATAAATGGAATGAAGCTGTCAGTTTAAATTGCAGCCTGATGCTCAAATAGCATAACGAAATTCATATTAATATAGATATATTTCACTCACGGAGCGAATACATCGCTCTTCGACACTCAACAACTTCATACAATTATTTACATTAGATGTGCTGGCACTACTTGCTCCTAGTGATGCCTGCTGGTGGCATTAATAAGACGAGATGAGGATGTTGATTATTGGGATGAGATCAAGGTGTGCACTATCGGTGCTGTACGTCAGCCCCTCTCTGATGTATCTATCTCTCCCTCTTTCTCCCTTTCTCTTTCTCCCCCTCTCTCTCTCTCTCTCTTTCTCTTTCTCCTAAACGTTTTGGCCATTTTCCAACCCAATGAAATGCTAAACAAGCAACAGACATCACCGAGCAATGGGCGGTGGGCATCGCTCCACCCCCTCCTCGAGTCCGAGCTGCTAACAACTATCAACAGTTTCTTCGTTGTTGATAGAAAATGGCGACGCCATCCACCTTGCGTCTGTCGATGACGGTTCTTAAAAGGCCCCCTACTTCCCACCGACTGAAACGCTCCAGTTTCGCCAACCGTATCTCTTCATGCGCACCACTTCACAGCCCCACCGACTGAAACGCTCCAGTTTCGCCAACCGTATCTCTTCATGCGCACCACTTCACAGCCCCACCGACTGAAGCGCTCCGTAATTTCGCCAATCGTAACACTCCACACATCTGACCGTAACACTCATTATTTTTCTGACCGTAACGTTTTATAGTCTCACTAGCACCGAAATTGGCACAATTTTATCGAAGCTATGCTATCAGAACATGGAAAAGGTTGGACGGATGGGCTCCGCTACAGTTGCAGTTTATGAAGTGAGTCGGGACCATCCAGCATCGTATAACTCCAGTGCCAGCATTGACATGATCAATCGGACAACTCTACATCTCTCTAACACACTTTGTCGTGACGGGGTTTCTACATACCCCAGTAAACGAGCAGCGCTGTCCAGATTTCACGGTGTCTGTGAGCGGCCGCACAGTAGACATGGTGCCACCCAGGAGAGCGCCCCGTCGACCGTACAGTAGACAAGGTGCCACCCAGGAGAGCGCCCCGTCGGCCGTGCAGTAGACAAGGTGCCACCCAGGAGAGCGCCCCGTCGACCGTGCAGTAGACAAGGTGCCACCCAGGAGAGCGCCCCGTCGACCGTGCAGTAGACACGGCGCCACCCAGGAGAGCGCCCCGTCGACCGTGCAGTAAACACGGCGCCACCCAGGAGAGCGCCCCGTCGGCCGTGCAGTAGACAAGGCGCCACCCAGGAGAGCGCCCCGTCGACCGTGCAGTAGACAAGGCGCCACCCAGGAGAGCGCCCCGTCGGCCGTACAGTAGACACGGCGCCACCCAGGAGAGCGCCTCGTCGACCGTGCAGTAGACACGGCGCCACCCAGGAGAGCGCCCGTCGACCGTACAGTAGACAGGGCCACCAAGAGCGCCTCGTCGGCCGCAGCACGGCGCCACCCAGGAGAGCGCCTCGTCAACCGTGCAGTAGACAGGCGCCACAGAGAGCGCCCCGTCGGCCGTGCAGTAGACACGGCGCCACCCAGGAGAGCGCCCCGTCGGCCGTACAGTAGACAAGGCGCCACCCAGGAGAGCGCCCCGTCGGCCGTGCAGTAGACACGGCGCCACCCAGGAGAGCGCCTCGTCGGCCGTGCAGTAGACACGGCGCCACCCAGGAGAGCGCCCCGTCGGCCGTGCAGTAGACACGGCGCCACCCAGGAGAGCGCCTCGTCGGCCGTGCAGTAGACACGGCGCCACCCAGGAGAGCGCTCGTCGGCCGTGCAGTAGACACGGCGCCACTCAGGAGAGCGCCTCGTCGCTTCCAATGCGTCAGGACATGCTATCACACCGCCTCAGGAGATGTCCAGAGACCTAACTGTGCAGTGTTAATTCGAGGAGCCTCAGCGCCGGAGCTTTCAACCCATCCTGAACTTCCCTAGAAGCTTTCAGCGAGTACCGACAGATCTCCGGAGACGGGACGCGTTGCCAATCGCAAACGGCGAACTCATTTGGAACTTAAAACGTTTATTTTGTCTACGTATAATTTACCTACGTATAAATTGCCTATCTATAATCTACCTACGTATGAATTGTCTACCTACAGTATGCCTACCTAGAATGACGGCTGAGTGCTCGAAGCCGGCGGCCACGCCCACTGCCGAAGCCTCTCCCAACGGTAGCCGACGGGCCGTGGGAGCGCTGACGAGATCCTCGCCCAAGCCGAGCTGGCCGGAAGACCCGTCTCCGAAGCAGAACACCTCGCCGCTGCCTGAAAACAGAGCCAGGACGATATCGAAGTGAGAGCCAGTGCTTCGCCTGCGAAGGGCGTCAGGATCCGTCAGAAGTTCGTCACTGCCAGTGAGGTGGTCAGGATCCGTCAGTAGCTCGTCACTGTCAGTGATGGGATCAGGATCCGACAGTAGCTCGTCACTACCAGTGATGGGATCAGGATCCGTCAGTAGCTCGTCACTGTCAGTGATGGGATCAGGATCCGACAGTAGCTCGTCACTGTCAGTGATGGGATCAGGATCCGTCAGTAGCTCGTCACTGTCAGTGATGGGATCAGGATCCGACAGTAGCTCGTCACTGCCAGTGATGGGATCAGGATCCGTCAGTAGCTCGTCACTGCCAGTGAGGTGGTCAGGATTTGCCAGTGTGAGATCATTCGGAGCGCAAATATGCAACCAGGAAACATTTGTATATTTTACCATAGCCCTATAATGGGGAAGCCATGACAGCGACCTGACCTAAGGTCAATGCTACGAAAAAACCGATATACATATTATGGTCCCTGATGAGATCGTGACGTGCTATAAGTTTGAAATCAATCGCCCAATTATTGTAGAAGTTATGCCACCTAGAACTCCGAGTGTAGTTGGGTCACTTCGCCTGACCTGGTGACCTGACCTGAGATGACTCAGTATTAAAAATGTATGAGGATATGCGGAAAAGACCAAGGAACAGCTATGCGAGGTTTGGCCTTGCTAACCCGATTAGTTTGGCGGCAAATGAGGAAAAACCGGAGGGGCAGATATCTGCCCCCCCCCCCGGACGTGCGCCGGTTAAAGGCAGTGCAAATGACTATGGTCCAGCACGCATTTAAGCACACCCCACCCCACCCCTCACCCAGCAGTTCTCCTATGGGGATCAGTAGCCGTAAAATAGCGTAACCCGTGCTGGTTTTGTGCCAGTACGTCAGCTATGTGAAAGCTTTCCGGTGTAAACTAGTAACCCAAACCTACCCTGCTTCAATGCAGGGAAACTGTTCCGGTCGATTTGTTTAGATTTTCACGGTTTCCGGTCATTACTAGGCTTCCACCAGTCGTGGTGCTGAAGGTAATGAGTCATGGGTACGCAAGGCTCACGTGACCACGTGACCAATTTCAATCAAGGTCATATTCATGCTGCCTAGTTCATACGGGATTCATAGGTAGCAATCCTTAGCATTGCTATCCATTGTTGCAACTTGAAACAAAATGTAAATGCTGATGCTGAAAATTAATCAGAATACATTTGAAATTACATCAAAATCTAACTTTCCAGTTTTTGCGCTAATACATATATTGTAATGTTAGTTGAGAGATCTAGCATACGAAGTAAACTAATCGAGTGCACGAGGTAAGCTAGTTTCACAGAATCATTCCAAATCACCGGTGTCCGGGCCTGCTACCCATTAGTTGTGATGCCATTGGTTATTGCCTCGGTGGCGTGAGCGCATCGGCTACCCCAACATTGGCAAAGTATCATACACGCATACAACTGGCTGATATCTGTGAGGCAGGGGTGTTGTGATATATACTTGTAAGGGGGAAATCGCTCCCTGAAAAAGTATATATATTCAGCTCAGGGGCCCTATACTTCAGGTCAAAGGATTTCTGTCAGAACAGGGGCCCTATTCTGCAGCTCAGGGGTCATGTCTGTTAGCGCGGCGCTATCTGTCGCCGAACACGGAATCTACATGTACGCAAACACTGTCAACAAAGAGTCCGATATTCAATACATCGTGCACGTTTACCTCGCGTAAACTTGCCGACAATTGGACTTGCGGAGCGTTGAGTGACGGGCTGGGGAGGGAAGCTACGTATCAGGTCGATACGTATCCAATATTTGTGCAATAAACGTCTACGAATAGCACATGTGGGAGTATACACACGCTGTGCGGCAAAATGTGTCCCAAAGGGAACACAGGAAGTCACAAGAGCAGTGAACAGTATCAATATACACGACTCAACATCGAGAAACATAATTTAAGCGTAGCGTCCAAAACTGACGAGCTTTGCTTTGTGTTGGATTGACAGGCATTGGTTCAGACTTGTCCTCCCCCTGTCTTGGCTGCGACCTTGCCGGACTGATACTGCACCGTTCCAAGATGAAGCCTCCAAGATGAAGCCCGTGACCTAGCCAAAAGCTTAAGAGGGCGCTGTCGCAGTACTGACTTCACTTTATTCCAAATGCACTTGTGTATCAAGTAGAAGAAGGGATGCCTACTTCCCTGGTAATACAAAGCAACAACAAAAGCTTTCCAGGCAATGCAACGTGGTCGAAAATATCTTACCTGTTAGGACACGTTCCAGAAATATCCAGACTATTGTCTACGGGCGTCGCTGGGATGTGAGCTGTCCTCCACCTCCTGGCACCAGTCCCACACCACAGTGGCACCGACCAGGGTCTGCACCAGTACCGGTCCTCCACCTCGGGCACCAGCCCCACTCCACCGTGGCACCGACCAGCGTCAGCACCAGTACCGGTCCTCCACCTCTGGCACCAGTCCTACACCACAGTGGTGTCGGCCAGCGTCAGCACCAGTCCCGGTCCTCCACCTCTGGCACCAGTCCTACACCACAGTGGTGTCGGCCAGCGTCAGCACCAGTCCCGGTCCTCCACCTCTGGCACCAGTCCACCCACCGTGGGGCCAGCAGCACCAGTCCCGGTCCTCCACCTCTGGCACCAGTCCTACACCACAGTGGTGTCGGCCAGCGTCAGCACCAGTCCCGGTCCTCCACCTCTGGCACCAGTCCTACACCACAGTGGTGTCGGCCAGCGTCAGCACCAGTCCCGGTCCTCCACCTCTGGCACCAGTCCTACACCACCGTGGTGCCGGCCAGCGTCAACCACCGGGCCGTGCATTGGACTGGCACGCCAAACTGATGTGTTGGCCGGCCTTTCATAGGTAGCCCGGACCTCATCGATCCGCCACACCGCTACCAGCCACCTCAATCATGCGCTACAGCTTTAGACATACGTCAAGTCGTGTTTATTGCTTGATCGGTCCAGGTGCGCTGTCGCCGGTCGGCAAAAGGTGTCCGGGTCGACGCTCGAGCCTCACTGGCGCTGGCGACGCCGTCCATATCGGTGCCGCGCCACATCGAAACAAAAGAAAAACACAAACAAAACATCGCGAACGCCCAGCACCACGCAGCGGATGGACGCATGTGAGAGCCCCACTCATCGATAACGAGGCAGGCTGTATATAATACTCACTGCACGTGGAGGGCATGTATCGTGAAATAAATAAATAAATAAGTAAATAAATAAATATATAAATAAAGACGCCACGTTATACCATTGTTTAATACAGAAGAAGGCTAGATGCCTGGGTTTAGACATTGCGCGAACCCGTATTAGGTCGTACATTTCGTCTCACGCAATATAAATAAAGAGGCATGCCTTGATATAGGCATCGCCATGCCTATTTGACGCGGACTGGTTCGGAAGAAGCGCGTCCATTATGGATAGGCAGCGATACGTCCAGTTCCGGCATCGGAAATCGGTACCATTACAAGTTTCTAATGCGATTCCATACGCAATATTACCGGTAGTGTCGGAACCGTCCGGCTACACGTATAGCGCATGCAGCCTGCTCTGAAACGCTTCTTTACCATACACAACCTTTTGGATGAGAACATGACACTGTATCGCAAATGCGTGCACTTCGGCTGCAACACGCTCTCCTCAGCTACGTTCACGCCATTCACGCTCATCCTCACAGTGTTAAACTTACACATAATTTTAGCAATTCGAGCTCCTGCCGTCACTCCTACACATGTTTCTTAGGCGCAAGAACGCTCTCACGCTTGAGATCCGGATGCTAATTCACGAACCTGGCACCCGATCTGACCTGGCTGGTATTTCATAGACCTGGCACGTGATCTGACCTGGCTGGTATTTCATAGACCTGGCACGTGATCTGACATGGCTGGTAATTCATGAATTTTGGCTCTGCTTAGGGAAGGTACTTATATACATACCCTCTGCTTGTCACTGTGAGGAAGGATGGCAGACCCTCGGAGTTCCCCTGCATAATCTAGTGGTTGGGCGTGAAATGTTTCAGGTTTGAATGTGTGATTTGACGGGTATATTCCCTTGCTACAGTTGATTGCCTGTATATTTTAGTTTTTTGGCGCAACGACCAGGTTTTATTAATCCGCGGTCATATCCATGAGCAGGCCTCCGATTAAATATAACTGGAACTGATTCTCATTTTCTAAGAATTCCTACTTCCACACACCCATATCACACATTGCAGCATGCACATACGGCACACACATATGTCACGTTAAGCTGACGGACAGTTGCCAGCAAACTTGATGTCAGAGATGTGATCAAATAATGTACAAATCTGGATGATACGCGAATTCGTTACTTAAAATACCACTAGGCTTAAGCGAGTCCACACCTCGGCCAAAATGGCGTCTCCGCCGTACTTCAAAGCGGGGACATGACAACAGAACATGGCGCACTGCAAGCGGCACGTCACAATGGTAACAGCTCGGCTTAGACTCATTCAACAATCAATAACAATGGGTGATGTGCATGTGTCCTACCCCTAGCGTTGGGACAACATATATTTTCTTTCACCTTGATTTTCTTACTGATACGCCCACAACACTATTATGCGTCCCTTCACAGCCTTAAGCTTGTAATTATCAATTGAATCCCATGTTCCCTACCCCGAAGAACCCCGAATAAGGCGTTGTTTGCTTGGTGTGATTTGATTGTTTGACTTGATTTAAGATGTGCGGCAGAGAGGGAAAGTGTACGAGTTTTCTTTTCTCTCTTGCTGGCTCTCTCGTTTTCTCGCATCCTTCTTCACCGCCGCATCAGTCATGTCGTTCGCGATAATGCCCATATAACTAGGACGCAGCAAAGCTCTTGTCGGCTTGGCTAGATAATACAGATGCATTACGATGTCTTGGGAACGCGGGTCACGAGGAATGAAAGCTAACGATTACTAGCGAATCACACCAGAAAGCGAAAATTCTCATTCATAACTTCAAGGATGCTAATTATATAAATTCAGCCGTGAAAACAGATGCATGTACTTAGATGTTCTGGTTAGCTTAGATGTTCTAGTTGTGCAACGACCCACGAAAGTTGAGCCCACACCATCAGCAACTCTCGATCCATCAGTGTACGCAAAGCCATACATATGATAAAACCATCAGGTTTCCAGGGCTGTCATGCGAAGAAGTTCTGGTACCACCTCCTCTTTACGGATGACCGACAGACCCGTAGTTATCGTAGGTGGAGTGAGCCCAAGGCAGAGTGGGCAATAACTCCAACCTCGTGATGATGCGCAAACGAGTGCTGCTCTCCTGCAGCAACTCTCGTTCGCTGACACAAAAATTGTTCACACTGGAGCCTCGTCCACGCCAGAAAATCCACAGTGTACGGCAGGAAAAACACTGCCTGGTAAGATGGGTGCGTAGGATACTCCCTCAACCTGCACGTGTGACGCACTCCGAGCTTCGTTCTTCTCACTGATAGTGGCGGCCCATGAGCCTCCGCTCAGATATTCGCAGGCGGAGAGGTACGAACTGCTCCCGTAGCGATTATCAAGGCAGAATGGTGAGTGGTGTCAGCGGTGCGATTGATGGAACTAGTCGAATCATAACCAAAGCAGGAACAACCGAGTTTTGATCATATACGTGATCGGTATTGTCGTACGAGAGTAGTCTTGTCCGCTCGGTACGTTGCTCTGAATAGGCACTTCATGGTGTTTCAAGGTTTTGCACAGGCGACTATCGGCTTTCATGCGGCATACGACTGTCCAATAGAACACCCAAGAATCCTCCTATTGGCTGGAAAGGAGCTTGCCGTCCATGGGGCTGGAGTGTAGGATTGTGGCAACTCGGACGACGGCAAAAGTGCACGGTTGCCGTCTTTGCCCTGGTGAGCCGAAAGCCATTTACAATTCTCCACCTCTCTAGATGGGTTGTCCTAAGCTACAATTTCCTCCACAGGGATGATATACGTGATGAGCAGATTCCAACACCATTATCAAACAAGTACTTCCCATGTCGTATTGCAGAACATCGCCAGCTTCAATCATCACTGCGAACAAGGCAACACTCACAGTTATTATCTGACGATCACCATTCACTTGGGCAAAGTGAATGGTGAAAGTTGTGAAAGTGAAAGTTAAAACACTTCCCACCCTGACGATAAGGGTCCTTTCAGGCAGACGGCCGTCAAAACGTACCAATATAACCGCGCACACCAGCCTGCCAGAGGTCTAGTTTGTTATTGGTGTTTGGCTTGTTGTTTGGTCAGCTTCTACCTTGTAGTGTCGATGTCGATTGGAGGCGGAACCTACTGGGCTCGGAGCACCTTGCGCAAACAGGATGCGGTTCAGACCCTGCAGGAAGCTAAGAGCATCTCACCGGTTTCGATATGTAGACACTCGGAGTGGGTTGTTTTCTTAAAATAAAAAAGTGAACTATAAGTTTCAGGCTGCTGGTGCTTTAGGGCTTCAAATTTATAGTTGGTAGTGCAAGCTGTATGGATACCAATGACTCTGAAAGTACTAAGCGTCCAGTGCTCCTGAGGAAAGTCTTGAGATATAATTCCGCGGTACATTTCCCTTGCATTAATGCCATAATGAGAGACGGCAGCCCTCATATTCACGCCCCTCCTCCGCCAAACACCTTCCAGTGAATCTGATCCGCCGAGATGTATTGCCATCACTATTGCTAAAAGAAAGTGAAGTTGGAAAACTGCAGTGATAAATTATTTCTGGAAATAAGGTGGAATATACCACCTATTGAACACTGAAGAGACATCCTTCCCACTGAAGCATCGACATTGTTTCTTGTGTCGTTGTATTTTGACAATGTTTCTTGATATGTGTTCATAAAGTCGGATTGGATTGTGGCTTCACGACGCCCTCAGCAGCTGAGGTCATACAGCGTCGCCTGCCTCTCACCCTGGCAGGAAGGACGGGCATCGCGGGGAATCGAACCCCGTACCTTTGGCTTGCCAGACGCTTAGCTTAACCACTGAGCTGCCGACGCCCCGCGTTCATGAAGTTGCCTGTCTGGTTTCTAGCGGTGTCTTTTGTGTAAGCAGCATGCTCACCTTTACATATTCTGATGGATCCATCTCGTACCTAACGCTATTTCAGGTAAGGAGATCATCTGTGATGTGGTCTGCCGCTCAATATAATTTCTTTATAGATTGGCATTCTTATTTGCATCATTAACTTAAGTATCACTATATTAGGTGTCTCCAAAGATAAATATAAAAATGTACGTACAAACACGCTATGGGCTCAAAATTGAGTTTGGAGGACTTAAATGATGCTCTAAGGATTGTTTCAATAGCAAAGTTACATCTTTCTGGGCCCATTTCAACATCTCACACCTAAAGCTTACCCATATGATGGGTTCATTTTAGTTGCTGCTACATTTGCCTAAATATCAAACAATTAAACTTCGAACAACGTTTCAGAAGATAACCTAAGTCTGCTGTATTTTGGCAGACGGCCGTCAAAACGTACCAATATAACCGCGCACACCAGCCTGCCAGAGGTCTAGTTTGTTATTGGTGTTTGGCTTGTTGTTTGGTCAGCTTCTACCTTGTAGTGTCGATGTCGATTGGAGGCGGAACCTACTGGGCTCGGAGCACCTTGCGCAAACAGGATGCGGTTCAGACCCTGCAGGAAGCTAAGAGCATCTCACCGGTTTCGATATGTAGACACTCGGAGTGGGTTGTTTTCTTAAAATAAAAAAGTGAACTATAAGTTTCAGGCTGCTGGTGCTTTAGGGCGTCAAATTTATAGTTGGTAGTGCAAGCTGTATGGATACCAATAACTCTGAAAGTACTAAGCGTCCAGTGCTCCTGAGGAAGTCTTGAGATATAATTCCGCGGTACACTTCCCTTGCATTAATGCCATAATGAGAAAACGGCAGCCCTCATTTTCACGCCCCTCCTCCGCCAAACACCTTCCAGTGAATCTGATCCGCCGAGATGTATTGCCATCACTATTGCTAAAAGAAAGTGAAGTTGGAAAACTGCAGTGATAAATTATTTCTGGAAATAAGGTGGAATATACCACCTATTGAACACTGAAGAGACGTCCTTCCCACTGAAGCATCGACATTGTTTCTTGTGTCGTTGTATTTTGACAATGTTTCTTGATATGTGTTCATAAAGTCGGATTGGATTGTGGCTTCACGACGCCCTCAGCAGCTGAGGCCATACAGCGTCGCCTGCCTCTCACCCTGGCAGGAAGGGCAGGCATCGCGGGGAATCGAACCCCGTACCTTTGGCTTGCCAGACGCTCAGCTTATCAACTGAGCTACCGAAGCCCCGTGTTCATGAAGTTGCCTGCCTGGTTTCTAGCGGTGTCTTTTTTGTAAGCAACATGCTCACCTTTATTCTGATGGATCCATCTCGTACCTAACGCTATTTCAGGTAAGGAGATCATCTGTGATGTGGTCTGCCGCTCAATATAATTTCTTGATAGATTGGCATTCTTATTTGCATCATTAACTTAAGTATCACTATATTAGGTGTCTCCAAAGATAAATATAAAAATGTACGTACAAACACGCTATGGGCTCAAAATTGAGTTTGGAGGACTTAAATGATGCTCTAAGGATTGTTTCAATAGCAAAGTTACATCTTTCTGGGCCCATTTCAACATCTCACACCTAAAGCTTACCCATATGATGGGTTCATTTTAGTTGCTGCTACATTTGCCTAAATATCAAACAATTAAACTTCGAACAACGTTTCAGAAGATAACCTAAGTCTGCTGTATTTTAGTGCGGAGACTGATTTTGTAAGCCAATTAGTGTAATAATCTGCTAATGTCGTCTTTTCCATGTGTCCACATTATGCAGTGGACAAGTTATGGTGTTGTTAGGCAGTCACGGGCCGTGCAGATTGATACAAACGTCCGACACATACACCACCCCCGTGTTGGCCTGATGGGAATCTGAGTGGAGATGTGGGACGTGGTGACGTGGTGACGGTCTGAGTGGTGATGTGGGACGTGCTGACGTGGTGACGGTCTGAGTGGTGATGTGGGACGTGCTGACGTGGTGACGGTCTGAGTGGTGATGTGGGACGTGGTGACGTGGTGACGGTCTGAGTGGTGATATGGGACGTGCTGACGTGGTGACGGTCTGGTGGTGACGTGGTGACGACCACGACGACGCGAGCCGGCTCTCGCGGCTTTATGGCGTCATATCGAACACCATTCCGTGATGTGGGACGTGACGGCGTGGTATCAAATGTAATCACGGACGTGATGCCATGATATCAACGTGATAGCACGATGACATGAGTGATTACGCGGCAGACATGTAAGGGATGTCATGATCTGATAAGGGTGCGATGATGCCGGGCAGCGACGAGTTGCGGTGTTCGGCCGGCCGGCCAGTCCGGGCCCGCGAACTCGGCTCGCTCCACTGTCGCCTGACGACGGGCGCTCCACGGCGCCCTCACCTCTCAGTCGCCGGGAGCTGGGTCTTGTGACCGGCACGGGCGCCCGCCAGAGGGCGGGAAGGGACCTCTCACCTCTCAGTCGCCGGGAGCTGGGTCTTGTGACCGGCACGAGGGCGCCCGCCGGAGGCGGGCGGAAGGGCCCTCTCACCTCTCAGCTTCCGGGAGCTGGGTCTTGTGACCGGCACGGGCGCCCGCCAGAGGGCGGAGGGAGGGACGGGCCTCTCACCTCTCAGTTTCCGGGAGCTGGGTCTTGTGACCGGCACGGGCGCCCGCCAGAGGGCGGGAAGGGCCTCTCACCTCTCAGTCGCCGGGAGCTGGGTCTTGTGACCGGCACGGGCGCCCGCCAGAGGGCGGGGGGACGGGCCTCTCACCTCTCAGTCGCCGGGAGCTGGGTCTTGTGACCGGCACGGGCGCCCGCCAGAGGGCGGGGGGACGGGCCTCTCACCTCTCAGTTTCCGGGAGCTGGGTCTTGTGACCGGCACAGGCGGCCACCAGAGGGCAGAGGGAGGGACGAGCCTCTCACCTAGCAGGACCAGAGTGTGACGCCCGCCGCAGGCCACGGCCGTCACCCCGGTCAGAGCGTCCACCGGTGTCGGCGAGGCACGCCCCTTGCCACCCTCCAGGCCCAGCTGTCCGAACTCGTTGCTGCCGCACACCAGCAGTCGACCGTCGGCTGAAGAGAGGACGGCGGCGCTGTGTCAGCGGCGTCAGCGGCCGCGCTGTACCGCCCCCTCCGGCTGGGACACAGCGCTGTACCCCCCCTCCGGCTGGGACACAGCGCTGTACCGCCCCTCCGGCTGGAACACAGCGCTGTACTGCCCGACTTCCGGCTGGGACACAGCGCTGTACCGCCCGCTTTTCGGCTGAGACACAGCGCTGTACTGACCGCCTTCCGGCTAGGACACAATGCCGCTGTGCAAACAGCGGTTTCACTGGGGTGCATTCAAATCATGGCAGGTCCAACTCCACACCAACCCAGAGACATGGGAATATCGCAGTTTGTTCAACTCGATACCATCAATGTCCACAGCACGCTAGGTCACCTGTGTGTGTATGTGTGTGTGTGTGCATGTGTATGTGTACACATCACCAATCTGAACCCGGCGTAGGAATAAATTCCCATTGCACGACGACAGCATGCGACACTGCAACAGGTGGGCGGTAATTAATCGTTCATGCAAATATCCCTCAGAACCAGCCGCCTATTCCACGGATTTCACTTGCATTTGTGCCACAATGCAACACGATCCGGCACGAGTCTCAAGAAACGTCACGTAATAAGTATTTCCTTTGAGCACGATGAGCTATAAATCACCGATCACGTCTTCGTGTTATGGTACCTGCGTCGGTCAAATTGGTCCGAGTTTCCTTCGATTACCAGCTGGCCCGAATTCCCTCCGGCGCTGTGGCCTGAAATTGCCAGATCCAGTATCGCGCCGGCCGCCATCGCCACAATGTCCCACCGGTCACGAAGGCGGTGTGCCGATGCCCACAGCTGATCTTGACGATCTTGTCCGGGCACGTGACGAGAGTGGGCTGGTGGGCCGACTCTACGCCGCCCAGGCCGCACTGACCCTCGCTGTTGCTGCCCCAGGCGAACACACGACCGTCCTCTGCTGACACAGCGGACCCGTGCAAGGTCAGGTCAGGTCGGACTAGCTGTAGTGTGCTATGGCTGCGTAGCGAGGAAATGACATGATATGGCGGCAAAAGTTGAGGAATGTGTGCTTATATTTCATAAAGCACTCAGTAGAACCTCGACTTTTGATGCGTGCATGCTACCATTTGTTCTACTCTTTGTAACAGTGCAAGTGCGTCGAACAAATAATAAATGAGCTGTTGCACCGAAGCGTACGATAGCATCCGTAGTAATTGTTAACTCGCATCGTCTCCAGGGGGTTTGATAGGCGCCTCTATAAGGCTTTCCGCCTACAGTAAAAATAAAATGGCGCGCGGCAGCACGCCCAAAATTTGGGACACCCTTTCCTGCATTAATATGGTACGCTGTGTGAATATTTTGAGGTCAGATCATCTAGGATCAGCGAGTTAGTTAAGGTCAAATGAGGTCACTTCCAGAAAAGTTCAACCATTCGCCACGCTTTAACGGATAGAGATGTTTGAATGAAACTTTTAGGGTTCATTTTTTTTTCGTTTTTGATGACTTATTAGTTTTACAACATATTCCCCGATAAGGAATAAAATCGAAGATTCTGGCTAAAACAAATATGGTTTTATAAGAGAAAGTTGACTTCAAACAAAGTTTTGCTGTCCGCTCTATCCATTATAAAAATACAAATTAAAGAGAATTGAAAACTCAAAATTTAGAAATTTAAAGAAGCTAAAATTTGTATCTTTGGGTGGACAAAACTTTTTGGGTCGTGATGGATTGGGCGTTCCTTTTCTGATTCAAATATATTTTGTTTGCAAATTTCCCTCCAAAATGAACACCCGAAAGCCAACATCATGTCAGTAGCGAAAAGAGAGACAGACAACTTAGTGACGTTACTTTTGAGGGATACAATTCATGTATCCCCATACAATTTCTGACCCTACTCGTCGAGCTCTTTCCTCTTTTGTTTTGGTGCGATGCTTCGTTTTGAGATTAAAGGATGGAACGGGTTGTATCACTCCCCCCCCCCACGAGACGGAGTATGAGGATCTGATAGGAAATATAGGATGGATTTAGGTTACATCGTGTGTCACAGCTGGTATCCTCAGTGACGGTGTGTGCATCAGTTACCGGTCAGAGTGATGGTTGGTGCATCAGTTACCGGTCAGAGTGACAGTGTGTGGCGGATTTACCGGTGGTCAGGGTGACGGTGTGTGGCGCAGTTACCGGTAAGAGTGACGATGTGTGGCGCAGTCACCGGTCAGAGTGACGGTGTGTGGCGCAGTTACCGGTCAGAGTGACGGTGTGTGGCGCAGTTACCGGTCAGAGTGACGGTGTGTGGCGCGGTTACCGGTCAGAGTGACGGTGTGTGGCGCAGTTACCGGTGCTTAGGGTGACGGTGTGTGGCGCAGTTACCGGTCAGAGTGACGGTGTGCGGCGTAGTTACCGGTCAGAGTGACGGTGTGTGGCGCAGTTACCGGTCAGAGTGACGGTGTGTGGCGCAGTTACCGGTCAGAGTGACGGTGTGTGGCGCAGTTACCGGTCAGAGTGACGGTGTGTGGCGCAGTTACCGGTCAGAGTGACGGTGTGTGGCGCAGTTACCGGTCAGGGTGACGGTGTGTGGCGCAGTTACCGGTCAGGTGTGACGGTGTGTGGCGCAGTTACCTGTCAGAGTGACGGTGTGTGGCGCAGTTACCTGTCAGAGTGACGGTGTGTGGCGCAGTTACCGGTCAGAGTGACGGTGTGTGGCGCAGTTACCGGTCAGAGTGACGGTGTGTGGCGCAGTTACCGGTCAGAGTGACGGTGTGTGGCGCAGTTACCGGTCAGAGTGACGGTGTGTGGCGCAGTTACCGGTCAGAGTGACGGTGTGTGGCGCAGTTACCGGTCAGAGTGACGGTGTGTGGCGCAGTCAGAGTGACGGTGTGGGCGCAGTTACCGGTCAGAGTGACGGTGTGTGGCGCAGTCACCGGTCAGAGTGACGGTGTGTGGCGCAGTTACCGGTCAGAGTGACGGTGTGTGGCGCAGTTACCGGTCGGAGTGACGGTGTGTGGCGCAGTTACCGGTCAGAGTGACGGTGTGATGGCGCAGTTACCGGTCAGAGTGACGGTGTGTGGCGCAGTTACCGGTCAGAGTGACGGTGTGTGGCGCAGTTACCGGTCAGAGTGACGGTGTTGTATAGTTACGGTCAGGTCAGTTACCGGTCAGAGTGACGGTGTGTGGCGCAGTTACCGGTCAGGGTGACGGTGTGTGGCGCAGTTACCGGTACAGTGTGTGGCGCAGTCACCGGTCGGAGTGACGGTGTGTGGCGCAGTTACCGGTCAGAGTGACGGTGTGTGGCGCAGTTACCGGTCAGAGTGACGGTGTGTGGCGCAGTTACCGGTCAGAGTGACGGTGTGTGGCGCAGTTACCGGTCAGAGTGATGGTTGGTGCATCAGTTACCGGTCAGAGTGACGGTGTGTGGCGCAGTTACCGGTCAGAGTGACGGTGTGTGGCGCAGTTACCGGTCAGAGTGACGGTGTGTGGCGCAGTTACCGGTCAGAGTGACGGTGTGTGGCGCAGTTACCGGTCAGAGTGACGGTGTGTGGCGCAGTTACCGGTCAGAGTGACGGTGTGTGGCGCAGTTACCGGTCAGAGTGACGGTGTGTGGCGCAGTTACCGGTCAGAGTGACGGTGTGTGGCGCAGTTACCGGTCAGAGTGACGGTGTGTGGCGCAGTTACCGGTCAGAGTGACGGTGTGTGGCGCAGTTACCGGTCAGAGTGACGGTGTGTGGCGCAGTTACCGGTCAGAGTGACGGTGTGTGCATCAGTTACCGGTCAGAGTGACGGTGTGTGGCGCAGTTACCGGTCAGAGTGACGGTGTGTGGCGCAGTTACCGGTCGGAGTGACGGTGTGTGGCGCAGTTACCGGTCAGAGTGACGGTGTGTGGCGCAGTTACCGGTCAGAGTGACGGTGTGCGTTTACCGGTCAGAGTGACGGTGAGCGGTGTGTGCAGTTACCGGTCAGAGTGACGGTGTGTGGCGCAGTTACCGGTCAGAGTGACGGTGTGTGGCGCAGTTACCGGTCAGAGTGACGGTGTGTGGCGCAGTTACCGGTCAGAGTGACGGTGTGTGGCGCAGTTACCGGTCAGAGTGATGGTGGGTGTATCAGTTACCGGTCAGAGTGACGGTGTGTGGCGCAGTTACCGGTCAGTGATGGTGGGCGTATCAGTTACCGGTCAGAGGGTGACGGTGTGTGGCGCAGTTACCGGTCAGAGTGACGGTGTGTGGCGCAGTTACCGGTCAGAGTGACGGTGTGTGGCGCAGTTACCGGTCAGAGTGACGGTTACCGTCAGTGATGGGCGCAGTTACCCGGTCAGAGTGACGGTGTGTGGCGCAGTTACCGGTCAGAGTGACGGTGTGTGGCGCAGTTACCGGTCAGATGACGGTGTGTGGCGCAGTTACCGGTCAGAGTGACGGTGTGTGGCGCAGTTACCGGTCAGAGTGATGGTGGGTGTATCAGTTACCGAGTACGGTGTGTGGCGCAGTTACCGGTCAGGTGATGGTGGGCGTATCAGTTACCGGTCAGAGTGACGGTGTGTGGCGCAGTTACCGGTCAGAGTGACGGTGTGTGGCGCAGTTACCGGTCAGAGTGACGGTGTGTGTATCAGTTACCGGTCGAAGTGACAGTGTGTGGCGCAGTTACCGGTCAGTGATGCTGGGCGTATCAGTTACCTGTCAGAGTGACGGTGTGTGGCGCAGTTACCTGTCAGAGTGACGGTGTGTGGCGCAGTTACCGGTCAGAGGATGGTGGGTGTATCAGTTACCGGTCGAAGTACAGTGTGTGGCGTGTTACCGGTCAGCGTATCAGTTACCGGTCAGAGTGACGGTGTGTGGCGCAGTTACCGGTCAGAGTGACGGTGTGTGGCGCAGTTACCGGTCAGAGTGACGGTGTGTGGCGCAGTTACCGGTCAGAGTGACGGTGTGTGGCGCAGTTACCGGTCAGGGTGATGGTGGGTGTATCAGTTACCGGTCGAAGTGACAGTGTGTGGCGCAGTTACCGGTCAGTGATGGTGGGCGTATCAGTTACCGGTCAGAGTGACGGTGTGTGGCGCAGTTACCGGTCAGAGTGACGATGTGTGGCGCAGTTACCGGTCAGGGGATTGGTGTGTGGCGCAGTTACCGGTCAGAGTGACGGTGTGTGGCGCAGTTACCGGTCAGAGTGACGGTGTGTGGCGCAGTTACCGGTCAGATGGTTGGTGCACAGTACCGGTCAGATTACCGGTCAGAGTGACGGTGTGTGGCGCAGTTACCGGTCAGAGTGACGATGTGTGGCGCAGTTACCGGTCAGAGTGACGGTGTATGGCGCAGTTACCGGTCAGTGATGCTGGGCGTATCAGTTACCTGTCAGAGTGACGGTGTGTGGCGCAGTTACCGGTCAGGGTGACGGTGGGTGTATCAGTTACCTGTCAGAGTGACGGTGTGGGCGGCTCCTGCGTCGATCTGGACGGCGCGGCCGGACCAAGGCACCACCTCGGCGGGTGTCTCCACACTGTCCGTGTGACCCAGGCCCAGCTGACCGTCCTGGTTCAGGCCGAACGCGAACAGCTGACCGGACTCTGTCGTCACACGTCAGCCACGATCACGCGGTGCAATAACCCCACCTGGCTTACGACACCGAAGCTGCACGGCAGTAATTGGCCCGAAACTGTGTGTAGAGCACAGTGGTGATTAACGATCATGGCGATGCAGAATACAAAAAGGTATCAGTTTGTGGCAACGCTCATCCAAGATAGCATGGACAATTTCACGTGAATCCACAATGTTCGGCCAGATAATTCCCGTCCCACCTGCTCGTACATGCACTCTCACTGTGGTAAGGATAATCTACACCTTTCATCTGTGATTGCAGTGATACGGATTACTCATCTCCGGTGACTCCGGCAGTACAGATTACTTATCTGATCCGGCGGTGGCGGAGCCAGGATTTTCTTAAGGGGGTTGCCCCTCCACCAAAAAGTGATGAAATAGAGATCACTTTCCGCGTGAGAAGCGCCCCTAATGTTTGGGGTTTTGCGTGGTAAATTGGTCACGATATTTACCTGGACTCAGAAATGGAACTTTCCCAGCACCGGTAGAGGCTTAAGCAATTTAAAACCTGGTTTCGTCCATTGTACTCCGAAAGGCGTGTTGATAAGGATGCAAACCACTGCTCCGCGATACACGAGAGTTCCACCATTTCCTGTAACGACCATACAAGTGACGATTTCCCATCTGCACTGATGAGCAGCGCAACTAGCGCTCGCCCTCACTGACAATAGCCGCTACCCACCTGTAGTGACAACAATAGCCGTCACCCACCTGTAGCGACAACAATAGCCGCTACCCACCTGTAGTGACAACAATAGCCGTTACCCACCTGTAGTGACAACAATAGCCGCTACTCACCTGTAGTGACAACAATAGCCGTTACCCACCTGTAGTGACAACAATAGCCGCTACCCACCTGTAGTGACAACAATAGCCGTCACCCACCTGTAGCGACAACAATAGCCGCTACCCACCTGTAGTGACAACAATAGCCGTTACCCACCTGTAGTGACAACAATAGCCGCTACTCACCTGTAGTGACAACAATAGCCGCCACCCACCTGTAGCGACAACAATAGCCGCAACCCACCTGTAGCGACAACAATAGCCGCTACCCACCTGTAGTGACAACAATAGCCGTCACCCACCTGTAGCGACAACAACAGCCGCTACCCACCTGTAGCGACAACAATAGCCGCCACCCATCTGTAGCGACAACAATAGCCGCTACCCACCTGTAGTGACAACAATTGCCACCACCCTCCTGCAACGACAATAGCCGCTACCCACCTGTAGCGACAACAATAGCCGCTGCCCACCTGTAACAATAACAATAGCCGCCACCCACCTGTAGCGACAACAATAACCGCCACCCACCTGTAGCGACAACAATAACCGCCACCCACCTGTAGCGACAACAATAACCGCCACCTACCTGTAGCGACAACAATAGCCGCCACCTACCTGTAGCGATAACAATAGCCGCCACCCTCCTGCAGCGACAGCATTGCCGTCTACCCACCTGCACTGGCAGAGATAGCAGCGGCTACCAACCTATCCTGAGAGCGCGACAGCGGCCACCGACCTGCACCGACCATGACAACACCCACCTGTGCTGACGAGGGTGTGCGCCTTGCCGCAGGCGACGATTGTGCAGTTCTCTGGCTTGAGGGCTGTAAAGGTTGGGCACAGGTCATACCTCAGATAACTCGCGTGGCGCGCACGCAAACACTTCGTTCAACACAAATCAGCCAGTGCTGGCTTGAATGGGTCCGAGCGAATGTGATGCAACACGAATGCGCGGGCATAGTACCAACATCATGCTGCTTGAAAATGCACCTGGCTTTCACAATTGTCTCATCCTTACTTCTCTTGACCAACTGAGTCGCTGCTGACAAGTTTAATTACATCACCGGCGAACGTTGCCAATCGCCAATCTTGCGCCGGCAGCACCACCGTCTTAAAGCGGCAGGCTCGGGAAGGCGGACGAGGGCTGGGGATAGCCTGTGAGCTGCTGTCACGCAGCTGGATACCATGCCGGTGCCACCGACCTCCTCGCCATCTGGCCAACCCTATCAACGGATGGTGCACTTTCCCAGGGAATAGGTGAACAGCGGATGTGCAAACCGGCTCCGGGGTAGGAAATATTCTTTTTTAAATGTGTTGGATAAACTTGGAAAGGCAAAACTATTCCACAAGTGACAGCATCGCATTACAATTGACAGATTTTGTGCCGACAAAGTTTGGCTGCTACGCAGCCGTTGGAGCAGCTTATCACACTCAACGCAAGAGCATACACAATTATTTCAGATATGCCAATGCAGAATACAATTTGAAATGAAATAGACAGAATAGAAGATTACAGAAGGCGGGTACATATTCAGGATTTCCTTCCGTCTTCCCAGCTGTGGTTTGCAATACATTTATACAGATGTTAGATTACTGTTGACATCGCATATCAAAACTTGTGATATGATATGGTTGTATTTTATCGCTGTTTTGTTGTGTCATCTATTTTCAAGTTGAATTTCCGACGCCCTGCGACCGCCTCGTCATGACACAAATGGATCGCGTGACCGGTACTGACCTCCGCACCGCCGTGTCAAATAAGCCGTGCGTTACCTTTGACACAGCTAGGTCGTGTCGCCGACTTGGTGTCGCCCAGCCCGAGCTGGCCGAACTCTCCGGTGCCGAACGAAAACACCCGGTGGGTCTCTGCCAACCAGAGGTGCCAGCGATGTCTGAACACAACTCCGGCTGCCTGGCCGCCAATGGGTCGCAGCTCATGACAATCAGTGCCACGACGGCGCAAACACGCACAATGCCGAATGACGTTCTACTTTCATTCTGGTATTTGACAGGATATCAGAACGACACACGCCTAGTCAGCCACTGCACGGAAACGGTTCGCGAACGACGGGGGAGACCAGGGCCCAATGCATTTTCTCATTTGCACCTGCAGCACCAATCTTTTAATGTATATGATATATCTGAATATAAGGCCAGAAGCTCCAAATAATTATCCTGATTGACGTGAAGGCTACTTGTGCATTGGCCCAGTGCAGAATCAAAAATGTATTTTGGATTGAGTCAATTTACCTCGTAGTCGGTAAACTGCACCAACCGTTGGGGCATGCCACACCAAAACAAACGACCGAAATGCGTATTAGAATGCCACTTGCAGTAACAGTATGATGCAAGGCTATGAAGAAGAGTGCGCCAACAATGTTCATCAACGGCAGTTGCTTTCGCCTTAATCTGCCAGCGATCTGATTCAGATGACGTGGCTGCCCTCGATGGCCCAGCAGGAAAATGAACCCTTTTGGCAGTACCTTACTACTTCTCGGACACCGGTAGCTTTACATCAAGGGAGAACACGATAGCGTTTCCAGTGAACCTGGAAGCTACTATCTGCTCCACTTTACCTCCAGGAAAGTAACTAAATAGGATTCACACACTGAGCAGATTGCTAACGAATATAAAATAACTACCGGAAGAAGTAATGCCGGCAGACTTCTTTTGAAGAAACGAACGAGGACGGAAACTTTGGGTACGCAGATAGGAAACAATGACGTAATAATAGTCAAACGTGGCATTAGCATCTGACAAAGAAAAATGTTCGTCTCGCTTCGCAATCCCTTCATCACAACACCGTTAACACAGCACGTGCCACAGAGATACGCGCACACAAAAGACCAGATGCTATTGATGGCCAAACAAACGGTTTTGGAACAAGTCAGCCACTGGAGCCGAGTGCTGCTCAGTTTACCCGCCCTGTATCCCTCTCTGTCGGATTACAGGCACCTAGGGGGGGGGCACCGCCAGCCCATGCGTGAAGTGGGAGTGACAGGCTTGTTCTCTCAGGCTCGGAGCATCCAATCCGACTCGGAGTGTTTTATTCAATATGCTTTTCAGCAAGCACAAATGAAGCATATATCAATGGAATCCACTTGGTGAGAGGGGATCCACATCCACACCTGCTGTCGACTCGAAAATGAAGTTGATCAAACTGTCCCCATGTGGTTCCTTCTGTACATCTATGTCAGAAACCTCACATTCAGATAATATAGATTGCGAGGATTAGGGTTGATGGAAACTGCATTGACATAGCAGTACTATCAAATGGCACGCACCACAGGACAGATCTGTCCTGTGATGGTTGCCATTGTGGTGGTACTTGTACCAAGCAGAGATGATGATGGACTCCGCACCAACCTGTCAGCACTACAGAAAGGACGATGGACACTGCACTGGCCTGTCAGCACTACGGTGTGTGATGGACACTAAACTGACCTGTCAGCACTACGGTGTGTGATGGACACTACACTGACCTGTCAGCACTACGGTGTGTGATGGACACTACACTGACCTGTCAGATGATGGACACTACACTGACCTGTCAGCACTACGGTGTGTGATGGACACTACACTGACCTGTCAGATGATGGACACTACACTGACCTGTCAGATGATGGACACTACACTGACATGTCAGCACTACGGTGTGTGATGGACACTACACTGACCTGTCAGCACTACGGTGTGTGATGGACACTACACTGACATGTCAGCACTACGGTGTGTGATGGACACTACACTGACCTTTCAGATGATGGACACTACACTGGCCTGTCAGCACTACTCTGGGTGATGGACACTACACTGACCTATCAGCACTACGGTGTGCGATGGACACTACACTGACCTGTCAGCACGACGGTGTGTGATGGACACTACACTGGCATGTCAGCACTACGGTGTGTGATGGACACTACACTGACCTGTCAGCACTATGGTGTGTGATGGACACTATACTGGCATGTCAGATGATGGACACTACACTGGCATGTCAGCACTACGGTGTGTGATGGACACTACACTGACCTGTCAGATGATGGACACTACACTGACCTGTCAGCACCACGGTGTGTGATGGACACTACACTGACCTGTCAGCACGACGGTGTGTGATGGACACTACACTGACCTGTCAGCACTATGGTGTGTGATGGACACCACACTGACATGTCAGCACTACGGTGTGCGATGGACACTACAGTGACCTGTCAGCACTACTCTGTGTGGTGGACACTACACTGACCTGTCAGCACTATGGTGTGATCGTCGCCGCAGGCACACGCCACGATTTTATCGTTCTTGATCCAGAACCGTGACGCTTGGTTGTCAGCAAACCAGCTCCTGCCGAATGTTAGGACGGCGCCCTGCTCTGTCGGCCGCCCGGATCAGGTCAGTGTCAGACGGTGTCAGTGTCAGTGTCAGTGTTGGTATTCAGTGTCAGATGGTGTCGGTGTCAGTGTCAGTGGCAGTGTTGGTGGTCAGTGTCAGATGGTCAGTGTCAGTGTTGGTGGTCAGTGTCAGTGTTGGTGGTCAGTGGCAGTGTTGGTGGTCAGTGTCAGTGTTGGTGGTCAGTGTCAGATGGTCAGTGTCAGTGTTAGTGGTCAGTGCCAGAAGGCACGGTGTCGAGCCAGACGGTGTCAGCTCAGGAAATGTCAGGTCAGGCCGGGAGACGCCAGAAGGTATCGGCTCTATGTCCGGTCAGACGGCGTCCGGTCAGACGATCACGGGTCAGATGGTGTGGGATCAAGTAGTGTCAGGTAGCGTCAGGTCAGGTCAGACGATCACGGGTCAGGTCGTGTGGGATCAAATGGCGTCAGGTAGCGTCAGGTCAGGTCAGACGATCACGGGTCAGATGGTGTGGGATCAAATGGCGTCAGGTAGCGTCAGGTCAGGTCAGACGATCACAGGTCAGATGGTGTGGGATCAAATGGCGTCAGGTAGCGTCAGGTCAGGTCAGACGATCACGGGTCAGGTCGTGTGGGATCAAATGGCGTCAGATAGCGTCCGGTCAGGTCAGGCGATCACGGGTCAGGTGGCGTGGGATTAAATGGCGTCAGATAGTATCTGGCCAGACGATGACAAGGCAGATCGTGTTAGGTCGGATGGTGTCGCGTCAGAAGGTGCATGGTCAGATGTCAGGTAAAATGCGCCAGGTCAGACAATGTTATGCCGAACCGCGAGGAGAAAATATTGTCAAGGGCACACATGAAGTCAATCAGCGTAGTGTCACTTGATTTCAGATTGTATAGTATCAAGTGAGATCAGAAGGCTTAATAAACCATATTAATAATGGAATAATTGTAGTGCCTACCATTTGGTGGAAGTGTGAGACTAAATGAACTACATATATACTACATCTGTTGGCATGGTCGCTTCAGATTTATAATCGAGGACATTTACTTCATGCTGTAGGTATGGTCTTCTCAGCAATTAGTAAGGCCTAGAAGTAAGGTAATTAATATCTTGGCTTTAATACGGTAATTACTAGTTGTTAACGTGAGGTTCAGCTTGTATTAACGCTTGAGTGAACACACATTGTTGGAGAATCAGTTCACTTCGTTCATGTACGCTTCGATATCATGAACGAAGTGAACATAATTAGAGCTCATTGCCATATTGCTCACTTCGTAAACCGTTCCTATTTAGTACGATCATATTCAGCTGTCGTGTTCCATAGTTTCCAATCGTTGACTAGCACAACTCAATAACTACACGACGCACGCGGCCATGTGTAGTACCGAACCGCCTCAGGCTAAATCACGCCGGCGAAAGTCTCTACCACGTCAGAGCTTACTCCAGACGTAGGCCCCTTCGGCAGTCACTGAGCAGCGAATTCCATACATATCCTGTCTCCCTGACGGGCCACGTATCGGGCAGATCCCATCTGCCTGGCGAACTACTTGCTCCCTGTCTCTCTGGCGGACCACTTGCCGGGCAGGTCCTGTCTCTGGCGGACCACTTACCGGGCAGGTCCTGTCTCTCTGGCGGACCACTTACCGGGCAGGTTCTGTCTCTGGCGGACCACTTACCGGGCAGGTCCTGTCTCTCTGGCGGACCACTTACCGGGCAGGTCCTGTCTCTCTGGCGGACCACTTACCGGGCAGGTCCTGTCTCTGGCGGACCACTTACCGGGCAGGTCCTGTCTCTGGCGGACCACTTACCGGGCAGGTCCTGTCTCTCTGGCGGACCACTTACCGGGCAGGTCTTGTCTCTCTGGAGGACCACTTACCGGGCAGGTCCTGTCTCCACTACCGGCTGTCTCTCTGGCGGACCACTACCGGGCAGGTCCTGTCTCTCGGCGGACCACCCGGCAGGTCCACTTACCGGGCAGGTCCTGTCTCTCTGGCGGACCACTAACCGGGCAGGTCCTGTCTCTGGCGGACCACCTACCGGGCAGGTCCTGTCTCTGGCGGACCACTTACCGGGCAGGTCCTGTCTCTGGCGGACCACCTACCGGGCAGGTCCTGTCTCTGGCGGATCACTTACCGGGCAGGTCCTGTCTCTCTGGCGAACCACTTACCGGGCAGGTCTTGTCTCTCTGGACCACTTACCGGGTAGGCCTTGTCTGCCTGCCGGACCACCTCTCCCCTGATGGATCTCCAGTCTGCCTGCCGTACCTGCAGTCTTCCTGACGAAGCTCCCGTCTCCTTGACGAGCCTCCTGTCCCCCTGGCGGACCTCAGGACTGCTGCCGGACAACTTACCGGGCAGGTCCTGTCTGCCTGGCGGACCGCTTGTCCCGTGATGGGTCTCCTGTCTGCCTGGTGGACCTCCGGACTCGTGCCGGACCACTTACCGGGCAGGCCCTGCTTCTCCGCAGCCGCCATGGCGCCGACTCCTGACGTCAGGCGGGAGGAATGTGCGCGGCCGGCATCTATCGACCCAAGTCGGCAACGGCCCCCATTGCAAGGCAGGGGCACATTCCAGGTGGGAACACACCGATGGGTCACTACCACGCTGCGCCACTGCCCGCGTTAAGTGTAGGTGCATGGAGCGGAGCACTGTGCACGAATATCTGATTCCATTGGCGGATCCGGAGACTGTCGAAGAACGAACATGTGCTTCAACGTGGGCCGGGACGAAGCGCACAAGGCAGCGAACACCACAGGCGGCCTCTTGGCGATCGGTGAGGTACCCGGGTCGACTAGAAGGGCCTCTGAACCGACGTCAAGGAACCTTGGGCCGGCGAAAGGAGGCCCAGGCTGGCAGAGTCCTGGGGCGATGAAGGGTCCTGGGCCAGATTAACGTGAAGTACCTATAGGCCGACTCAGACCTCTGGGCCCCGGGTCATGGGAACCCACAGGCTGACAAAGATGATTCGGTCAGAAAAGAGGGCCTCTAAACCAACAAAGATACCCCCTAGCCCCGAGCCGATGCAAAGGGCTCCTGGGACGATGGAGGGACCCAAACCATAGATAGAGCCCCTTGTCTAACGGAATTCTACCTTGTAAAACAAGGAACTGCAGTCGGGCTTCACAGGGAAGGTCAAAGCGGGCTGGACCGCCAAAGAGAGCTCCTGAGCCGACAGAAGGCTCCTAGCCAGACAGACCTCGGGACGTTAGAGAGGACCCGGGGCCGATGTGAAGGACCCCTGGGTCCATGGAGGCGCCCAAGTCGTACCAGGAGCTGCTGACCCAACAGAGGGGCCCAAGCTCAGGAGGACGCAGCTCTGCTTCGAGCAGGTGTGTATCGTAACGGCTTCATGGGCCACCGAGAGAACGTCCCTCTTGATATGTTGCGTGACACTGACGCGGACGTTCGCGGGAAGGCGGTGGAGATTGTTTGGCAGACCCTTTTTGATTGGCTTCAACAAACCGACGAATGTAAGCTGTTCAAATCTAATGAGTTTTTTATCCGGAATATTTTTGGGAAAAATGCCTCTCCACAAGCTGGGCTTCTGGATCCGCCTCTCGGTATGCACGATGTCTACTTCAGCATGACTAATTATACTCATAGACCTGCCAGCACCTCCTTTCCAGGCACGGCACAGAAGATGGAACGACTCACAAACCGAAATTAGAAAATATCCCAGGGAGCAAAAGATACGTGCCCTACAATTGGCGTCAACCACTCCGAGAGGAAATCTTTGATCCGATAAACAAGTTCCAGGACATTGCAGGCAAGTTCGTTTCACCTGGCAGTGATAGTCTAGGGTGTGCGTCGCTTGCACGATAATATATTCTCAATTCCAACTTCTTCTCTCATCCGACAAGTTCCCGAATTCTACAGCCGCCAATGCCCTTGAGTTGACTGGGCCGTTGATCAAACAACACGGCGCACACTTGACCAGTTTCAACAGTTTCCACAAGGATAAACACCAGCGCGTTCCTGTGTTAAGTTCGTGTCTACAAATCGTCTGGTACCCGTGACGGACAACCCTCGATTGCCTTACCGGATCGACAACGTATCTCACCTTCTCCCGCTCGATTAATATCACCTTCTCCCGCTCACTACATCCTACCAGCCTCGTCGTTCAGTCGCATCTGGGCGAGCCGCACGCGCAAGAGTGGACAGGTCGCTCATGGGGCGGGGGCTCACTGGGCCAACGTCCTGGCCTGTCACCGGCCGACATCACCTGTTGCACCACACCGTGAAGGGAGGGGTCCGACCGTCGCACTCCCAGACGCACCCAACATGTAGTACGAGGTACAAAGGTGGTTTGGCGAAATGATTTCCCCGCGCCCATGGTCAGTCCTTTGACGACACACCGTCCTCCGAACGTCCGTCCCCGTGCCCGCACCAGGTCCCACACAGCATAACATCAGTCGCGTAACATAACACTGCGGATCGAGTCGTCACGTGCCAACATCGGCGCGCCGGCCGAATCTC
This sequence comes from Imbricaverruca yamaguchii, assembly GCA_034440575.1. NCBI lineage: Eukaryota > Metazoa > Arthropoda > Thecostraca > Neoverrucidae > Imbricaverruca > Imbricaverruca yamaguchii. The sequence goes on along the minus strand of JAOTOL010001636.1, from coordinate 1,787,095 downwards.
AGGGATCCGCCCGGAGCACGGACTCCAGGACGCGCGGGAGCAGCCGCGATCGGGCTGCCAAACACATTTGAAAAAGCGGTCCAAAGTTGACGTCACTACAACATACGCCATGAAAAAATCGGCACCGAAGCTGTTCTGAGCACCTTCTCCCATTGAAAGGAATGCCGACGGTGGAAGCCCTGATACGTTAGCGAAAAGGGCCCGGGGTCATCTTTGAATGCGGATGTCCTGATTAGTTAGTTATTAGGACTTTTTTGGAGGCATCAATTAACTTACTCATTCTCATTCGAAAATATTTCCTGTATCACTCATTCTTCGAATTCCCACAGCGCAGGTTAGACACGAGAAAACATCCTGCCACAACTTCACACAATATATTTCGTCATAACACAACCAGCCCCGGCCATGGCACCAACTCCAACATGGCGCGAGCATACGCACGTCACTTCTATTGCGCAGATAATTCGGAGCACGCAAATCGCCAGCATACAACTGCCGACTAGGCGTAGATGCCGTTTCACATGGTCCCTAACCGACATTCCGCCTCACTGATCTGGGCCGAGGGGAGCGACACAGGCCACACGTGTAACGCCTGTGGACAACAGCACAGCACAGCACAATCCGACACTGCAGGCTCGCGAAATCAAACTGTTGACAATGCTAGCCCGGCACGACCGGTGGTGGTCGGTAACGCACACCCCGTCACACAACTCACCTGCCTCCCGCAGAGGAAGAAACAGCATTAACAATGCCAGATCACGGAGACAAGAAGTACAGGCGATTTTTGGCTTAGTAGTGATAACATTTGCTTGGTTATTTGGGCTTAGGGGCGCTTCGACTGCTTCTGTCATACAGCGCCCATAACAGAGTGATAACATTTACCACAGGTCCATAGCTAACGCGGGGCCTCCAAGAAAAAGTCCAGCAATTTGTAGTTTTAACTTTACGGCAAAAACAAGTGTGCTGTTAAAGGATATATAGGCCAATAATATTAACCTTTGCTTTTAGGAATATCAATTGTGAGGTCCGTGGCTTGCGGACAAATTGTTTTTGAACAGCTTCACAGACATGCAATTTTGCTCAAATCAACCGATAATATCCACACAATCTGTGACCGTTTTAATGGCTACTTTCACGATCGACAGCCCAGACAGAATGGCATTACAAACAGATCGGCGCGCTCCGTCTGCTTGACGTGTTCGGATAGCAGGTTGTCAGCCGTTCTCTCGCTGACGATGGAGCTGCAGTCGCATCTCGCTCCCTCTACCGCTGCACGCGAAAATCATTCAGCACACCCAGCGCATGCACTTACCTGTATTGCAACGAGTCACGCATGCCTCAGCCGACGCTGGCTTTTCAGTTCGTATAACATTCACCAAGCTTGCCTGTTTTACTCAGGTGCGCGCACGCCGGAAATCACGGTTGAGAATTGGTGAAGCAGAATATCAGTTTGGCGATGAAGGCAAGGTGAATGCACAGGACCAGTAAGCAAAGCGGTCCAATACTATAACACATTTCTTTGGAGGGCGGGGAGGGTGATGGGGTGAGGGATGTCAAGCGCGAACTACAAACGGCGCCTGCCGGAGATGTGGCACATGCTCGACCAGTTTAGCATAATTATTCTTAACCCGCAGTTTCATGCACACAATGTTGGCAAATATCACTTTTCTGGGGAGCATCGATAAAATGAGGAGCAAAATACACAATACAATAAAACACAGTTGGAGTCTACAAAACAATGATAATTTTGACAGTTACCACCAATACCGTGAGGCCCGACATTCATCCTCCGGTGGCAAAAGAACACAAAATCTCAGCACCAGTCCCTGTCCCTGTCCAATCTATCAATTTCCTTTCGGTATGTGCCCAGTAGAATAGCGTTATCATAGTCTTAGCAGGAGATGGAGCCAGCCAGCCAATGCGCACCGCCCCGGTGTTGTGGAAGGGGCAGAACAGCCTAACACTATACCTACTGGGCTACACTGTTTGGGCCGACCAGCCATTCGGCATCGTCCCAGGGTGGTGAAGGCGGCAGGATGGTCAGCCCCGTGCATACTTGGCTACAAAGTTGGACGGGCCGCACCGTGAAATCAAAGGCAGACTGCTCAGACTCTTGCTCGAAAAAAATACTCAATTCTTTCCAGCACACATTGAACGGCTATTTCTGAGATATTCATTTTACTGGTTCTTAATCTGAAGTATCAATAAAGGAAATAAAAGTAAAATATGGAAACACCGACGTTTGCTATCGGTTGAGCTTGCTGTTCAAACTCCAGCATGCCAGAATGCAGTGTTGAGCAAATGCAGCAGGTCAGAATAGGCGAACACGTCAGCAAGAGAACCAGAGCATGAATAAACACTTATCCAGCAGCTCCGTGTCCCACGCAACGGAGCTGCATGTCGGCATCACAGTCACCACATGGCTGACCTGAAGCGTATGATAAGCCGAAACTGAGCTGGTGGCCCAGTGCTCTGGATGAGGAAATTATACGCCACGCATGCCGCATAACGCAATACAAAAATACTCCATTCCATATTACATTGGAAGACCCCTGGCGCGACACTACCGTCCCATAGTTTAAAAAGAACACTTCGCTTTTGAAGAAAAAGTAGGTTGTGTGCTTACCCTGCCTTGACAGTATTTCACTCCACTGAAGGAGGTATGAAGGTAGATACTCCGCAGCAAACAAATACTAGTGCTAAATCAACATCCGGTCTAGCAGTGCCCAACTGGGAAAGGCTACACAACTGACAGAAGTGCAGCCTTGCTGCGTGATCGGCGGTACTGCCCGGTGGAAGTGCCTCAGCAATGCCGTACCCGGACACCTAGCGTGACGAATATGGAGCGGCCCGGCGGCGACAGTCACAGAGGAAGGACGGGGCCGGACACCTGACCGTACCTATCAGCCTCTGACCAGCCGGCATACCTGTCAGCGACCGGACCTGACCCGCACATCTGACACCGCTGTCATGGTTGCTCGTGTCGGCGCCTGCGTCAGGACTGGACCTGGCCTACCACTCTGACACACGTCGCACCTGTCACAGTTGTCGGCGCCGCGGCCACACATGACCCGCCCGACCGACACACCTGCCACAGGCGTCGGTGGCCTGACCTCGGACGAGCACTCGCCGGACCGACGGCCGCCGCCGGCCGTGTCGGCGCGCGCGCGCCACCTCACAACACCGCGCTGGCGGCCGTCGTGGTGGCGTGGTGGTTGCCCAGGCTGTCCGTCTCGTACTCGCGCACGATGTACCAGACGGGCACCACGACCAGCAGCAGGACGGCGGCCGCCAGCAGACACAGCCACTGCAGGCCCCAGTCGGCGCCCGAGCCGGCGCACAGGGCGGCCGGCGCCGGCGGCGGCGGCCACAGCGAGTCCTCGGCTAGCCCGGCGGCCGCCAGCACGCCGTCGGCGCGCAGTTCGCTCTCCTTGGCGCGCACGGCCGTCACCTGGCGGTCCACGTTCTTGAGCAGCTTGTTGCCCTCGCGCACGCCGTCGCCGAACGGGCGCACCTCGGAGCTGGCGGCCGACGCGGGCGACAGTCGGCCGTCCGCGGGCTCGGTCGGCTTGGTCGGCTCGCAGTCGGCCAGACTCACCAGCTCGCAGGTGGCCGGCTCCGTCAGCACCGAGTGACGCCGCACCGGCACGCGAATGGAGCGGCGCGCGCACAGCTCCTTCTCGGTGAAGATGTTGTTGACCCGCTTCAGCTCGGAGACCTGTCCACCGCCGGCGCACCATGTTAGGTCGAGGATCATGCGGCCTCGGGCTACGTTAGGCCGAGGGTTACTCCGGGCCATGGATCGTGAGGCACTGGGCTACGTCAGGTCGATGGTTAAGTGGGGCCATGGATCGTAAGACCGTCCATCGGCTACGTCCAACTTTGGATTATGTCAGACCGTCGATTACATCATGGGATGCGGTACGTCGTCAAGAAAGCCATGTCCTGGGTTAAATTAGACAGGTCTTAGCTTACGTCACGCCCTGGGTTACATCGTCAGATCTTGGCTGATGTCTCACTCTGGGTCAGGTCAGGCAGGAGATTTCATAAAATCCAGCATTTCATCAGACAGTGGACCATGCTAACTCGCCAGCGATTGGTGACATTACATTTGTGTGAAGGGGTTTTGCCTCGTTTGAAACCACAACTAGAGCAAGCTTATCCACCACTGCAAAAACGACCGTCATTTTTTACATCGACCACCAGTAAGATGCCTTTCCAGAATGTATGGGCAAATCAGTGCCCATAACACAAAGAAAACAAAAAAGGCATCACATATTAGTCCAACATAGCATGCATTAGATACAGGCTGCGGACGCACACACTCGCAAATACATGGTGGAAAACTGAAGCACACACTCACAGAAACATGGTACTTCAGCGAAATGGTCTGCAGCGTGTCCTGGCTGGCCACATCGTGTGTGATGTACTCGACTGGCTGGGAGGGGGCGTCGAGGGTCGACAGAGCGGCGCCGCTGCCTCGCGAGCGCAGCTCATAGCCCTGATCCACGAGCTCGTCGTCAGTGCCATCTACCGCCAGCGACGAGAAGTGGAAAGTCTGTGCACCGCCGTCTTGGGACGATTCGGCGCTGTACTGCGCATAGTCGGATCGGCTGCAATCGGGATCGGTGAATCAGTTGGCACATTGACTAGAGGTCATGCAACGCCCTCAGGATCAGTTATATGGACACTTCAACATTATCCTGATATATTTTCAGTTGAATACCATGCCAACACAAAAAATGAGCAGCTACCGTAGAATCTTCGGCGTGACCAGGTGGCATGCTATTCTCCTCTTAACATAAAACTGTGTATAAGTGACAAATATCACTAAGGGACCATCACATTGTAATACCACTTACATCCTTGACCTAACTTGTGTGATCCAACCTAGATGCAATGCAATGCAGAACATATTAATGTTGGAAATATTTAAGAGTGATAAAACTTGATATGAAAGAAAACCCCACTAAGAGTGATATATGCCTCTTGGTATATAATTTTGCAACACAAGTTGCCTGGTTGCTTGGTTATCAGTGGTGGTTATTGGTTATTGGCTACCACAGGTTGACTGCTATGGTCGCTCTATCATTGTACATCTTTCACAATGATTGATTGCAGTGAAGAGTTGAACAGATGAGACATGAACCTAAAACTTCTTGGTTGAGAAAAGCCTAGCTAAAACTAGTGGCATAGCATAGATTCGTTTTAGGATGGGGTGAAGATCTGTAGGGGTCTCCTATATGAGGGATCTCCTTCACCTCTGTGCAGGAGTGTACATTTGACAAATTAAGGGTCAGCTTAAAACAAAATGTTAGGTGGGGGCTTGATGCAAGTTGTACTTACCAAAACACTAGGTATCTGCAGAATTAGGAATTATTTCACTTGGCTATTCATCCTGTTATTCCTTTCAAGAGCTTAACCCATGTCCCTTTATAGTTATGCTTGTGTTTTACTGTTGAGGATATGCATTTATAACATCTTTTCCTGAGGCCATTGATATATTTTCAGTCTCAGAATAAAATGTTTGTGCAGAACCACATAAAACTCCACCAAACAACAATATCACAAGCTAGGGCTTCCATGCATAGTGGAGGTGGGGATGAAAATGCAATCAGTGCTATATCTTTTTGTGGGTTGGAGTATGAAAAAGTCTGTGGTAAGTATGAGTTTTCCTTAGCTGTACACAGCAGCAATGTACATGTTAGTTAGTTATTTGGTCTTTGGGGCACATTGACTGCATCAACCATTTAGTGGTCATGACAATGGGAGTTATAAAAAACATACATTCCATATTCTAGTAAAATCTACTGAATAGTAAAATAATAGCAGACAAGAAAATATGTCATGATATAGCTTAACCATTAATAGGTGAATATACTGAAGAGAAAGATATCTTGGAGATGTAGTAAGAGTTGCCTGGTCAGACAATGCTAGAGCCACCACCTAAAATTTCACTGAGTGACATTGGTTGTATGCATTCAAAGTGACATCTATGATCCTCACTGTAACCAGAGCAGTTTATTGGTTGGTTCACAACACACTTTATGCACAGTCACAGCTAATGGCGCCGCCCACACCGTTTCGCCTGTGGGCCGCAGGATTGGGAAACGTCCTGAGTGGAGCTAGAGTCGAACCCGGGACCTTTGGTACCCATAGCCCGACACCTTAACCACTCGGCCATCCCCGCCCAGTAACCAGAGCAGGAGAGCAGGATGTGATGCACATATAGGCAGCATGGTATAGCAGGCAAGAGTGAGTTGCATATGAATGCCCTATTCTCATGTGGCATAACACTACCTGTGTTGTCATTTGTACATCTGATTTCTTTGGGAAGCAAGATACATGTTTTCCATTTTCCAACAAGATGCTTATTACTTTCAGATTATTATCAGTAACTGCATCCCAGGAAGCTTGCCATTTAACATGCACAAACATTGAGATTGTGTGTGGTCCTGGGCAGGGAGAGGCAAGTATTGCACACATAGAGCATGCATCACACATTTGCAGCAGTATTGTATAGGTTGTTCATAAGATGCCAGCATGTGCTGGAGGGGAGAAGCAATGTACATGTGCTGCTGCTTGGTGCCACTGATACACTCAGACCAAAGGCACCATACTGAATTTCAAATCCAGGCATACATCATCCATGGTGGTGAGCCATATTCTGAACACAAAAATGTTGTGCAAGATTGCTTCACCACATCTGTTGTGCTACAAGCTAACTGCCAAAAATACTGATGCAATTGCAAAAAAATAAAGGAAGTCACTTCCTTATGGCTTTCTTAAGCCAAATGCTCTCAGAAGCCTAAAAATGGACTTGTGGACCTTGATAGCTATGCACACGAAGAATAGGCAGAATTGTGAAATCAGACCTTCATATTTCAGTAGAGAAAGGTCCATTGTGCATGAATACCTGTATCTTTTTGCTATGTATGAGCTGAACATAACATGAGAAGCATTCAAAGGTAGGTGTTCAGGAAACGGAACATATTCAGATACCCCCAGCTTCCTCCACCTACCTAGGAGGTAGCTACTTTGCATGAAGAAATGAAGGAGCATTTGTTGCAAGTTTCTTACCATATTGGGGAATCTAGACGGGAATACTGTGCATTCTTCTTGAACATCTCTATCGCCACAGCTTGAGCAGATTCTCAAGCCTCCTTAAAGGATATGAACATCAATCAAGGTAGGTACCCCATATGGCAATCGGACAACTTGCCAACTCGAAGTTCACGTTGCTTATGGTCACTATATAGTTTTGAATTTAGTACGCAAAGGAACAGACGAGGGAATATATACAGCTTGTCAGCATTATAAATTTAGAAATATAACGTCAAACTGCAGCCAACCACTCCCATTTGGGCCATCCTGCTGCTGCTCTGCTGCTGATGATCCGCGCCACAGTGCGCCCCACGTAGTAAAAACATTTTTAAGAAACAGCTTGATCGGCAGCAGTTGTCAGTACCGTCATAATTGACATATGCCGGAAAGGGGTTAAAGGCGTTTAAAGGTAAATTTCATTTTAAGATGCTTGAAACTTCTATTTTAACTACAATGCTTATGAGCATGACAAAGACGATGTAATCGCTGGCTTTTGCCGGAAGTACCTGCTTTTCGATTGGGAAGCAATATATCTTCAAAAAGTGATTATAGTGAGGAAATTATCATAAATATTATGTAAACACCTAACCTAATACACCTCCCTCGAGATAAATCCAGCCATGATTTCGGATCCGCCTGGACAAAATCAAAGGAAAATAAAAAAGCAAGGTGATTTAAAATAATTGCCTTCACAAGAAAACTCGGTCAATTATGTTGAAAGGAAAAACTGTGGGTTTGGTATTTCCCAATGAAAAAAAAAACTTTATGCCTTTCATCACCCGAAAATTTATTTCCAGGAGATATTCTCTCATGAGCTGATATATCACCGCCGTGATTATTCATATCGGGAATGTGCCACCATTCTTCCCACATTTAACGCGTATCAGCAGGGTGCATGCGATATAACAATGGACCTCTTTTCGTGACATCACAATTTCTTAAGAAGCTAATATATCTGTCAGCAAACGTCGAACTCGACTCCAAAACGTATGGGGTCAAACCTGACGCAGTTAAGCAGAATACGCCACAGTTTTACTCATTTTACATGATTAGAAATTTTGATATTTAGGGTAGATACGAAGGATTTAATATAGTTACCGAGGTAAGTTCATGATTGGAAGTGTGATTTGGTTGTCGATTTTGTTTGTGAAACATTGATATCAGCACGCTAGCGTCTCGCAAAGGAACATTGGGTGTTTGGAGAAAAATAGCGTGCCCACCTATCTTTGCAGGTAGGTCCTATCTACTTTGGTATCTACCTAACAATCTATTTCAGGATATAAAGCACCAGACATTACACTGTTTGTGCTGTTATTATTCGGGTTTAGGGGCGCACCAGCTGCAGTGTTTGTGTGAAAATACAGTGACTGAAATGAAGTTCATGTAATACAAGAGATATCTACAATCCTAGGCATACACTAACATTTTTCAGTTGATGCACCCCTAAACCCCAATAACTAACTAACACTATCATTTTACTGTATCTGGTTGGGTAACACTATCCTGATCTGGTGCTCCTCAACTTGCAGCCTTTGCACCATGCATCTCTCATTCTCTCCTACAACAGATTGTGTGTTATGATTAATTCTGTACTCTAGTGGGGCTCTGTTGTTATGCAAAATGAGGGGAAATATATAGAATAAGCCCCTAGGCAAATGTGTGGTCTGAAGTGTTTTCTGATGTGGTTCATTTTTTTTTTTTTTTTTTTTTTTTTTTTTTTTTTTTTTTTTTTTTTTTTTTTTTTTTTTTTTTTTTTGTTTTATTTTTATAAATAATTTTTAAATTTTTTATTTTTTTTTTTTTGAGTTTAGGGGTTTTCTTGTTTTTTTACCTTTTTTTTAAAATCCTTTTTTTTCTCCCTTCCCCCCCCTTTCCCCAACCCCCTTTCTTCCTTCCCCCCAAATTTATGGTGAAAATAATTTTGGCACTGTGTGGTTATCAGTCTGCAAAACATGGCAGGTTTTCACATGATATTGTGTGTGCAGACCTAAATTCATGCATGCACTCAGGCATGCAGAAAGGCCTCCAGACATGTATTGAGAAAAGTCAGCCATGCACAGCTGACAGGAGTGCACCAGGCAGCAGGCTGATGCACTGGAAATCTGCGAGCAACAAGTTATTACCAAGCTACCAAGTTACCAAGCTAATGGGACTAGCCAACATATATCTCAGTGCTTAGTACACATCATAAAAAGTCAGTATTTTGCACTTTATGGTGTCCATGGGACAAGCTTTAAATACATTTTACCTTCATGAACAAACAAAGGGATTAGCTTCAGATAGGTTTGGCCAGTTAGGTAGGGAAAGAGGAGGAGGCATCTGAACATATTCTATTTCCTGAACACCTACCTTTAGACATCATGTCCCATGTCATGTCCAGTGTATACATAATAAAAGATGGTAGTAATCATGAATTATGGGTCTGTTTCAGTGTAAAATAATTCACCATGTGGCCTGGAAATGCACAGTTAATGGAGTTGTGATATTTCATCCTCGTCTTCGGTTTTACCATTTTGCCACATGATGTATGTGCAGTCATGCACACAACTGCTAAATAATGTAAAATGCATGTGACTGGAGCGAAAGACATTCTGCTTTTTAATCCTTCAGTGACAGTCCTTTATTTTCTTCCAATCTTTCACTATTCCCAAGCAACTTCTTCCTTCATCCACACAGTTAATGGTGAAGTAACTTTAGGACACTGGTCTGTCTATTCCAAAATATGAAGGTTGATCTCCTAGTTCTACCTATTTTTTTTGTGTATGGAGCCAGTGAACTTTTAGGCTTCCAAGACCAGGAAAGAGACCATAAGGAAGTGACTTCTGGTATTTCTATTTGCAATTACACCAGCATTTTTAGTTGCTCCTAATAGCCTGTACCACAACAGATAGTGAGATAACCTTACACAACAACATGTTTGTGCTAAGAAAATTGAACACCACTGCAAATTAAGGTAAATATATCAATCATGGTAAATGTTGATTAAAATAATTAATACCATGCTTTTTAACATTTGACATTAAGATGATGCAACCACTTATTTTCTCTGCAATTGATTACTTTGCAGTTGGCAAAGAAATACACTATCAGAATCTTGACTTACCCAATATAGCCATCAAGTATGCTTATCACTACCTGGTGTGTCACAGACATGATAAAGAAGAAATTAAACATTAAACTCATTAAACTTAAGAGAAATTAAACTTAATGCACTCAATTGAATAATCTTGGATGCCAAAAACCTTGTGCTTCTGCCTAGTTAATTATTAGGGCTTTCATGCAAATTGAACATATATCCCTGAAAAGGAATACATACAGCCCCACATGTCCATAAGGCTGGGAGTTCCTTGCTATGCTCTTATCTATAAATGCAGCAGTGTCAGTTGCATTTATTTAATGTCATGGGTGAAAATTTTGTTTCATACAATTCTAGTTTTCTGGTTAGGTTAAGTTAGATTAGATTATGTAATAATATATTTTATATATTATGCTATATTATCTGTCTACATTATCTTATATTATTTGAGAGTTTTGCAGACCAGGGGTTAATTTTGGGAAGTCTGAAGTTTTTTTCAGAGCCTGGGTTGATTTTATTTTGGGTCTCAGGTAGATTTGTCATGTCCTTTGCATGATATGCTTATGCCCAGCAGGATTATTTTTGACCCTGGCAAGTTTTTTTTGTTATTGTTGGGGAGGTGGGGGTATCTGACACACTTTGCAGTTATATGTTGGTTAGTTTTCAGAAGAGCATCACTGGCTTTTCTACATTCCAACCTGCAATCTTTGTTTCACTTAGTTCTCACTAGATGGGAACCTCTCAAAGATTCTTTGCTGTTTGTTTAAAATAGCCAGCTGGGTGGTGTTGGATTTAATTGAGATCCACAGAACAGAAGCAGCCATGAGAACAAGTTAAGGTATATGCTAAGCATGTCACATGATTATTTCATGTGTATCTAGTGTGAGGTTTAAGGACATCCATCTTTTCACTTTGGTCTTTTGGTTGCCACATGGAAGATACACCAGTAAAGCAGACATATCAGGTAAAACCAAGACCAAGAAGATAGATGTTGTCAGATTATATCAGAATATGGATAAATTATGAATAAGAGAGCATTGTGTGCAAAATGTTCTGGTGAGAACTTATGTCTTAACTTTAGTTTCCTTAATGTGGCTAATATCTGACCATTCAGGTGATGACAAAGCAAAATTTTCATCCATGTTTAACTTTTGAGGCTTCTTAGAAATATTCATTTCATCTGCAGACCCAAATTATACATGCAAGTTTTTTTTTGGTTGTCATACCATGTTTCTGCCCATTTTTAGGGCAATAATCAATAGCTAATTGAGGGTTGACAGTTTTTACCAAGACATCTGTTTTTTCTTTGCTAGTTTTCAGCACATACAAAAAAATTGCATGCCAAAAGATACTTTACCAATTTTTACTGGTAAGGCAATTCTGTGTGAAAACCAGCACTACAATTGCCTTGTTTCATCTTTTTCAGATATGTAACACATTCTGTTTGTATGTCTAGTGGGATGCCATGCAGCATATAATGTGCATAATAGATTAACACTACCCAAGCTCCAAACATTTCAGTATTTATATTGTTGTTCACGTTTGCTTATGATTATTTGTCCCAGATTCTAGTTCTTTTATGTAACTGATAACCAGTCATCTTCTCTTTTCAGACTATCTAAATATTGGCATAATATGAGCAGACGGATTCCATCATGAGCCAAAAGAGCTCCAAGGAGGTGAGCACTTTGTGTTTGAGGCACATTAGGTTGTATCCACACTCTGCTGTAAGTATGCTGATGTTAGGTTGACACCCGCGCTGGAGGGCCTCTCGCGCATAACGCGGTCTGGAGGAGGGAGGAAGGGGGCAGATTCGGCCCTGCCTAAGATCTCGGAAATACTGATTGAAGCTGGGAGCACACAATTTTTGGGGTAGATTATGGCTTTAGTGAACTTGCTGCAGTGCAAATTTCATGACCATAGGTCAATGTCTTCCGGATCGAATGAAGCCGAGATCGGCCTCCATCGTACCACTGCGCCGGGGGAACCTTTGTGGCCTTGAATGCTCGGTGGCCGGGCGGCCGGTCAACTTTGGGGTGCAAAGTCGACTTTGCACCCCCATGTTGCATATATTTACCAGCAGATTACTTTTTTTTGCATATGGTGCCTTTATCAATTTCTTTCCAGTCATGATTGCATTACAATATCCCTCTCCTTGTATTAGATATCGTTGAAAACAGTAGTGGTAGGCGGATTCTGCCCCTCCCCTCCTATGCACATGTTAGTTTGCCAACCTCTAGCTAATCGTGTAGCATGAACTCAAATGGTGGTACTTGTATTCATGTATATGCTTTATCGGCGGCTCCGCGATGCGTCATCCGGCCCGATTTGGCGTCCGAGCCGACCAACCGACGGCCGTGTCCCCCAGATATGGCAGCCGGACCAGAAGGTGATCGCCCGCTACAACTTCACGGGCAACTCGGCGGATGACCTGCCGTTCCAGAAGTGGGACACGCTCACCATCGTGACGCCCACGGGCGACCCGAACTGGTACCGGGCCAGCGCCGCCGACGGTCGCAAGGGCCTCATCCCGGCCAACTATGTCGAAAAGCGCAACGCCGTCAAGCTCAACGCCATGCCGTGAGTTCTGCTGTGCTGCAGTCGCTGGCCGCAGGCCCAACGCCATGCCGTGAGTTCTGCTGTGCTACAGTCGCTGGCCACAGGCCCAACGCCATGCCGTGAGTTCTGCTGTGCTGCAGACGCTGCCGACATTCACAATGCCATGCCGTGAGTTCTGCTGTGCTGCAGTCGCTGCCGACATTCACAATGCCATGCCGTTAATTCTGCTGTGCTGCATTCGCTGACCGCAGGCCTGCGTCGGTGCAGCTCGTTCGCTTTGACTGTTCATTCTCGAGATGTATTTTGTGTTGGGCAGACGTCTTTGTTGTTGGTAATGAATAGTTCTTCCTTTGGATACAGCCTGTAGTTGTAGTCTTCAAGCGTGCTCTACCAGTCGATTTGGACAATTTGGCAACTTTCTGGCACACCCTCCCACAGTCATTTTTGCAGCACATGTGCCATGCTTTCCAATGTATTCCCTGGACCGGGCGCTAACTGACCGCGTAGTCGGCGCGCCCGTAAGCCAAAATAATCGATCAATATTCCATGCACTTGTACTATGATGATGCTAGTCGACTTGCGAAATTTTGTACGATGGTGTGGGCGAGATGAGCTGAAAAGGTTTTATGTAATCCTTCACATGATATATATGTGGTATACAGTGCAAATGAAACAGCACTGGACAGTCAATCCATTGAACGAACCCCTACTTTGATAAGCTGATGCATTTTAAGCGCATGATGTCAGGACAAGAAAGAACGAAAATGCTCCATTTGACAAACATGCCAAAATATGTTAAATGACAGTCGTCCTAATGGCGTCACTAGCGCTTCGCTGTTCCCTCACTTAACAAGAAATGAAGATACGAGAACAGTACCTTTACCCTATGCTATTTTGTTGCACCATTATGTGCCTGTTGATTTCGTGGCTCGCCATCTAGTTAGCCAGTACTTGTTGTGCCACTACTGCATCTAGCCATCCGTTAACATCGTGAAGATACCTGAGGCGACATATAGGACATGTTAATGCAGTTCTGCTTATAGTTGAGCGTTATATAGCAACTGTATAGTGTATATCTAGTTAGGTGCAGAGGTGGGTAGATGAGCACACTATTTAAATGTAGCACCAAGTACATGATGCATTTTGCAGCCACGTTTCCCCCTGCTTTTTGTTTAGTGTTGTTTGCTTTTCCTTCTAGCGTTTTTTTTTGTCACCTCACGATCAGGGAAATTCTTTACTCGGCTAGAGTAGCAAAACAGTCTCATCTCGCCGCACGTGTGTGTGTGTGGGTGTGGCTGGCGTGTGTGGTGTGCTGGTGTCGGCGGCGGCCGGTGACGACCGGGCAGCGGGCGACGGGTGACTCAGCGCTCGTTATCGTCACACCCGCCCGAGGAAGTGGTCAGTCGGCCCGGCTCCGGCGGCGGCGGCGGCGGCGGCGCTGCTGGTCTGCCGCGTCACCCTGCGGTCGGTGCGGCCGGCTGAGCGTCGTCGGCCGGCCCGGGCGTGTCGCCGTGTCGTCAGACCGACACGGAGCCGTCACGCGGCCGCTCACTGACACCGCCCACCGGAGGTGTCTCACGGGGTCTCCCGCTCACTGACGCCGCCCACCGGAGGTGTCTCACGGGGTCTCCCGCTCACTGACACTGACCACTAGAGGTGTCTCACGGGTTCCCGCTCACTACCGCCCACCAGAGGTTCTCACGGTCCCGCTCACTCCCGCCCACCAGAGGTGTCTCACGGGGTCTCCCGCTCACTGACGCCGCCCACCGGAGGTGTCTCACGGGGTCTCCCGCTCACTGACGCCGCCCACCAGAGGTGTCTCACGGGGTCTCCCGCTCACTGACGCCGCCCACCAGAGGTGTCTCACGGGGTCTCCCGCTCACTGACACTGCCCACCAGAGGTGTCTCACGAGGTCTCCCGCTCACTGACGCCGCCCACCAGAGGTGTCTCACGAGGTCTCCTGCTCACTGACGCCGCCCACCAGAGGTGTCTCACGGGGTCTCCTGCTCACTGACACCGCCCACCAGAGGTGTCCCACGGGGTCTCCCACTCACTGATGCCGCCCACCAGAGGTGTCTCACGGGGTCTCCCGCTCACTGACGCCGCCCACCAGAGGTGTCTCACGAGATCTCCCGCTCACTGACACTGACCACTAGAGGTATCTCACGAGGTCTCCCGCTCACTGACACCACCCACCAGAGGTGTCTCACGAACTCGGCTGCCACCCGCCAGCGGCACCTGGTGTGTTTCGCAGCAGGCGCAGAATATTATATTCGGCGTGACTTCATGTAAAATCTTTTATCGGCGTGTTCGCAGCAGATCATTTGTTACAATCACGCTACAGTGTCGACAATAATCGTGCAGATGTGACAAATTAATCACACAATTATGTAATTGGATAATAATTGCACATAAATGACTGCCATTACTTTACCGACCACCGATACTCCTTTCTATTTTGGGTGAAAAGTGGGTGAAAGGTTCTACATTCCTTTCTATTTTGGGTGAAAGGTTCTACATTCCATAATTCTACTCCGGATTTCCACTCCAGCACCAATTTCAATTTTAGGATATTGCATTATGTAACAAGTCCATCATACTCCGCAGCCTGCCCAACCAAACGGAAAAGCGTGGCACATTGGACGAGATCATAGGCGCTGTACGCCCAACGCAGTCGATGCGCCGCCTAGCCCAAATAACCGACAAACCACTCGACGAGATCTGGTCGGCGGTGGTGGGCGGTCACTGCATTGGTGCGGCGGTCGGTGGGGATGGTCGAGACGCGGTGTGGTCGGTAGCGAATAGCGCTATCGAAGCACACGTACAGTTCACGATCTTGGGAAAACAAAAACAATTAGTAAGATCATTAAAAAAATGACGAGAAAAGTTAAACTGTTTAACTTTTAAGCACTCGAGCGCTCTGGAAGGACACCTATAGCTGAATATTGAAGGTGCGTGGTGCACTCGAGCATTCTGGAGGGGCACCCTCCTCTGAAGAAAAACATGCAATGGAGTGAGTGGGGCTGCACTGGAGTATCCTGTATAGATGGGGCATGTTCGCGGGGCTAAGTGCTCCCTATGCCCCAGCGCTTGGATTCGCCCTGCTGTTTACCTGGCGCGGACTTCTCGCCAACCCGGTGCGTTTCTGTGCGTACTTTTTCAGAGCTGGTGCGCCTCGTCGAACCGGGTGCGACACTGCGGACTGATCTTCGAGTAGGTATAATTCAAGGAATGTATATATTTATCAACTCGCACTTGTATGTGTCCCGCATCTGTCCTGTCCAGCGTTAGCCTGCAGTGCCGATGGGAGAGCCGCGGCTTGGTCTGACACGCGCCACGACGCTCCGCAGCTGGTTCCACGGCAAGATCTCGCGCGAGCAGGCCGAGCGTCTGCTGACACCGCGCGAGGACGGCCTATTCCTGGTGCGCGAGTCGACCAACTTCCTGGGCGACTACACGCTCTGCGTCTGCTACCAGGCCAAGGTGGAGCACTACCGCGTCATCTACAAGGACAACCTGCTTACCATCGACGAGGAGGTCTTCTTCGAGAACCTCACCAAGCTGGTTGAGGTGGGTGCCGGCGATAATAGACGATACTTGTGTATTTTCGAGTGCTCTTTTGCATGGCACATCATCGCCAAGAGTCACAGCATTATTGTTGTGACTATCGTATAGACTGACCTGAAGAAGAGTTCACCTCGCGTTCATCGGTCTCTGTGTCGTCAACCGTGATAGCGTCTGTGGCAATAGCCGTTGCCTGTCTCCGTTTTCGCCAGAGATATGTTTGGTTTTATGCTTTCCGATTTTGAATTGTGTTACGATATGAATAACCTAAAATTGGCATTAAGTTATTCCATTGTAAAATAACAAATAATGGAATTAAGCCACCCCATCCTCTAATTCCGTTCTGTTACAAGTACTTTACTGTTTCTCGCCTTGACCGTTATAACCGTGGACACCTCGCCTTTTCAATGGCGACCGCGTTGCAGCTATACCGTGATCTCATTGACCTAACGTGACTTTGGTGACCTCACTGGAACTCTGCTGGCGCTTATTTCAGCACTACCACAACGATGCGGACGGTCTGTGCACCCAGCTGGAGCGGAGTGTGCCCAAACAGGGCAAACAGGACTTCTCGATCGACTCGAAGGCGTTCGAGGCGGCCGGTTGGGTGATCCAGAAGGACGACCTGCAGGTAGGTGACGCTGAATCAGCATGGTTGGTAGTCAGATGGCAAGAGGAAGCGGGAGATTGAAACAGTGTCGTTAACTTCCACAGCATGCATAGAGATACACTGTGTCGACATAGACCGTAGGGAGAGACAAAGCGTTGTCAACACCACGCACTGTCCTGGAATTCGGATGTTCGAGTGGAAAACTGCACCTATCAGAGGGTTGTTTTGACCTGGTGACAGAGTTTTAACTTCATGAATTGATGTCCATTGGACTTCACAACACAACTATATTAACTGTCACTGCTTTTACCACTACTCGACCCCTGGCATATGTGTCATCACAATCGTGCCAGCAAACACGTCTGACATCTTCCTTTGTCCGTAATTTTTCCTCTCATTGTTCCTGTCAATGTGCTCAACTGTTGCGACGTCATCGGGAGTTGTTACGTCTTGGCCTGCTACCATCCACTCTGCGAAATATGACTCCCAGGATACTGACGCCCCAGCTGCGGAGTGACATGGTGTTTCCGACCTACAGCGGGATGGGCGCAAAGTGACCCTTGATGTCGACACGTCCCTAAACTCCAATCCACCACCACCTACAGCGGGAAGAGATGATACTTTTGATCCCATAGCTGGGAGGGGCGCAGTGTTGTTGACCTGACCAGCCGGGGAGTGACACGGCGCTGCCTGCCTCCCCTGCCAGCTGGGAGAGCCGATCGGCAAGGGCGAGTTCGGCGATGTGCGCCTGGGCACGCTGCGGGACAAGGACAAGGTGGCCGTCAAGACGCTCAAGGACAGCAGCAAGGCGGTGCAGCAGTTCCTGGCCGAGGCGTCGGTCATGACGTCGCTGCGGCACCCGCACCTGGTGCAGCTGATCGGCGTCGTGTTCGACGGCAGCGTCATCCTGCAGGTGCTGTTGGCGGCCGCCGGCTGCGGCTGTGCTGCTGCGACATGGGCGGTGACTTGTGGTTCATCATTCCATATGAATTTCCTGTTATTTTGGGCAATAAAACGATGCAAATATTGATGTTTAATTATTCATAAATACATGGTAGTGAAGAGCAATAAACGCGACACACACCTTCCATTTACAAGTAAATGTTTTTTTGTTTGTCTGCATCAGGCTTCAATTTCACCCAAAATAATCAATAACGTCAATAATCAATAACGCTGGTGGTTCGCGGAACCCAACTGCACGTAACAGAATCACGGCGGTGTATGCAAACCTGATGTCTGCAAGATGCAAGTCTGGTCAGGCGTCAAAAAAATTCAAAAGCATTTAATTATGCATATTGTCATGTGCTGTTGTCGTTTTGTGTCGGTATTTATCTGTGACGTCATCACTTGCAGGCGGGGCGAATTACCATGTGTTGCTACCGTGTCGCGTCGGTATGTAACCGTGACGTTATGACTGACAGGCAAGGTGTATTATCATGTGTATCACTGGCAGGCAGTGCGTATGTCCACGCATCAAGCAAGCTTGGATTCGATGGGCCGTGAATGAACCTGTCGTATCTCTTGTCAGGTTATGGAGTACATGGCCAAGGGCAGTCTCGTGGAGTACCTGCGCTCGCGAGGCCGTCTGCACGTCACCAAGCTGGACCAGATCAAGTTCGCATGGTGAGAGCCCACCGGCACGTGGCTGAGATGTCAACTCGCGCAGGCGTTGCTCTGTGGCGCGTGCTTGAAGCGTTCGCGTTGGTATCCGACGATCGTGCTTTTTCACCATATATTTGCAATATGCCATATCGCTCCATAACGCTTCACACATCATCAGTCACCCAACAACACGGCACATGTTCGTCAAGTTGCTACAACTCAGTGTGTTATCCGCCGATTGTGTGTTCGATCCCACGCAGTGTCGCACTGTGCCCGGTGGCCGCCTGACGACCCCCCCCCCCTGCCGCAGTGACACCTGCTCCGGAATGGCGTACCTGGAGTCAAAGCGGCTGGTGCACCGCGACCTGGCCGCCCGGAACGTACTCATCTCCGAGGCGGACGACGCCAAGATCTCCGACTTCGGTCTGGCGCGCGAGGAGCGCTTCAACCAGGAGGGCGGCAAGTTCCCCATCAAGTGGACGGCGCCCGAAGCACTCAAGGAGAGCGTGAGTGATGGCCGCGGAGTGGAGAGTGAGGAACGTGTCGGTGATGGCTGTGGGCGTGTAGGTGTAAGCGGAGTACTGCTGTACCGGACAGTACTCGACAGTACCGGACATACCGGAGTACCGGAGTATTGTATTCGCAGTGTGAAGGTGGCGCCAGTTGTGGCTGTTAGATGGGTTGTGCAATACTATGAAGTGTCGACGGTGGTTCACGTTTGGAGGGGCATTCGTCAAGTATGGAGGTGGGTGTTTTTGACTATTGGATTGGTGCCATGTCGAATGACCCGTGAACTACCCGCTGGTGCTTCAGGAGCGAGTATTGAACATAAATGTGTGCGGTTCAGTATGACCAGAGTATAATTAAATAATTGAACCACTATTGCCCGACTCTGCCAAGGAGAGTGCACTAACACATTTGACCTATCCTGCATCGGCAGAGGTTCTCGAACAAATCGGACATGTGGAGTTTCGGCGTGCTGCTGTGGGAGATCTACTCGTTCGGTCGCGTGCCGTACCCGCGTATCCCGCTGACCGACGTGGTGCGATACGTGGCCAGCGGCTACCGCATGGAGGCGCCAGAGTGGTGCCCGCCTGAGGTGTACCAGATCATGAAGGAGGTACGTGGCACTGGTGTCTCGTGAGATGCTATAGTGGCGCCTGAGTGGTGCCCGCCTGAGGTGTACCAGATCATGAAGGAGGTACGTGGCACTGGTGTCTCGTGAGATGCTATAGTGGCGCCCGAGTGATGCCCGCCTGAGGTGTACCAGATCATGAAGGAGGTACGTGGCACTGGTGTCTCGTGAGATGTTATAGTGGCGCCCGAGTGATGCCCGCCTGAGGTGTACCAGATCATGAAGGAGGTACGTGGCCTGGTGTCTGTGAGATGCTATAGTGGCCCAGTGATGCCCCCTGAGGTGTACCAGATCATGAAGGAGGTACGTGGCACTGGTGTCTCGTGAGATGTTATAGTGGCGCCCGAGTGATGCCCGCCTGAGGTGTACCAGATCATGAAGGAGGTACGTGGCCCTGGTGTCTCTTAAGATCTGCCGGGCCTTTAGGAAGATACAGCTTCGCCCGCTTCCAATCAGCATTAGAGTTGGTGCCGGGATGTGACCAAAGCACTCGGTGGGCCTTAAGAGCCAGTAACTAACCAATCGGGAAGTACGATCATGAAGAAGGCATGTGTCTAGCGTCCCCTGAGATCCACCAAATCATGCAGGAAGTACGTGAGCGATCCGTCAGATCATGAAGGAGGTATGTGCAGAACTGGCACATGCTGTAGTATCTTATCGGATCCAAGTCCATTAGGAGGGGCGGGGATGGCCGAGTGGTTAAGGAGTCGGGCTATGGGTACCAAAGGTCCCGGGTTCGACTCTAGCGCCACTCAGGACATTTCCCAATCCCGCGGCCCACCGGCGAAACAGTGTGGGCGGCGCCATTAGCCGTAAATGTGCATAAAGTGTGTCGTGAACCAACCAATAAACAACAACAAGTCCATTAGGACGTAAAAGCTAATTCAGGTATTTAATTTAAAAAACTGATTCTAAAGACAACCACAGCCGAACAAACGGGATAATGTTTTGTCCAATGTCTGAACGTGAGTGCAAATGATGGAAATGAACCAATCACTACGTGCTGATATTACTGTGATTAAGTGCCATAACATGACCTAGCTGACATGTCCAGGCTAGTCTCACGTTGCCATCTACTTCCGCAGTTCCACTGCACCATCAACTGGACGTTACAGTGAGATTACGTTACTGTGAGACCTCAGGGCACCATATGAGGTGTATTGACTTCTCACGGGGAGTCTGTCAACACCTGCGTGACTGGGTGGCCGCGGGTTGGAGCCATGTCCGCGCCGGACTTGATGGGGGTTGTGTGGCCGGCAGGCGTGGGACACCGACCCCGAGTCGCGTCCGAGCTTCCGCGACGTCGAGAAGCGGCTGCAGCACATCAAGTCGGCCATCGTCAGCTGAGCTGTGGTGACGTCACGCCGCCCGAGCGCCCGCTCGTGACGTGCGGCCGGCAGACCGACAAATGTGCTTCCGTGACGCTGACCTGACCTGCCGGGTCGCGAGACCCTCGCCCTCCATACATGCCACCGTCCTGCCGCCGCCCTCCCCGCCGGCGACCGGGCTGGCCGCCCCTCCCCATTCCCGCCCCTCGGTGCGGTGTCCGTCCCTCTGCCGGCTGGGGTGGCCGCTCTCTCCTCACACCCACCCCTCCGCCGGCTGGGGGCGGCGGTTCTCCACTGACTGCGATGGTCGCCCTCTCCGCCGGTCGGGGTGGCCACTGTTCCTCCCGCCAACTTAGATGGCAGCACGCTCCTCCACAGTTTGGGGTAGTCGTCCCTTCGTCCGATGGGGTGGTTGTCCATCCGCCGGATGGGGTGGTCGTCCCTCCGTCTGATGGGGTGGTCGTCCCTCTGTCTGATGGGGTGGTCATACATCCGCCGAATTGGGTGGTCGTCCCTCCGTCGAATGGGGTGGTCGTACATCCGCCGGATGGGGTGGCCGTCCCTCCGTCTGATGGCGTGGTCGCCCCTCCGCCGGATGGGGTGACCGTCCCTGCCCACTGGATGGGAGGCTGACGCCTGACATTAGCCTGGTTGGACGCGTCCCCCTACTGACTGCTCCCATCCTCATCTCCCACCACAGTTAGGTGGCACCATGTGGCTGAGTTAGTTACGAGCCCGAGTGGCGCGGGGCGCGGTCCAAGACAATAATGCGGTGACCACGCCGCTACCGTGTCACTGTATGTGAGTGTGAATCTGTGTCGCCGAGCGCTGACCTGTTCGAGGGTTGAGGCGATTATTTTTACCATTTTGACCGGTTGTTAAGTAGGCACTATTCTTAGATCGCTCCTGCCGAACAGGACGTGACTGAGTTATGATCTTATCGGAGGCTAGTCCTCCTCTGGCCGCCCGGCAGCGGTCTGCCGTGGCGGCGCGCCTGTACAGTGTACATACCCCGGCACGCTTCCGCTTCTGTCTCAGCGTCTAACTCGGGTGGATGGTGGGGTTTCGACTGGCCAAAGAGCGCTGATTGTGCGTGCGACAGGCCGCCGCGGCCGCTGCGACGCGCCGCCGGCTCATACAGTTATATATTCCACGGGCGCTCCCCGGCTGCGCGCGCCTTTATACACGCCGACCGCGCCGGTGTGCTGCCCGTCAGCGTCGGGCCTGTCCAATATAATAGCGCGAGAGGAAGATGTGACCGGTTGTTGACCTCGTCAGCGGATCTGTCGGCCGAACGATGTACAACGGCTGAGAATGTGGCTGTTTTTTTAAGTGGTCATTTTCACACTTCGTGGCAAAATGTGGTGATGCGACGTCTTCTAAACTGCTGCTACTAGCTGGTGTTGTACGGCCGACTCGTGTCCCGTCGACTCTTACAGTTGGCTGCTGTATAGTTGGCTCCTTTGGTGGTGGTTTCCACACGGGGGGTGGGGGAGAATCCAAATGAGTGAATATCCTAGTCGAGATGGCCACACAAGGTGCACGTGCTGTGCGGTACTCCAGCAGCGAAATGTTGACGCAACAGGTTGGAGTGCGGTGTGCGGCGTGGCATTGAGCCCCACAATGACAAGCCCTGTTCCCCTTCCTCTTGTTGAGAAGGCTCGGAGCGGAAGCAGATTTCTAACCACTTTTAGAAATAGTTCACACAGACAGCATAGCGTTTGGCTCCTGGTGCCCCACATGGGCTTGACGAAATCAATCGCCACCTTGTCCCACCCTTCCTCGGGTAGTGACACGGGCTGTAGGGGTGCCTCAATATCTCGGTCGCCTTGAGACCAAGAAAACTCGCGCCTTGGCCCGAAAAAAGAATCGTTCCTCAACTCCGCCTCCCTCACGCGCATCTGAGGTGATCGTCTACATACCGATATTTCCCCTTTCTATGACAAAGGCACGCGATAGGATAACAAAGACGACCGTCTTGATGACAAGTAAAAACGCCTCTGAACTACACAGACTCCCCTCTGGATTAGGAAAGCAACCATCCTGCCTCCCGGTAGCTCAGTTAGTTAGAGAGCTGGCATACACTGGTCTCCACTGTCCTGGTAAGATAGGGTTCGAACTGCTTTACGCGCTCACATTTAGGCTGGGAGGGCCAGTTGGCAACTGGCCCGATAAAGTCGGGGACGAGCTACCTGGGCGGCTGTGTCGGTGCATTAATGGGACGTTATACTTTCGGTAAAACAGTTTTCCGTTGAAATGGAATTGATGGATCGGGTGTCGGGGCCAGGGTTCACACAACATGTCCCGCTTCGCGACGAGACCCTGGAACCCATACCCATAAAGCCACCACAGCAAGAATTCGAATTATCTTTTAAAAGCTACGGCGGCGCCCCTCTGGATAACAAGCACATCTCTGTGTACACCTACAAACGAACATCGCAAGGGGGCCCAAACACCTGGAATCCCAACTAACACTGGGATATTTTTTGAACTGAGCGTAGATGAAAATAATAATTCAGGCCTGGATAATCGCCCTGCGGTCCCGGAAATCGCACAACAGGCCCCCGACAAACTATAGCAAAACATGGAAAATCGACCCGGACTCCTGGAATTCAGAATGCACGTTAAAAATCTTATTGAGCCCAGCAACTTTGTGTCTGGGTCAAACAAAATATCGTGCCGGGAACCCAAACGAACTCAGTGGGGCTCGAAAAGCACGTCGATATTCCGAAAACGTACTCGGGCTCTCCAAGCTGCACCAGTACAAACGCAACACTCCACGACGCACCAAAGAGAACCAGGGCTTACAAATATAGGACTGAGGACCCAAATGCCTGGATCCATAAAAACACCGGAGACCCTCAAAGCGCACCGGGGCCCTAAAAGCACACCGGGGCCGTACACAGCATGAGGGCCTCAAAAACAGTACAGGTCTCACAAAAAGCGACACGATACTTAAATAGCGAGTCCACCTCGCATCCCTCGAGCTCAACGGAACGCTCTGATTGGAAAGGCCCTCCAGAACAAAGTGGTCTTCCCTGTTAAAATTCCCAAATCCGCCCCTGCATCTTCATCCGTTTTGGAGGTCGACACTCTTATTCCATGGGTATCTCCTTTATATGCATATATATATATATATATATATATATATATATATATATATATATATATATATATATATTAGGTTAGACATAGATTCATCCGCTTTTAGATTATGGGGATTCTCTATCTTGGGGAACACCTTGGCCAAGGGGCGGATCCGGGAATTGCCATGGGGGCACTTTGTCTCTGGAGAGGCGCAATTTCATTGGAGGGCCACTTCTCGCTTAACAACTCGAGGGGATACACTTGAACATACTGAATGGGCGCCTTCTTCTTTCAAGGGGCACCTCTGGGTGAAACATTCGGTGGAATGTACTCGAAACACTGAAGGGTGCATTTTCCTCTGAGGAACGCCTCTGGCTGGAAAAGAATTGAGAGGGAGGGATGCAATCGAGCCTTCCCGGACGGGCGCCTTTTCTCGGCCGGAGGGGCACCACCTTGCATAGGAGGGATGCATTCCCCAGTGCCTTCTACATCCGACTCTGTCTTCACATACATTGAGGGAGTCCTCTTGTGTCCTGGTGGATTCTTATTTTCTCTTCCAGATTAGCTGCGTCCAACCCTATCCCGGTGACATCTCACTTCCTGGGGGCCTTCTGACCCTCTTCGGGGCGTATTGCCAACTGAGGAAATCTTCCATACCCCATGGTCTTCCTCTCATATCTTAAGGGACTGCCCTTTCATTCTGGAATCCTTTCCCGATCTTGGGGCGACCTCTTGTACGTCGGTGGCCCTTGCCCATCGTTGAAAAATCTTCTTGCGTTCTGAGGATCTCGGCACTCCTCTGCTGGGGTCCTCATCTCCCGTGCTATTGGATTCCAACTCATTTCCTGGGAGCCTCTTCCGGTATTCTGGGGGCCCTCTTTTTCGGTCTAGCCGTTAGTTGAAGGGTCTCCCCAGATTCCAGAGTAGGTTCCCGGGGCCTCCGCGCGTGTGGGGTGGGCCATGGGATGGGGCGGCAGGCTCCCCTCGCCGCTGTAGGGGGAGGGGAATGCACTGGACCTGTCTCCCCCCCCACTTTCCGCCACATATGCACATAGCCACTCCAACCGATTGGCGTCCGGTTGCCACATTACCCGTTGCGGCAAACATAGGTGAAGGGCTCATACACCGACAGCTGAAAGCAATTAGCAAATAAATCAGAATTCCCTGGCTTATTTCACGCCACTTCTTATGATACCAACAGTATGTTTGTTTTACTGCTATGCCGTCATTTTCAACACTTCAAATACATGTATCACTTAACTTTACGTTAAAAATCCGGTGGCACCATGTAAACATTTTTGCTCCAGCCGAATGTTTCTACACACACCTGTCAGATGACACTCCCTTGACATACCCTCAGATGTCGCCATCCAGTAACGTGACGACACCTGCCGGGGTCAAAGGTGAGCCACATCCCTCTGGGTCCTTTAACTTTTATTTGTGTCGGGTGCATATATTGGGCCAGCACGGGTGAGTACTTCCAGTAGCATGCAATCGAAACTCGTAATCCGTTGGAGCACCTACAACATTAAAGCAAACAGGTTACACCCCTGGGCGAGGCCCCTGCTCTTGACGTACCGAGTCCAGATTCGGTGCTACTAACTTATATACGATGTACGCAGGCAGCGACCACACGAGTCATTGCAAACGCTGCCGCTATCTCGGTAGCGCCGAGTGTGGTCACCGACGCCGGCATCCGTAGGTCATGTCACCGAACGAGCACCAGCCGCACCGAACGAGCACCAGCCACACCGAACGAGCACCAGCCACACCGAACGAACGCCAGCCACACCGAACGAGCACCAGCCACACCGAACGAGCACCAGCCACACCGAACGAGCACCAGGCACACCGACGGACCGCGTCCTCTGCTAGTGTGCGCGTGTCTGAGCAGAGCAGCCAGCTGCCGTACTTTCGGTATTGTCCATGCAAGCGCCATAATAGAAGAAAGTAAGCAATACATGTAGTTATAGGTACATGGTGTTGCATGGAACAAACAAACACACAAATTAATCTGGCAATAGCAGCACTTTTTATGGGCCTCCAATGCGCAAAAACGTTCTATGAATCCCAGAAAAAATAGTTGAGAGGGGATATGAATATTGTTCACCGAGGGTGTGAACATACTGAAAAAGGGGTGCTGTGGCAGACATTCCATCGCTTTCTGGCAGGTTGTGTGGTGGGGTGAGGGGATGAGCGTCTGCATGTCATCCCGTGAGGCTCGGCGGAATCATCAGCTAGAGTGTCTGCTGACGCTCACACCCCGCGACTGATGTGTGGTGCTATCGTTAACGAGGCAGACACGGCAGAATCATCAGCTAGAGTGTCTACTCACGCTCACGCCCTACGACTGATATGAAGAGTCGGACAGCTCGGTGTGGTGCTGTCGTTAACGAGGCTGACACAGCAGAATCGTCAGCTAGAGTGTCTGCTCACGCTCACGCCCTACGACTGACTGATGTGAAGAGTCGGACAGCTCGGTGTGGTGCTGTCGTTAACGAGGCAGACACGGCAGAATCATCAGCTAGAGTGTCTGGTCACGCTCACGTCCTGCGACTGACGTGAGGAGTCGGACAGCTCGGTGTGGTGCTGTCGTCAACGAGGCAGACACGGCAGAATCATCAGCTAGAGTGTCTGCTCACGCTCACGCCCTACGACTGATGTGAAGAGTCGGACAGCTCGGTGTGGTGCTGTCGTCAACGAGGCAGACACGGCAGAATCATCAGCTAGAGTGTCTGCTCACGCTCACGCCCTGCGACTGATGTGAGGAGTCGGACAGCGCGGTGTGATCCCGCCATTACCGAGGCAGACACGGCAGAATCATCAGCTAGAGTGTCTGCTCACGCTCACGCCCTGCGACTGACGTGAGGAGTCGGACAGCGCGGTGTGATGCCGCCATTACCGAGGCAGGCCCGGCAGCGGGACGCACCAGCTTGTGAGACAGCCGTGCCCTGCTGTGGTGGCACAGCTGAATCCACCTCCGCCCGGGACTGCAGTGTCTGCGGTGCCATGTCGGCGCGAGCGACAGCGGCTCGTCGCCTCGGAGGCCCGTGCGGCGGGGGGATGCAGCCTCGCCAGTCACGTCAGCTGGCGGCACGTGTATGACGTCACAGTGGGAGGCCGGTCCGGCGACAGCAGTAGTCGTCTGGTGGACACCAGACCGGCACTGGGTCGTCGGCCGCCCGCCGCTCTGTGACAGACTGGCCTCGTCTCCTGTCGCCGCCAGTGGTGCCGTGACGACCTGGGAGGGGCCGCGCCGGCCGACCCCACCCTCCCGACCTCGTCTGCCGGCCGGGGGTGGTGTCGTGACGACCTGAGAGAGGCGCGCGGGCCGACCCCACCCTCCGACCTCGTCTGCCGGCCGGGGGTGGTGTGATGATCTGAGAGAAGAGCGCCGGCCGACCCCACCCTCTCGACCTCGTCTGCCGGCCGGGGGTGGTGTCGTGACGACCTGAGAGAGGCGCGCGGGCCGACCCCACCCTCTCGACCTCGTCTGCCGACCGGGGGCGAGCGATGGCCGTGCCGCTGCCCAAGGGTGAAGATTTCGGCCGCCGCCGGCAGCGCAAGCGCAACACGCTGTTGCTGGTCGGTCTGTTCGTGCTGTACCTGGTGGTCGGCGGCGTCGTGTTCGGTGTTCTGGAAACCTACGAGAAGACGTTCGTGGAGCGGCAACCAGCACCGGCCTGGAGCGAGCTGCAAGGTAACACATAGTGTAGGGGGATGAATATGGAGTGGGATGGAGTGCAGACACTCACGGATCAGACTGGACGTGAGCTGCGATGTTAGACTTCACCCGAACAGCCATTAGTCACACTGTGGGTCCGGTCAGGAGAGAAATGCACGGAGGTGGCAGCTTCATTTACTCGTCTGATTTCAATCAGGCGGATGACCACTTTTGGGAGCCAGTGCATCACGATGAAGTTGCATGTGCAGTGCAGTTGGCGCAGCTTCAACCGTTCCCGTGCGCATTGACTGCGCTGCTACTGTGCATAATGATGAAGTTGCACCATGATGGAACTTCAACTGTCTTCCTGTGAACATAGTAGGAAGCTCAAAATTTACTGCGAATGATGGTTCTCAGATCAAACGACCTTATATATGGCTCAGGTCATTCAGTGTCGTAACGCTACATTACTTTCATCATCATTACCACCAGCATCATGTCTTGTCAAAGCAGCTTCAATAGTGCCCTAACCTGTAACCTCTTTCACCGGAAGTTGTGTAGAGTTAGTAGTTACAAGCAGAAATTCCATACACCAGGTAATATGCTCGGAGGAGCACAAACGGGCTTGTTTTGACTAGCCACGCCACTGAATACATACTAAAGGTGAAGAGATGACGGATGCACATACGGGTTTCAGTACGGTTCGGTGGAAATCAAAAGCCGACAGTTGGTGATGAGCGCGTGACAATGAAACAAGATCAATTATTGCCTTAGGTAAGCCTCTCAGAACTGTAACAAGCCGGACAACACTAGTCGGAGCCACACCGATGTGATAGTGACCGGTACTGGCTGGCACGGAGCGGTACTGGCTGGTATGAATCGGTACACACTGGTACTGACTGGTACTAACCGGTACGGACCGGTACTGACTGGTACTGATTGGCACGGACCAGTACTGATTGGTACTGACTGGTATTGACCGATACTGATTGGCACGGAGCGGTACGGATCGGTACTGACTGGTACGGACCGGTATTGACTGGTACGGACAAGTACTGACTGGTAGGGAACGCCACAAACCGGTCCCGGCGTCAGGCCACAGCGGACATATTTCCGTGCGATGCCCTTGGCGGCTAGATGGTCGTCATGTTAGCCTTTCACGTCGTCACGAGAGCTCGGCAGTTCACCAGGTGGGAAGTTCAGACTCAAGAACTTGTGATTTGACAGCAAACATCCATACCACAGGACTACCACGACCACTACCGAAGCCACGATCTAGGGATGAACTTTAAGCGGCGAAATTATTTACATTTCATCTTTCTGATTTCGCATAGCATACAACAAACGTCAATTCTTAGCAGAGATAACGCACATTTTGTTGTCCAGCAGATCGCTAGTCAGCATTCATTTGGTGTGCATGGAAAAATGGTTTTTGTTCGCCAACTACCAACAGAATCAGTAACATTCTCAATATACATTGTGATGAAATAACGTGCTAGTGGGTTACACGTGCAGAGTACCCAAAATGTGCTTCATTATTCAGCTACCATCAGCTATATGCACCTACGATTTCGTTTCGGTTGTGAATTAAGGTATGTGCGTCTCTCCTTAAACGTGTGTCGAAACGTAAGATCTCCTAGCTGTTTTTACCAAAAGTGAACGGATGTCTGCAAGAATGCTTCGGACGTCGACTCGCCATGTCGGTGCAATACTCACCGGTGCAGCAGGTCTAATTTGTGTTGATCAACCCATCCAACATACACGTAACAAAACTACGGGGCTTTCAGGTCGCTGACGATATGACAAGTGACTATCATATTGTGTATGCCCACACTCTACGCATTCCGAGATACGGAGGGTTGATTATTAGATGCTTCATAATTAAACACTGCTCATTCCCAGAGTTGTGTGCCATAAATCGCAAGTCCTATGAAGCTGTCGGGCGGGCTGAACCTGCGCTGCTGGGCTGGCTGAACGGTCCCAGACACAGAATCTGCCACTGGGCGACAGTATGCCGCTGGACGGTCTCCGGCACAGTATTTGCCGCTGGGCGACAGTATGCCGCTGGACGGTCTCAGGCACAGTATCTGCCGCTGGACGGTCTCCGGCACAGTATCTGCCGCTGGACGGTCTCCGGCACAGTATCTGCCGCTGGGCGCCAGTATGCCGCTGGACGGTCCCAAACACAGTATCTGCCACTGGGCGACAGTATGCTGCTGGACGGTCTCCGGCACAGTATCTGCCACTGGGCGCCAGTATGCCGCTGGACGGTCCCAAACACAGTATCTGCCACTGGGCGACAGTATGCTGCTGGACGGTCTCCGGCACAATATCTGCCGCTGGGCGACAGTATGCCGCTGGACGGTCTCCGGCACAGTATCTGCCGCTGGGCGACAGTATGCCGCTGGACGGTCTCCGGCACAGTATCTGCCACTGAGAGACAGTATGCCGCTGGACGGTCTCCGGCACAGTATCTGCCACTGGGCGACAGTATGCCGCTGGACGGTCTCCGGCACAGTATCTGCCGCTGGGCGACAGTATGCCGCTGGACGGTCTCCGGCACAGTATCTGCCGCTGGGCGACAGTATGCCGCTGGACGGTCTCCGGCACAGTATCTGCCACTGGGCGACAGTATGCCGCTGGACGGTCTCCGGCACAGTATCTGCCACTGGG
This sequence comes from Imbricaverruca yamaguchii, assembly GCA_034440575.1. Taxonomy (NCBI): domain Eukaryota; kingdom Metazoa; phylum Arthropoda; class Thecostraca; family Neoverrucidae; genus Imbricaverruca; species Imbricaverruca yamaguchii. Next base: position 1,756,692 of record JAOTOL010001636.1, on the reverse strand, counting down.
CGACAGTATGCCGCTGGACGGTCTCCGGCACAGTATCTGCCACTGGGGACAGTATGCCGCTGGACGGTCTCCGGCACAGTATCTGCCGCTGGGCGACAGTATGCCGCTGGACGGTCTCCGGCACAGTATCTGCCGCTGAGAGACAGTATGCCGCTGGACGGTCTCCGGCACAGTATCTGCCGCTGGGCGACAGTATGCCGCTGGACGGTCTCCGGCACAGTATCTGCCGCTGAGAGACAGTATGCCGCTGGACGGTCCCAGGCACAGTATCTGCCGCTGGGCGACAGTATGCCGCTGGACGGTCTCCGGCACAGTATCTGCCGCTGGGCGAGATATGCCGCTGAACGGTCTCCGGCACAGTATCTGCCGCTGGGCGACAGTATGCCGCTGGACGGTCTCAGGCACAGTATCTGCCGCTGGGCGACAGTATGCCGCTGGACGGTCTCCGGCACAGTATCTGCCGCTGGGCGACAGTATGCCGCTGTTTCCGTCATTAGCACTACTCCTACTCACGTCAAAGAAACTTCGTATCGTATGATATCGACAGAAGTTTGGTATTCCGGTAACTTAATCAGTTCACACATACAAAAATTTAAGAAATATCTAGGCAGCTATTTGAACTTCATATTCGGCACATAAAATGTCTTCTGTCGGTATTGCACCTGCATGTCGGGCAAGACCGAAAATAATGTCGTCTTGCGCTGACTGAGCTGTCGATGTGTAGTGAGGGTGATCCGACTAAGATGTTGAGGTGTAGTGAGGATTATCCGACTGAGATGTTGAGGTGTAGTGAGGATTATCCGACTAAGATGTCGAGGTGTAGTGGGGATTATCCGACTAAGATGTCGAGGTGTAGTGAGGCGAATTGTTTTCCTGTGAGTGACATTTAATTTTTTTGCAAGGTACCTACCGTGGGCAGCGAATTAACTGTATTCCTTTCAGAAGTTCGATAAAGTTGCACCGAAGTTCCCCAAGCTAGCTGAACCCATGCCATGAAAATAATTCCGCTCAAGACAGCCGTAGCAGACTGATTTGGTTCGCTTCATTTGCACAATAAATACGTGCAGAGCTGCAATTGTACCTGCGCCATTTTTTTGCTTTGTTTTGGTATTCCACGAAAAAAAAAACATATCGAGTGATAAACCATGTGTATCAAGATGTCCTTGAAGATCCAATGTCAAGTGGAAAACCGAGCAGTAATCGCATCAGAGTATGTGTTCGTAACGAAATGAACACCATGCTTAAAGCAGGCAGATATATAGCTCCCCCAGACCCTGCGAAAGTGGATCCACCAGGAAGCTCGCGCGCCCCTTGACCCTTGACCAAGGAGCCCCTTGACGAACACCTAGATCCCTCGTCGTGGACCGTATGCCATGTCGGGCTTCGTTTGGGACGGGACATGCGTGCCGCTTGATGAGCAGCAATCCGCTTTGTGCATAAAAGTACCACGTACACGCCGTTTTTGCGTGCCAAGGAACTGCACCGGCTGCAGGCTGCAGCTGCCCAAACATGGTGCAAATGCGTGTCAGGAGGGCGCAGCAACGGCCGGATCCGCCTGATATCAGGTTCTCCGGAAACAATGCTGCTGGATTTTCCTGCAGCCGACGAGGTCTGCCCTTCCATATAGATCTGCGATGCGACACTACAAGTTATGTGTGCGGTCGAGCACGGTAAGTGTCCTCTCGGCACGGTTTGATATTCTGACAGAATTATTTGTGCGGCAATCATCGAACGAGAAATACAGGGTTTTCAACTCACAACACCAACATATTGGATATATGAAGGTTTCTACATTTGTACAATTGTGGAAACTGATGGGATTGCAATGTCCCATTGCATGAAACAATGAGACATTGCGTTCATTCCGTTGGAGAGGAGATGTTATGTTTTCAATTATACATTGAACTCGTTTCGTATGTAGACTATGTATGGGGAAAAATGAGGAAAAAACATTACCGTTTGGTGCTCAACACAAAACAAAAAGAACAACTAGAACCCGTGAACTCCTCTGCAAAATGCTTAAAAAGAACCTCAGTACTGAAGAACACAATATTACTGCACAACTTTTTAATTAATAAATACGCACAGGCCTAGCAAATAATCGATTCTTACAAACTTACAAACATCATTGCCACACATACTACATAGAAGTTTAGAGATTTAAAAATGGACGAGAGACTTAGGTGTGCTAGTTTAAAATGATTTTAAAGTAGAAAACACTGTGTCTCAGCTGGGAACAGGGCAATCAGGATGATGGGAATTATTAATAGAAGTGTAAGGCATAAGACCAAAGAAGTGATGCCACAAGGCTGTACATGGCCTATGTGCGAGCCCACTTATAATATGCACACGCATGGAATCCATACTTAGAAAAAGATATACATATGCTAGAAAGTGCGGCGTAAAGCCACTAGATTCATCAGTTGACTAGGAAGTAATTTAGAACACGGGTCAAGACTTATGGCATCATATATGCACTCACTTAAGTACTTAGGAGATTAGGGGGTGATATGATTGAAATGCATACAAATGTTAAATGGTTAGATCAGGTCAATCTGAATGACAACCTTCTTTTTAGACTATCACATATGGGTTATCCATTCAGGTTAGACAAATTAATATGTAGGACAGTTAAGCGACAACAGGTCTTCAGTCAAAGGGTTGTCGATCAGTAGAATAGCCTGCCTGCTGATGTTATGGGGAGTCCCTCATTTAATGTATTTAAATATAGGGTAGACAACTATTTTAGGTTGCAAAATTTTGTTTTTGAGTTCTAAGGGGTGGTGGATTAGGTGATATCTATGCTAGGTGGGTGTGCATTGTAGTGCTCTGTACACCCTTTAGGCGGCCGTGGATGGAGTTTGACAATTATTGGTAGGGCACTCGGGTCACATTTGTTACTTGAGATCAAGTGAATATGGCTGGATAGGTAAGGTAGAAAGACATTGATGAGTGTGGGGGATGCTGGTCCCTGTGTTACTGTTGAAAGTTGGGTCCTTATGTTTTTGATCATGTTAATAAATTGAGCATTATACTAGCTGCATAGGGTATATTACACACCAGCATTGTATTATACTACATACTACAAAGGGTGTACCTAGCGGTTGATTCAACACCTTGCATCGGGACGAGATCCCACTGATGAGATTGGCTATGGTAGCACAATGGGGCATGATTGGAAGAGTTTGGAATTGCTGAGGAGGGTGTTATGCAATATCAGGCGAAATGGTGCTAGATAGGCTGGGATGCATTGTTCTTTTGGAACTTGAGACAATGTATCGGTTAGGGTATGAGCATATACTTTTCTGGTATCTCTTACAGATAGTCACCCAGATGGGTCCCTGTGGTCCGCATTGAGCCTTAACACTTCATGAACTTTATGAACTGCATAAGTTGGCTTAATACATCAAATTGAAATTGTCATCATACAAGCTAATGTTCACGTCACAGACTCTAGTGCGCCATTATGTGATGTTAAGCTATGCGGTCTGGTGAGGCCAAACTATGCTTTCAGCAACGAAGGCAGGATTTTCACAACGAAGAGTATCAAGGGAAGCATGTGAAGTGGTCAACGACCATGTTCGTCATATTTTGGTTGATAGCTCATGTTTCGATATGGACGAATGCATGTTTGTCCTGCCGAAGAGAAATGGGCCAATAAATCCCGATGCCAATGAATATAGACAGGCGCGCACCCAGGATTTTTCCATGGGGGGGGGGGGGACCGAAAAGGGCACTTGACCGGCTCCAAAATGTCGCTTTGCGGCCCGGGGCACACTGGAAGGTTTGTTGATCAGGGGGGGGCGTTAATTTTCCATGCCGCATAGGACAGGAAAGGGCACATGGAATGTCATTTTTAGGCCAAAAGGGCAGTTTTGGGCCCAAAGGGCACCTTTGGCACAGGCGGGGCACATAAGACAGATGATTTTTGGGCTAAACTTGGGACATTCTGGCCAGGAGGGCACTTTTCGGGCAAAAGGGCACTTTTGGCCAAAAGGGCACTATGGTCTCATGGGGGGCCTGCCTCCCCCCCCCTCCGGTGCGTCACTGAATATAGACGCCCAGCTCCTGCTATCTCATAATCTGCCCCATCAATCAAAATGGAGTTTGACGAGGAGTTGCCTCTCTGGACAAGACAACACAATTCACAACGACGACGAAACAAAATTATGTGATACGATGTCAATCTGTCGATAATGAATAACCTCCTTGTCGCAACCCTTGGCTTTTCATTAACTTTATGATGCTTTTTTATGCTTTTTATGATGCTTTTTGCTGAGCTTTTGATGGTCCTGTGAGATGCATTGTGTTGGGCGTATGTTATGATTAACACATTCAAGCTATACTGTTGCCTTCTCAACTTTACATCTCACCAGTATCAAGCGCATAAATGACAGAGGAACTCAATCTCCCGATGTAATTGGTCAAACTTTACGAAATGCTAAACGGAGACAGCCTACACGGCGGGATGTACCTCAGTCGGTAGGTAGATCAGATCAGGTCAATATACCAAACGAGATCAGTCAATAAGAAACGTACCATCCCTGCCTGCCTCTGCTCCACAGGGTTAGCATGTGTGACAAACTTGAACCTTCCAGAACACAACTGAGGAAGACAAGTCAATATTGTCAATTCTTGAAAACACATGACTTCGTGCTACACCTCTTTACCCCCAGAGATCCCGCGCACGCTTTGTTCAGCATCTGACAGGTACTACGTTTCCGTTATCAGAGGGCAGTTCTTTATAAGTAGGTGATATCACTGTAAGTTTACAAACAGCGGCCACCGCCATGCAGTAGAGCGGCCGATCATCTAGCTAAGCGGTGCGACCATCCACCGACCGACACCCGGCGGTGCGACCATCCACCGACCGACACCCGGCGGTGCGACCATCCACCGACCGACACCCGACCACCACCGACCGACACCCGGCGGTGCGACCATCCACCGACCGACACCCGGCGGTGCGACCATCCACCGACCGACACCCGGCGGTGCGACCATCCACCGACCGACACCCGGCGGTGCGACCATCCACCGACCGACACCCGGCGGTGCGACCATCCACCGACCGACACCCGGCGGTGCGACCATCCACCGACCGACACCCGGCGGTGCGACCATCCACCGACCGACACCCGGCGGTGCGACCATCCACCGACCGACACCCGGCGGTGCGACCATCCACCGACCGACACCCGGCGGTGCGACCATCCACCGACCGACACCCGGCGGTGGACCATCCACCGACCGACACCCGGCGGTGCGACCATCCACCGACCGACACCCGGCGGTGCGACCATCCACCGACCGACACCCGGCGGTGCGACCATCCACCGACCGACACCCGGCGGTGCGACCATCCACCGACCGACACTCGGCGGTGCGACCATCCACCGACCGACACCCGGCGGTGCGACCATCCACCGACCGACACCCGGCGGTGCGACCATCCACCGACCGACACTCGGCGGTGCGACCATCCACCGACCGACACTCGGCGGTGCGACCATCCACCGACCGACACCCGGCGGTGCGACCATCCACCGACCGACACCCGGCGGTGCGACCATCCACCGACCGACACCCGGCGGTGCGACCATCCACCGACCGACACCCGGCGGTGCGACCATCCACCGACCGACACCCGGCGGTGCGACCATCCACCGACCGACACTCGGCGGTGCGACCATCCACCGACCGACACTCGGCGGTGCGACCATCCACCGACCGACACTCGGCGGTGCGACCATCCACCGACCGACACCCGGCGGTGCGACCATCCACCGACCGACACTCGGCGGTGCGACCATCCACCGACCGACACTCGGCGGTGCGACCATCCACCGACCGACACTCGGCGGTGCGACCATCCACCGACCGACACTCGGCGGTGCGACCATCCACCGACCGACACCCGGCGGTGCGACCATCCACCGACCGACACCCGGCGGTGCGACCATCCACCGACCGACACCCGGCGGTGCGACCATCCACCGACCGACACTCGGCGGTGCGACCATCCACCGACCGACACTCGGCGGTGCGACCATCCACCGACCGACACCCGGCGGTGCGACCATCCACCGACCGACACCCGGCGGTGCGACCATCCACCGACCGACACCCGGCGGTGCGACCATCCACCGACCGACACCCGGCGGTGCGACCATCCACCGACCGACACTCGGCGGTGCGACCATCCACCGACCGACACCCGGCGGTGCGACCATCCACCGACCGACACCCGGCGGTGCGACCATCCACCGACCGACACCCGGCGGTGCGACCATCCACCGACCGACACCCGGCGGTGCGACCATCCACCGACCGACACCCGGCGGTGCGACCATCCACCGACCGACACCCGGCGGTGCGACCATCCACCGACCGACACCCGGCGGTGCGACCATCCACCGACCGACACCCGGCGGTGCGACCATCCACCGACCGACACCCGGCGGTGCGACCATCCACCGACCGACACCCGGCGGTGCGATCATCCACCGACCGACACCCGGCGGTGCGACCATCCACCGACCGACACTCGGCGGTGCGACCATCCACCGACCGACACCCGGCGGTGCGACCATCCACTCAGTTTCGACTGGGGCTCAAAGCCAAAATTATTGACCGGTACCTACAGTCGATTGTCGAAAGGCATGTGCAAAAGCGTAGTCCTACGTGATAAGCTGTGTGGAATACGTGATAAGCTGGGTGAACACTGATGGACCACCCTGGAGCCCGTGAAGCTGTGTGCAGCAGTGTGCAGATGCCATGCGTGACCACGACGGCGGTGGCACGCTCTGAGTACCAAAGACCTGTTGGTACAACGTGCCAAACAGGGGTGGCGCTCTGCACAACGTACCAAACAGCGGCGGCGCTCTGTACAACGTACCAAACAGCGGCGGCGCTCTGTACAACGTACCAAACAGCGGCGGCGCTCTGTACAACGTACCAAACAGCGGCGGCGCTCTGTACAACGTACCAAACAACGGCGGCGCTCTGTACAACGTACCAAACAGCGGCGGCGCTCTGTACAACGTACCAAACAGCGGCGGCGCTCTGTACAACGTACCAAACAGCGGCGGCGCTCTGTACAACGTACCAAACAGCGGCGGCGCTCTGTACAACGTACCAAACAGCGGCGGCGCTCTGTACAACGTACCAAACAGCGGCGGCGCTCTGTACAACGTACCAAACAGCGGCGGCGCTCTGTACAACGTACCAAACAGCGGCGGCGCTCTGTACAACGTACCAAACAGCGGCGGCGCTCTGTACAACGTACAAACAGCGGCGGCGCTCTGCGTGCAAACGGCGGCGCCATGTACAGCGTGCAAACGCGGCGGCGCCCTGTACAACGTGGCAAACCGGCGGCGCTCTGTACAACGTGGCAGACGGCGGCGCCATGTACAGCGTGGCAGACGGCGGCGCCATGTACAGCGTGGCAGACGGCCGCCAGACAGCGGAACGGCGGCGCCATGTACAGCGTGCAACGGCGGCGCCAGTACAGCGCAGACGGCGGCGCCATGTACAGCGTGGCAGACGGCGGCGCCATGTACAGCATGGCAGACGGCGGCACCATGTACAGCGTGGCAGACGGCGGCACCATGTACAGCGTGGCAGACGGCGGCGCCATGTACAGCGTGGCAGACGGCGGCGCCATGTACAGCGTGGCAGACGGCGGCACCATGTACAGCGTGGCAGACGGCGGCGCCATGTACAGCGTGGCAGACGGCGGCGCCATGTACAGCGTGGCAGACGGCGGCGCCATGTACAGCGTGGCAGACGGCGGCGCCATGTACAGCGTGGCAGACGGCGGCGCCATGTACAGCGTGGCAGACGGCGGCGCCATGTACAGCGTGGCAGACGGCTGGCAGACGCCACAGCGGCGCCGCCCTCCATAAACATGGATATCCAATATCGCAATCAGAGCCGCAGACCGGACCGGGCTCAGTGGAATCACAGCCGGTGCAGCAGGCCGCTCTCTGGCCGCATTCGATGACCCAAAGTGCGCGTGGTCAAGTTCTGTAATAATTGTAGGCCGACTGAATTGGCAGTTTCCACCGGTTTCATTTAAGAATGCAGATTCACGTTGTACGGCGGCACACCTCACTCATTACCACTTGGCACAAATATAATGCAATGCTTACAATGTGATGTCTATTTTCGTAGCATTTCTATTCTTCCTTTTCCCTCACTTCGTATGATGCATCCTTCTTGCGATGCATCTTTGTAAGCTGTCCAACTGCTGACCTCATGACCTGATTCCATCCCACGCTGGGACAACGTACACATTGACAAACCGATCTCTTCAGCTTTCCCTTTGCTTGCGCTGCTTTTGGAGCAATTCAAAAGAAAAGTGAAATTATGTCAACTCAGTTCATGGAAGGACTGGATGCTGAGTTCGCTGGTTGTATCTTGCAGCTAGTCTGACTGACGGCACTTTGAATATTTTTGAACATCACTCCGTTGAACGGGTTCCACGTCAACGATCTTTAACCTGGACCTGAAGTTTTAACAGAATATGCGAAACAAATGCATAATAATACACTAAAAAGTGAACCCCATCCCCCTCACCCGGTACGGCGAGGGCTAAACCGTGCGACGAAGACCACACTGTCGCAGCTGACCGTGCGACGCCGGGCGGTGAGTTCTCACCCACGCGTCACTGGCCTCCCTCTCGCGTGCGATCGCTGCCAAAACCGCAGGCGCTCCGTCGACAACCGCAGAGGCCAGGCGTCGCCTGAGCCGGCCGGAGACGGAGGTGCAGATGACCTCTATCGTCCGCCCCACCTGAAAAAAAATATCACGTGACGCCCCCCCCCCCGCCGCGAGTCGGCAGCAGGGGATCAGCCGGCGTCGCCCGGCGCCACTCTGAGATTGATAAGTCCGGCTGACGGCTTGCGGCTGGCTGCGACCACACGGTGGACACTGGAACGATCATTTTGCATTCCTTCGCAACCTGTTCTTGCCTCTCATGAAACTAGGATGACTGATTTCTTCACAGAGTTCTGGCATGTGATGCAACATAAACCCTTGGTATTATACAACTAGCATATTTTCTACAATACTGCAGTCACTTGCATGCTCCGTTCACCCTGACACTGAATCCGCTGTAAGTGTGGCTACTACTGCTAATTTAGTAACTTCAGAACCTTCAGTAATGCGCTCAGTCAGATATTCTGCACAGAGGAAAAGCTTTGCTTTTAGCGAGAAGGAATCGACCTTTTCAAAACTCCCACCCTTAAGTACCACAGTCACTGGCACCACATTCTTATCCTTAAGTACCACAGGGCAACATAGTCACTGCAGTAATCAGTGCCGCTGCGTTCCTGCAGTATCACTGCAGTCACTGTGGCACCATAGTCACTGTAGTAGTCAGTGCCACTGCACTCCTGCTGTCAGCGGGCAGTCGTCAGCTGCCGGGGGGGGGGGGGACTCCGTAACCAGTCGAGCCGAGGAGACTCGGAGTCACTGAGCCATACCGGCCTGTTGCAGTGTTCCTGGAGAGCGGCAACAGCAGCAGCAGCAACGGCACGGCGGAGCTGAAGACCTGGGTGGCGCTGAAGGATGCGGCCATCAGCAGTTGTGACCGTGCCGCCGCCGAGCGGGTCGGTAAGTGGCGCCGACAGTGGTCACATCCTGGGCCGGGCTCGGACCATCTACTGACCATGTCCCGGGCCGGGCTCGGACCATCTACTGGTCAGACCCTGGGCCGGGCCCGGACCATCTACTGGCTACATCCCGGGCACATCCTGGGCCGGGCTCGGACCATCTACTGACCATGTCCCGGGCCGGCCTCGGACCATCTACTGGCCACATCCCGGGCACATCCCGGGCCGGGCTCGGACCATCTACTGGCCACATCCCGGGCACATTCCGGGCCGGGCTCGGACCATCTACTGGCCATATCCAGGGCACATCCCGGGCCGGGCTCGGACCATCTACTGGCCACATCCAGGGCACATCCCGGGCCGGGCTCGGACCATCTACTGGCCACATCCCGGGCACATCCCGGGCCGGGCTCGGACCATCTACTGGCCACATCCCGGGCACATCCCGGGCCGGGCTCGGACCATCTACTGGCCACTTCCGGGCCGGCTCGGACCATCTACTGGCCACATCCCGGCGGCCGGGCTCGGACCATCTACTGGCCATATCCCGGGCACATTCCGGGCCGGGCTCGGACCATCTACTGGCCACATCCCGGGCACATCCCGGGCCGGGCTCGGACCATCTACTGGTCAGACCCCGGGCCGGGCTCGGACCATCTACTGGCCACATCCCGGGCACATCCCGGGCCGGGCTCGGACCATCTACTGGCCATATCCAGGACACATCCCGGGCCGGGCTCGGACCATCTACTGGCCACATCCCGGGCACATTCCGGGCCGGGCTCGGACCATCTACTGGCCACATCCCGGGCACATCCCGGGCCGGGCTCGGACCATCTACTGGCCACATCCCGGGCACATCCCGGGCCGGGCTCGGACCATCTACTGGGCATATCCCGCGCTGGGCTCGGACGATCTACTGGCGACGTTCAAGACGTACATACTATATAAATATATATGTATGTATGGATGTATGAACAATGGAATACGATTTCGGGGAGAAGTACCATTCACATTGGAAACTGAAAACATGGCGCCTCATGAAGAGTTCTGCAGTAAATAAATATGTTCAGGTGACTAAAAAATTATAGACATCTGAACAATGACCAAAGTTTTAAACGTCAGAGGCGTCCGATTTTTGTCTCGTCTACTTCCCACAGCAAACGGAACAAATTGCTTTGTTTCCATTATGAGTTTAAGCAATTCAGTTGTTTTGCTCGGGAAATGCCCATCGCACGTAGCTAGGCTGTGGCTATAATGGGGGTAATGTTATATGCAGGGAGATGGCATATTAATTGGCACCGTCGTCATCCTCCGGAGGAGTGATGTAGCTAGGTCGTGGATACAAGGCCACATCAGCAGGGAGATGCCAAACTAATGGGCACCGTCGTCACCCTCAGGTAGAAACAAATTACGTACATGTCCTGTCGAGCCGGAACCGGGCCCCGACGATGTTTTCAAGGCTGACGTCACTTCCATTCACATCCGGGATCATACTAGAAATTCACACGCTGCTCAGATAATCCAACTGGTTGCGAGACAGGTTATTTCTAGCAAACATACTAATGCGGAGACACGAACGATTTGAATACAAATAACTTGTGTACTGAAATCAACCAAGATCTCCAGACGATCGTGCATTAGCACTGCTGTCCAGCTGGTCTGAAGGCGTAAGTTAGTATGCCTATATTCTCGCAAGATCATGGAGTTAGTGCTAAAATTCCGGATTTAAGAGAGCGGAGAAGGTACACCGTGCCTCGATGCTCCTTCCCGTTTCGCCGCATATCAGTACTGCTATGCGTAAGTGCAAGAGCGTCCCAAAAGAAAGAGGAGAGGTAGCAGTCATCCAGCCATAGAACAAGTGGCAGTGGTCACGGGGGTATGCGTGTAGGGTGGGGGATGTCCCCCGTCGCCCTACCCGTTCACATTTGGTCATACCGCTGGATAGTAATTTCTGGTGTTATACATCATATAACATGGGGTTATTTCACATATATGCACCATTGATATCATGGGCATAGGGACAAGTGGTGAGGAAGGGGTGCAAGGTTGTGCCCCAATGTTCTCTAATCTTAATCATTAACACTGTGGTGCTGATTGGACATAATTTGCCCTAAAAGTCGGGTTAAGCCCCCCCCCCCCACCAATATCTTCACCGTTCTACGCCCATAATTTCAGCAGATGTCCGACATAGAAAGACAATGCATGAGAAGTTCATCGACAAATGACCATTTCAACGAAAGCACCAAGCAAAACGCCATCTTCCCGCAGTTGTAATGCATACGGTGCTGTGATGCTGATGCGATGTGATGCGGTGGTGATATGGTAAGATGTGACGATGTCGTGTGGTTGTTGTGTGGTGATGACACCGTGATGCTGCAATGACCATTGTAACATCACTCCTCACGTGAAGGGTGTTGTCGGTGGTGAGATAGTGATCTGGAGTTGATTCAATGGTGCAGCATTGATGTGGAGGCAACAAAAGGTGGTGTGATGACGTAGCAGTGACGTGGGGCGGTGCTAATGTGATGGTGAGATGACGATGTGATTACGCAATGGTGAAGTGATGTAGTGGTAATCCCATGTGTTGGTGAAGTGATGTGGTGGTGACGTGATGCGGTGACCAGTGATGTGGTAGTGACTGATGCCGTGACCAGCGATATGGTGGTGACGTGATGCCGTGACCAGTGATGTGGTGGTGACGTGATGCGGTGACCAGTGACGTGGTGGTGACGTGATATGGTGGTGACGTGATGCCGTGACCAGTGATGTGGTGGTGACGTGATGCGGTGGTGACCAGTGATGTGGTGGTGACGTGATGCGGTGGTGACGTGATGTGGTGGTGACGTGATGCCGTGACCAGTGATGTGGTGGTGACGTGATGCGGTGGTGACGTGATGCGGTGACCTGTGATGAGGTGGTGACGTGATGCGGTAGTGACGTGATGCGGTGGTGACGTGATGCGGTGGTGGTGACACCGGACCGCCGCTGCAGACCAGCTGCTGGAGCAGGCGCGGCCGGGCAACACCAGCCTGCAGGAGGCGCTGCTCCTCTGCGGACCAGCAGGCCACGTGACCGTCGAGCTGGTGCGCCACGTGCCCTGGACATTCATCGACGCAGTCTTCTTCTGCATGACCGCCATCACCACCATCGGTGAGGGCGCATCCGGTCGTGGCCGTCGTCGTGTGGGTGTAGCTCGCAATTTGTCGGTGACCGTACGTCAATATCAAGGCGGCGAGTAAAACAGGACCAGTAAAACAGGGCCAGTAAAACAAAAGGTTTTGTTCATAAGGCTATCTCAGCTCCGTTGTAACGGCATCGGCATTCACCGGCATGCGCATTCCTGGGCAAAGTTGGTCCTCCTCCCTTAACTTCCGCTCTACACCATATTGAGAGCGGTAGTTGGCGGCAGCAATTACGCTGTAGCTCTATTCTTCAACTTAATACAAATAATTGGTATGATCTTGCATCGTTTACTGGTCGGGCCCTCTAGGTTGGGCGGAAGCAACATTTGGATGCTGTAAGCCATCGGGCCGCCGCGCCAGAACATGTACTGCGTCATACCTGTCTACAAGAACTGACCAATCGCGCTCCGAGGAGAGCAGATTAATGATACTCTGGAATCCAGTAGGTTGTGACGACACTGGAGACTGACGGACCTATGGCGGCTGATGAAATAATGCCCACGTCCAATATGATGCAAACGATTGTTTACACAAGTCGCATAAAACATGAATCCGTGTTCGAACAAAGTTGACAATGTGGTCGTCAACACTGCCAACGCGGCCTTTGACCAATCAGAGACCGAAATGTGATGGCGTGCTTGGATGGAAAGGAATAGTGTAGGTTTATGAAAATTATTGGAAGGGCACACTATATGAGGGCAGTGGGCGGGCCAAAATGGATTGGAGGGCGAGTACCATATAGCGTCCCATGTTTAAAGTTGAAATTATTGAGGGTAGCAAACATTTGGGAAGTGCCTTCCCAAAAGCATGCAAAGCTCCCTGTATAACGGTCGCCTAAAGCCCGTTCCTCTAATTGGTCGAGGGCTCTATTCACGGCAACCCTGTCAAACAGGTCACAAACTAGCGATGTATCTTTGCCTAACTGCTTCGATCCACATAATTTTTTAGCATCAATAAAGCTACCAGTTGCTGGCATATCCGACGGAGCACACGAAGGAAATATTCTACCAAGTGCACCTGCAACATACGCTTTTCATGCTTATATATTTGATCATACGCCGGATAACTGTTGGGGCATGATTCCTCAATCCAGTGGCGTAGCCAGGATTTGTGGTAGCGGGGGGGGGGGGGAAGGATCTGCATAGGGCCGCTACCTACCGAGGCCTCCACCTTTCGAAAACTGCTCGGATTTCGGTCACTTCATTTTCCAAGATATATATATACAAACATACATGTCAGGGAGATGGTTCAATACGTCGGAAAATAAGGCACTTAGCAAGCATTAACAGAGCAAGAACTTGGTCGGGACTAAGGCAAATGTGATTTAGCACAGGCCCAACTTAAAGTATAGATAACTTCACTTCTGGCTATGACCTTTATTTTCGTTCACACCATCGCAGATGAAACTTCTGTTCGGGGGCCTGCACCCTGCCGCCGGCAGTCGGCACCGCCCTCCACAGACGTGACTCTGCCACGTCTGCACCCTGCCACCGGCAGTCGGCACCGCCCTCCACAGACGTGACTCTCCCACGTCTGCACCCTGCCACCGGCAGTCGGCACCACCCTCCACAGACTTGACTCTGCCACGTCTGCACCCTGCCGCCAGTAGTCGGCACCTCTGGCCACCCTTCACAGACGTGACTCTCCCACGTCTGCACCCTGCCGCCGGCAGTCGGCACCGCTGGCCACCCTTCACAGACGTGACTCCCACGTCTGCACCCTGCCACCAGCAGTCGGCACCGCTGGCCACCCTCCACAGACGTGACTCTCCCACGTCTGCACCCTGCCACCGGCAGTCGGCACCGCTGGCCACCCTTCACAGACGTGACTCCCACGTCTGCACCCTGCCATCGGCAGTCGGCACCGCTGGCCACCCTCCACAGACGTGACTCCCACGTCTGCACCCTGCCACCGGCAGTCGGCACCACTGGCCACCCTCCACAGACGTGACTCTGCCACGTATGCACCCTGCCGCCGGCAGTCGGCACCTCTGGCCACCCCCCACAGACGTGACTCTGCCACGTCTGCACCCTGCCACCGGTAGTCGGCACCACCCCTCCACAGACATGACTCTCCCACGTCTGCACCCTGCCACCAGCAGTCGGCACTTCTGGCCACCCTCCACAGACGTAACTCTCCCACGCCTGCACCCTGCCGTCGGCAGTCGGCACATCTGGCCACCCCCCCACAGACGTGACTCTGCCACGTCTGCACCCTGCCACCGGTAGTCGACACCTCTGGCCACCCTTCACAGACGTAACCCTGCCACCTTCGCCAGGCTACGGCCACATCTCGCCATCGTCGCCGGGTGGTCAGGTGTTCTGCATCTTCTACTCACTGCTGGGCATCCCCATCAGTGGCCTACTGCTCGCCGGTCTCTCTGACCTGTTCGCCGGAAATCTGCTCAACTTCTACGACTCAAAATGGCAGAAGAAGTACGGCGAATCGAGGTGGGTTGTCGCTTCGGTGGCTGTGCAGCCGCATGACTAGAGAAGGCTCTGTTGCAGATGTAATCTAAATGCTAGCCTTGTGGAACGGCCAACAGACAACAGTGTGAGCTATAAAGCTGTCAAGACCCGGCGTCTCGCCTGCCCGAATAGGCGATGGCCTTTGAATGATCCTATCATAGAGTAAGCTATAATATACTCGTGCATTAAATTGCATAATATAGATCGTAATAATTTGTAATATTGCATTAAAATATAGTTCTACAAACTCTGAATATTGTAATCTAACTTGGATCAATACATGCAAAGCTACGAAAAAACAACTGGTGTGTATTCTTTTCATGAGAACTTCTTCGTGCAACATTACTGTGTGTCTCTTAACTTCTACGCGCCGTTAGCATTGTGACCTGCTGACTTTCCGACGACCTTTGCGCCAGATCAGACACACAGAGCGACAGGGCCTCGAGAGTGCTGATGTGGCTGATTGTGGTGCACGTGGGTTTGAAAGCAAGGGGAGCAATAGCGTAACCATCTCCAGCTTCCAGGTGGGGCCCAATCCTAGGGAACGATTTTCAATATAGAGAAGTAAGACCGTAACTTTCTTCCGTCACCGTTCCCGTCCCCTCCACGCACATGTGTGTAACCACTAGGTGGGCTGGGGGGACACTTCCACCAATTTATGAAAAGTGGCGATTTGATCCCTCCAGTTTCTTTCGTGCCCCCCAAGCCTCAGCTATCTGAGTATGATCGCCGCAAAATTACACGTTATCATTAATAAAGTGAAAATATAAATACGCAAGACAATCACCGAAAATACTAGAAGCCGATCCAGCTAATCAACAAGCTTCGCGGGCCATCTGTCGTCACAAAACATCCGAATGGTAAATCTGCAAATGTTAGAACCGGGCTGCTACCGGGCCATTCATTGAATAACATGAACCTCGACAATCTTGCGTTCTCGCTTGGGTGGAAAATTGTGCTTTGCCGGGCATCACATTTGGATTATCGCAAGTCTTTATACGTCGTAGGTTGCATTTCCCTGCGCATATATTGATATATGTTGAAAAAACGTGACTGGATGTCTTTGAGTATATTCAAGACCATGGAGGGGAGTCATGGACAACCCTAAGCACGAACGTCAAGTTAACGTAGTCGTGTTCGTACTCAACGACGAGTTCGCCAGAGGCGTATTTGCATAGGAATTTGCATTCAGCGACGGGGTTTATGATCGTTCGAATAAATTACCACAAATGCTTCTGCTTTCACCGAATACGATGGAGACAGCTACATAGGTCTCACATTACCACTTTAATGGTCAAGGTCCGACGGAAACCGGTTTCTTCGGTCGCCTCGCATATTTTTCTTTGCCATAATCTACCCACATCAATAGCTCGTGGTGAACCTCGTGTAACATTTCCAACCCGAAAATGTCAATGTCAAACCACAAGATCGAAGTGTAATTTAGGTTGCTCTACTCTAGTAAACCGTTCAGAAATCACATTAATTTGCAAAGTCAAAGGTAGAACTCATTTCATCGGTTTCCCCGCGCTTCTTCGCTTTCTCACAAAGCTGTCCATGTTTGGTGTCAAGAGATAGCCCGTGGGCAATCCTCGAGTAACATGTTAACCCGGGACATGTCAGGTCAGGCCTCAATGTCAATGGTAAGTTTAAATTCTTCAAAGTCCTCGCGTTTCGTCGCTATGGCTTCAGTTTGCATTATGTGGGTATCATTCGGGGTGGTTTGCCGGACGTTATCAGGATATTGACATATTGAAATAATTTCGAAGGACGTCGAATGTCCGGTGTGTGCACAATGCTTAAGTGCAATAGGAATAGGAGGATCAAATATATCTTTGTTTGCAGCCGTTGTGATAACAGGCACTCATATACTATATGACTAGGAGCTTCCCCAATAAATCCGTCATAACCTGCTGGGACGGCGCTCTTTTCGCTGCCATTGCCACATGAATTGACAAATTTACACTGCCGCATTGCTGTCCTCGACATGCTTTCCACAATGGGTCAACGGAAGTTGTGAAATTTGCAGGAGAAATCACACGTGAATGCGCACTATTTTATAACCAGCCGGAGTTCATACCGCGAGAGAGCAATGTTGTAATCAGGGGTGGGGCCAGGAATTGTCACGGAGGTACTTGCCTGGAGGGGTGCCATTTCTTTGGACCGGCGCCACTGCGAAAGCATCTGGAGGGCTTTCGCAGTGGCGATCGGGTGCTTCGGAAAGCACCCGATCATTTCCGAAAGGGCGCCTTTCCTTCCATGGGTGTGCCCTTTTCTTTCATATGGGCAACTTTGGCTGGAAAAAAGCGAGCGGGTGCACTGGAACCTTTTCAAAGGGGCGCCACTTTCCATGTGGGTGGTACATGTCTTCAGTGTCATGCCCTTTATCCGCCCTGCTTGTCATTGCATCAAGATGTCTCCCCGTAGAACAGGAAAGCATGGCAAAGGTCATGGGGCGTCTATATTTACTACAATAAAAGCATTGTCCGATATTTTATTTTTGCTTGCTACAAGAGGGCAACGTTTAACGTACTTACAACATTGATCTGTGATGATTGTGAAATCTGGACCAGCACATACGACATAAAGCTGGATGTTCAAAGACAGTGAAAAGGAGTGAAAATTGCTAAATTTGATGGAACTGTTCGTCCCAAAAATGTGATTTTTAACAATTGCGAATCCGGAAACCAAACGTTCAAGATAGTGTAGCTGAATTCCAATGATTTGTTTTTGTGTGTGTGGGGGCAAGGCCCCTCTATCCCGTCCAAACATACCGTGTCCCTGATTTGTCCCCACCTACAATTTAGAAACCGTGGTTACACTCAAGCCCACGCACACTTATTCTAAGAAACTCGGATATCGGCAACTTCGGGCTTCTGGATACCAAAAATATTATTTGCTTTCTATTTTACGATAAGATTTTCTGTTCGGCTGCTAGAAAGTTCAACCCCCATTCTTCCCATGTTCCTTCGCTCCCAGACACAGGCAGCCGACACCTATCCGTCATAATGACAAAACAACGCTTTTTCCGTCGACATAAGACTGTAGGCTATAACGCGGGTCCCATAATTTTAGGCCTTGTGTGTTGGCGTTTCTGTAGTGCCAATGGTTGTTGCTATTGATGGCTATTGCTAAAGAGAAATTATTTTATTCAGCAGCTGGCACCCAAAGCTGCAATGAAGATGATCCTCCCGGAGAAATAATGTTTGACGTGAATGGAAAACAATGTTTGACGTTTTGTAATGCATGTTGTTGTGCAACAGCTGTACAACCTTTGGTTGGTTATTGGTTTTACGACACATCGACCGTTGAGTCATGTAGCATCGCCAATTTCTCACGCCGATTGGTCGCGGGCGAAGAGTAGCGACAGGTGAAACTCGAACCCACAACCTTTCGATTGTGAGACGAGCAACTTACCCCTAGGCTACCCGTCCCCGCTGTACGACCTTTGAAAGGTTGCACATCTTTAAGGGCAGGCGACCTTCGTGTAACCAGCGTGATATATAGTGTCGTGCAGGCCTCAGTAACGCGGCATCAGAACGATACTTGACTCGCCATTACCTCGGGACATTTCAGGTGGAGCTTGGTCAGCTTCACGGCGCTATATCTGGCGGTTGGCTTCCTGATGTTCGTGTTTGTGCCGGCGCTAGTTTTCTCCTGGCTGGAGGAGTGGACCTACCTCGAGTCGGTCTACTACGCCTTCACTACATTGTCCACCATCGGATTCGGCGACTTCACCGCAGGTAGGTCATAAGATCCCGGTCATCTCGGTATTCTGCTCTTTAGAAATATCCTGGCTGCCATTGCTCACCGGCAGTTACCTAGCGAAAACGGTGGCAGAGTCAACTGTGACACTTTTGCCTATCTTCCTGTACACGATTAATATATGCACACAGCCGCGAACCACAGCGCGCTAAAATCATAGCTCCCGCGTGCTGCCTAAGTACAAATCAGAAGCGCATATTCCCGCCCCTCCACACAAACTGCACAAACGGCCACAATTGCTGGCCGTCAAAAGATTGAATACATTCGGATTCTTACCGATAAGCCTTCAAAGGCAAGAATACGTCAGTGAACGAATACGCCACTATCACCAGCTGTCATAGCGACGGTCGGTGTTTTCTGGAGCATCCGGTGACGTGCGGTGACGTGCGGTGGCGTGCGGTGACGTGCGGTGACGTCCGATGACGTGCGGTGGCGTGCGGCGACGTCCGGTGACACGTTGCCCCCTGCCGGCAGCCGTGGCGCGCGACGACGCCTGGACGAGCGTCTACAAGGTGCTGGTCATGCTGTGGGTGCTGGTCGGGCTCGGCTACTGGGTGCTGGTGCTCAACTTCCTGCAGAAGGCGTTCAAGTCGCGCGAGCTGCTGCACACGCTGCGGCACACGTCGCACATGATCGTCAGGGAGGCGGGCGAGCTGCACGGCGCGCTGGTCGACGCCGGCATCCTGCACCGCGACACCGCGTTCGTGCCGGAGCACGCCAAGGCGGCGTTCAGCATGATGCTGGACGTGGGCACCGCGCTGGCGAGCGACTCGCCGCCGGCGGCCGGCCGGCCCGCCAACGGCGGCGTGCGCGGCATCCACGCCATGGGCGCCAGTCTGAGGCGCGACACGCTGCTGTCGGCGCTGCTGGCCGGCGTGCCGGCCGCCGAGCGGCGCGACACAGACGCCGGCCGCGCCGTCAC
Source organism: Imbricaverruca yamaguchii (assembly GCA_034440575.1). Classification (NCBI taxonomy): domain Eukaryota; kingdom Metazoa; phylum Arthropoda; class Thecostraca; family Neoverrucidae; genus Imbricaverruca; species Imbricaverruca yamaguchii. The sequence goes on along the minus strand of JAOTOL010001636.1, from coordinate 1,736,738 downwards.
GGCTGCAGCAGGCGGAGCCGCTGCTGACGCCGCGGCAGGCGGAGGCGGTGGTGACACCGCAGGCGGATGCGGCGCTCACGCCGCGGGCGAGAGCGGAGGTGGACGCGCCGCTCACGCCGACACAGGTGGAGGACCAGGTGGAGCCACTGCTCGCGCCACGGGAGGTGGAAGTGCGCATAGGTGTTGATGGGGGTGCTGCTCGCAGCGCAGACTGACACTGCGACTGCTCACGGCACAGGCGGGCTCACACCAACGCAGGTTAAGATGCAGACGGGGTCGCCGTCGACTCCGGCGACATGTGCTGGTGTGGACCTGTTGTGGTCTATGGACTGTGTTGTGGACCTTAGTAGGTCGACATGTGCTGGTGTGGACCTGTTGTGGTCTATGGACTGTGTTGTGGACCTTAGTAGGTCGACATGTGCTGGTGTGGACCTGTTGTGGTCTATGGACTGTGTTGTGGACCTTAGTAGGCCGACAGGTGCTGGCTTGGACCTGTTGTGGTCTGGGGGATTGTGTTGTGTACCTGAGTGTAGTCTAGTTCCATATGGACGATGAAACGAGGCGCCTACTGCATGAGCGTTGCATAGATAACACTAGATACCAGGTGCGAATGAGGGAGTGAAGGATGTGAACACGAGTCCCTCTCGAACAGCGCTGTTGAGCGTAGTCTCAATGTCAATGTGATGTGAGATGGAGAGACAGACACACAAAGAGACAGAGAGAAACAGAGAGACATAGAGAGACATAGAGAGACGGAGAGAGACGAGAGAGAGAGAGAGAGAGAGAGAGAGAGAGAGAGACGAGAGAGAGAGAGACGAGAGACAGAGAGAGTAGCAAGCACAAGGATTTCCTTACTAAGCTACCTATGCGTACAAAATATTGCATTAATTTTTTACAAACATGAGGTGCATTCCACGTATTGAAGAGAGTTTCAAAGCCGAACAAGGGAAGATCAGGCAAGCATTAACAGTGTGAGAAATCGCGAAACTCCTGTTCATTTTTCTTACGAATAGTAAAACTATACAATCAGTCAAGTATCTTTTTAGAAACCGACAGCCTTGTCGCGCCGGAATTATAAAGGGCTTCCTGAGGAGACTGAAGCCTATATCAGATGACGAGGCTTCTGTGGCAGTCGGTGCGTCACCACCGGTTGGTGATCGCGATGCTGTTCCTGAGTTTAATTTGCTGCAAATGCTCACGGAACGGCGTCGTGGTCAAGCTGATGACGTTTTAGCCAGCTATCTGGTGCTCCAGCCGCGCAGGGAGTGCTGCAAGCGAATCGGCCCCGACTCCGGAGGCCATAAACCAACGTTCTGCCAGGCTCCATCATCAAGTCAAATAACGGTTCTGCAACTTTACGGGAACAGCAATTGTAGAAGTGACGAGCAGCGGTGAAACACCCGGATTTCAGGACGCACGGAGATTACATGAGCAACAGTATTTTTTACGGTGAACGTCACGAGGTTAACTGTAAATGTTCTAGTAGGAAGGTGCAGTGCTCGTGTCAGGCAACATATGTAGTTCAAGCATCACGGGCATGTTGTTTTATAAACGAATGCAAACGAATGCCACATTCCCACTCCGAAGTTCGTTTCAAATCATGTAGGGAAATGCAGATGAACAGATCCCTAAAACACACAACATACGGAGCTGACACCCCAATTCACACCGAAGGCAAAAAGAGCCGCCGAGTGCGTGCCCTGTACGGGATCGGAGGTAGCCGACACGGCGGCGGAAAAGTGGTGCATACGAGTACATTTGGTACCAAACGCGTGTCGCTAAAAATAGGCCTGAAAACCCATGCACTGGCAGCGAATTTCGAGGAGCGGTCTCCTATGGCCATCGTCACCGCAGAGTGATAGAGGGGAAGCGTGACACTTCCGCCGCCAACTGTTCCCCACTATCACCACAGAGGGATGTGGTGGGGATGGGGGACGAAGCGTGCCACTTCCGCCAACTGCTCCCCACCCTCCACCCTGAGCTCACCTACTGACGCTTTGGTCAGTCAAGGCGCGAAAGCCACCGCGTCAGCCTCGTTGGGCTAATCCGCCTTGCACATCTTCCCTCCCAATGAAGGGCAGCTGCATACTCTTCTACTCTCCTCCCGGTGCGGTACAGCGACATTGACACACACATTACGAACAATATTGCAACGCATATATTTCAGCAATACATCAGGCATACAGTAATCGAGAGACAGACAGGCGGCGGGCACCAAATACACATGGCAACTAGAACAGTGGGTAACGGCCAGTAGCTTCGGCGGCACTAGCCGGATGGCAAATCGGTACACATTGCAACATGTGACATGAGCATGAAGCATGAGCATGAGCATTACATGAACAGCCCGCAGCGTAGTGCACATGAAGACTACTCTTTTAAAACGATTTATTCGCATACAAGGCAACAGCAATAAACGTACAAAACTATACCATACCATATCACATTAAGCCAACAAAAAAAGCACTCATAAAATTATTCTTCTTTAAACATGAACATTGCACCTCGCAAGTAACCAGGTCCAACATATCACGCGCTGTCCTACCAGCAGATGACTCTCAACCTAGGCGCGAATATGCCGCTCGCCGGACCGGCCTGGTGGGCTGGTGGGTTGTGTGGGTGGGCGGGTCAGATTGGCACATAGCGCACATTGCACCAATTGACCACGTGACAGCGTAGGCGGCGACAGCCGATGCAACGCACGTGGACGTTCACGTTGTACGTGGACGTGGACGTTGGCGCGGCCGGCGTCAGCTGGGCACGTGCCGCACGTGAAAGTTGACCACGTACTCGGCGTTGGTGCGCTGCACGCTGATGGCGAACGGGTCGGTCGGGTGGAATATGAAGGCGACCAGTCGGCGGGACGAGGTGGCCGGCGGCGGCGGCGGCGGCGACCGGCCGCTCACGCCCGCGTGGATACGGAACCGCAGCAGGCCAGAGTCGCGCGCGTAGAACCTGCCACCACACTGCGCGGTCACGGTCGGCACGGAAATGGAGCCGCGTGTACACTGTCGGGTCAGCGCCGCCGCCAACATGGTGACGGCGGTCCATCGTCACACCGCCCCCTCTCCCAGCCCAGTCTTGCCGGGGTGTTGAAACGCACATAGCAACAGTGAACATTGAAACAAACGACAGACCTTCGAACACATAAGTCACAAGGTACTGAAAAATAACGTATATATTAGGGTGGTCCTCAAAATCTAATGTGAACATTTAAAGTGTTTTTCAATATGCTTGTTACACTTACAAAAATACTGACTGTGGATTTCGTTCATTTTGATCAACGTTTAGCCCAGTCACATGACCCCTGTATCAGCTGGCTGAGACATTCGACATTTGCCTTTACTAAAATCATCTCATGTGCTGCACATTGTGTTTGGCCCCTATTGCTATGTATATTTGTAGTTATATTGCGTTAATGGCGCTCCTCCATAATACTGGATTCCAGGACCCCCCTGAGGGAGAACACCCCGGCGCGTTTGCCTTGCAGGTTGATCAGCGTTAACCTTCGGTGCTTGAATGATCATCATTTTGACACAGCCGTAATAAAGGGAGGCAATACATTCAGTGTTTCCAATGAAAAAGTCGAAATTAAGAGGAGTGCTAAGCAGACATTGCCGGTAGGACGCGCAATACACTTCGAGCCTCGCGTGCCCCGATCAGGGTAGGGTGAGTGAAGTAATAGCCAGCAGCAGAATTACCGACGAGAGGTGTGCGGGGGAGGGGGACTGACGAGCTCCAGTGTTATGTCGATAAGTTTACAGGCCACTTTACTTCAGATGGGTTGGGATAAAATATTCCAAATCGGCATATCCACCTAACTTTGCTTCAACATCAACTGGATCGATCTAAATCATACCACAGGAAAAATTGAATGACAGTCATTAATACCGAGGCTGCACGGAACAAAGACATGGCGACGGCTCCGCCATAGAACTTCAAATGGTTTGTCCAACTTGATTAAGCTGCCGACTAACAACACTACCTTAGACCCATAGGTGCACATTTAAAACGTTTCCCACACGTGCAACTTTTCATCCGACAGGCTACTGCATTGTGGACAAACAAACGAAAACATGTTAGAGCGTGGTGGCTTTTTCGGCTATACGAAATGAGACGAGGAGGGTGAGTGAAGAATCCCCGCTTCCCCCACGTGCAGGCAGGCGCCTTACCACCACACGGTGGCCTCGGCGTCACACGGTGGCCTCGGCGTGACAGGCGCCTCGCCGTCACACGGTGACCTCGGTGTGACATGGTGACAGGCGCCTCGCCGCCACACGGTGGCCTCGGCAGGCGAAGGTGTGACATGGTGACAGGCCCCCCCGCACACGGTGGCCTCGGCGTACAGTGGCGCCCGCCGCCACACGGTGGCCTGGCGTGACAGGTACAGGCCCCTCGCCGTCACACGGTGGCCTCGGCGACAGGCCCTCCGTCACACGGTGGCCTCGGTGTGACATGGTGACAGGCCCCTCCCGTCACACGGTGGCCTCGGCGTGACAGGCCCTCCCCGTCACACGGTGGCCTCGCGAACGGTGGCTCGGGACAGGTGACAGGCGCCTCGCCGTCACACGGTGGCCTCGGCGTGACAGGGTGACAGGCGCCTCGCCGTCACACGGTGGCCTCGGCGTGACAGGCGCCAACCTCACCTGATTGGCTGTTCGCCGCACGGCTTGGGCCGCTCCATAGCCGACACCCACTTCTCGTCGTAGCTGAAGAGCTGCATGTCCAGGTAGGGGCTGCTGGCGTACGACTGGCCCGAGATGGGCAGCTGCACCAGCAGGCGACGGGTCGCCTCCAGCGGACTGCCGTTCCGCGCCGACTCGATCGTGTGCTTGAAGCGCGCCTGCACGTGTCTGGCCGGCAGGGGTCAGGTCGGGTTGTCACGTGCCCGTCCGACAGACAGAGGTCAGGTCGGACTCTCACGTGCCTGCCCAACATACAGAGGTCAGGTCGGGTTATCACGTGTCCGTCCAACAGACCGAGGTCAGGTCGGGCTCTCACGTGCCTGCGCCATAGACCGAGGTCAGGTTGGGCTCTCACGTCAAGGTCAAGTCCAGTCGGTTCTTCACGTAGCCGTTTGTCAAAGGCAACGTCAGTGGCAAACGCCGGTCAGCTCGGACCAGCGCTGAACACATGCCTCTGGACCACGTTACACATGGCTAAGCTAGGCCCCTGTACCACATTTCCTTTCAGACGGAGTCAGATTATACAGGGTTAGGCTAAGCCCCTGAGCCATGTTTCTGCAACACTCTGACCAACCTCCCTCCTTTGTTAATAATTCATAACATAAGTATATGCACCTTTGGCATTTAATGATTCATCCTTGCCGAATTAACAGGGCTTTCAGTTTATCAGGAAAGCATGAATCACCCACTGTTAAACTTGACCATATCTCGTTATCATTTCCTACTCTCACACTTCCTGAGAAACACCCTTCCATTCTAGCACCATGGTGCGAAACCAGTTTTTGGCAGCTGGGGCATTTTACAACAGACTGACCAGTGAAATGGGCGAAATGACTCATACATATTATGTCTCATATCTGATGTTTTTATTTAACAAATTGGCGTAAAGGGTAATCAGGTGCCGCCAATCCTACTGTGCAATTTTTAGGTCGATCCGACCTACGGGTTTCAGTTAAAGCCTCGAGCAGATTGGTAGGTCACGAAAAGTAGTTCTCTTCAAGGACTCTGCATCTCATGCACTGTCAGACAAATTCACTTTCGGATACATTTTTTTAGATCGCATACGTCCAAGAAATACATTTGTGATACTATCTGCCAAAATATGAGACTTTGAAAACAATACCATGTGGCCCCTTATTTCGTACATTTCATGACCCCTGGTTAATGGAAATTGACAGATTTAAATCCTGATAAAGACACATAAATTATGTAACAAATGAGAGAATACGAAATATTGGTTCCGCCTATAAGTATCATTTCTAGGCCTGGGAGACACTGACTGTCGGCGCTGCAGCCGGCTGCTGCCGCCGCTGCAGCTCCCACCGTCACACTTGGCTCTGTTGCCGCTGTGACGGTGGAAGGAGCTGTCAGCCGATGCCGCCGCGTGCCACGGTGCAACACGCACAGTCACACTGATGGCTGTACCGTGGGCTCGTGTGATCGGTGGGATGCTGCACCGGTGGCTGTCACGTGCCGCCGCTGCAGCTCCCACACGTGAGGTGATGCTTGTATGAGCGCTGTGCACGTGAGGTGATGCGTGCACACGTGAGTGATGCGACGCCAGGTGATGCTCCCACAGTGAGTATCGTACTTGGCTCTGTCCGCTGTGTCAGCCGCGAGATGGCACGCCGTACGGTGGCTGTCTACACGTGAGGTGATGCGTGAACACGTGAGGCGATGCGTGTACACGTGAGGTGATACGTGTACACGTGAGGTGATGCGTGTACACGTGAGGTGATGCGTGTACACGTGAGGTGATGCGTGTACACGTGAGGTGATGCGTGCACACGTGAGGTGATGCGTGTACACGTGAGGTGATGCGTGTACACGTGAGGTGATGCGTGTACACGTGAGGTGATGCGTGTACACGTGAGGTGATGCGTGTACACGTGAGGTGATGCGTGTACACGTGAGGTGATGCGTGTATACGTGAGGTGATGCGTGTACACAGCCGTGTCAGCCGTGAGATGGCTTTCCCTTGCCTCGTCCTCGGTGGCAATGACTCACTGAAATTGGTCACATATGGACCTGGTCATGCACGGTGGACAAGATTCTGCATGCGCTTTTATCCCACTGCTGCAAGTGTTCTTTCTCTCCTGCTGACAAGCCTGCTATTTGTAATTATATTATGACAGTGCGTGAGAGACATCACTTGTATGAATGCTATGCTGTGCAATACAATATCATGTGGTATGGTATGAGTATAGTATGGTATGATCTGACATGATCTAATGTGAGTCTGATGTAAGTTAGCCAGGCCTAGTTTGATATAGCCTGATCTGGTCTAGTCCAGCCTGGCCTGGTCTGGCATGGTATGGTCGGTTCTGTTATGGTCTGACCTAGTCTAGCCTAAATTGATCTGGCCTGTTATGTTCTGGCCCGATCTGTTCTGGTCTGGCCTGATCAAGCTTAGCCTGATCTGGTGTGGTCTGTTCTGGTCCAGTGTGGTGTGGTGTGGCCTGTCGGGTCTGGGACCTGATGTGGTCTGTTGTGGTCCAATGGGGTGTGGTGTGGCCTGTCGGGTCTGGGACCTGATGTGGTCTGTTGTGGTCCAATGGGGTGTGGTGTGGTCTGTCGGGTCTGGGGCCTGGTGTGGTCTGTTCTGGTCCAGTTGAGTGTGGTGTGGTCAGTCTGGTCTGGGGCCTGGTGTGGTCTATCTAGGACCCGGTTATGTCAGACCGAGTCGAATCGCAGTGGTGCTGCGCTAGAAATCATCGCTGGCGAATATATGAAGGATTTGCATTAACTTCAAGGAAGATACATCGCGATGCAATCAGTGTCGCATGCATGGAGCGATATCCCACGGTAAGTCAACAGTTCATCCTCATTAATCTGGAATGACGGAACCCCACGGTAGACGGCGCTGACAAAGAAAACTTCGTGATGTTATCCGAACGTACAGACCCTGCCAATTAGGCTCTCATAACAAACACATCCGTCCAATTAGACGTAGGCGGACACGAAGCCCAGCAGCTGGCGAATCTCGGGCTCAATGGCTCTCTGTCGCCGGTTCAATTTCATAGCCACCAGACCACCATGATCATGCCAATGAGTTCTCAAATTCTTCAAGTTCCAAATTCCCAAAGATCGGCTTCCAAAGTGAGAAAATACCTGATAACAAACTAAAATGGCGAGGTGTCAGGGAAAAGAGAGAGAGAGAGAGTGGTGTCTTAGGTAGATTCTACTGTAGACAGACAGACATTGAGCTGACAGTCAGTTTTTGTTCAAGAAGCACGCCGATTTGCTATAAAAAAACTATATAATCCATCAACTCCACAGCGCTAGGGCAGGTGACGGCCACAAACCACAAGGCAAGACAAGGTGCTGTGAACTCTAGTGCCCCTACTAGCGCTAGTGCCAGCCACTGGGTACAGCCGGCCTACGACAGCGTTGTCAGGTGTCATGTATGCACGTCATTCCCTCCACATGTGGCGCTCGCTGTCGCTGTTTGAGAACATACGGCGTCACAAACTGTGCAATTAAACACTTCCGGGCGGTGTATCAAACGCTACACAGCATATCTCATTTAAGGACACATCAATGTCGTGCCTGAAAGACGATAGTGTACAACCTACTAAAACACGACATACGGTAACGGGGTTAGAACAACGTGAGCATGAAGGCCGGTCATCACCGGTCAGCATGTAACTTTGTGTTGCGAAGGTACGACCACGGATAATAGTAAATAGTACGTACTATTATCCGTGGTATGACCTATCCTCAATCGGCAGAGTATTACTTCTTCCCATTCTTAGGTTAGGTGTTGCTTCAGCTTACTACGCTTCGAGTTCCAGGCTCGTTGCCATTCTGACCGTATACTTGACAATATAGAAGGATATAGGTATCTTGGATGTAGCCGTAGATGAAGCTCACAGCCATTACTGATAGCGTGGTTGGCAGTTATATCAACAGCTTCATTTCCCGCGAGTCCGACATGGCTGAGAATCCAGCAGAACACGATATTTCTACCGATGTCCTGTGGGGATTTAGCGACTTTGATAATCCTCCGGACAAAACACACATTCTATGGCTGAAATGTCACCATTCAATAAACCATAATACATGAATCATTGAATTATTGAGTCTTCAACACATTTCAAAGTGTTGAAATTCGAAACTTCTACGTATCATCTCTACCTAGAAGATGTCGGCTATATCTCCCATTGAATGCACTACCCAAAAAGTTTGCAATAATATATCTTACCCAATAATTCCAAATATTGAGTTGGTGCCCCTTTCCCTCCCCACTGCTGAAAACACTCGCTAGGGAAACGTATTGGCTTTTACTTCATTGAACTGCACATGCAAAACAGAAGCTGATTATTAACATGGGTTAGCATAACCATATGACTTGGTTGCAAAATGTGTACCGTCACAGTGCGCAGGTTTTGGGGGAATATATCTGAACATGCTTATGTATAAACATGTGTGAGGGTGTCTGTGTCGATGACAGTTGATGTTTGGTAGATTAATAAATACGTGTCGACCACATGCCTAGTAAATGTCGTGCATGTATTGCATGACGTTACGCTGAACTAGTCCGCGCTCTTCAATTGTATATTCTCTACAACATTTTTACTCAGCGTACCCGACTGCTGCGGTAGTTACCAGCCTTTCAACTGGTCACCATATCGTCATGGTCATATAATATACTCTTACTAATACTTGGTGGTGGTCTCACTGCACCCCTCCCCTCACACACACAAACCGATGACAATATGCATTGACCAAGCGTGTGCGACTGAGAGACGGCATGATAATTTTCCTACTGAGGTGTGTTGGATGAAGAGAGCATGCATAGCGTTATCTGTTCGGAGTGGACGCTGCTGAATGGGGACAGGCGCAGTCGCCCACATTGAGTAGATGTTAGAGGGAGCAGATGCAGTCACCCACATTGAGTGGATGTTACAGGGAGCAGGTGCAGTCACCCACATTGAGTGGATGTTAGAGGGAGCAGGTGCAGTCACCCACATTGAGTGGATGTTACAGGGAGCAGGTGCAGTCACCCACATTGAGTGGATGCTACAGGGAGCAGGTGCAGTCACCCACATTGAGTAGATGTTAGAGGGAGCAGTTGCAGTGGCCCCCACCTGGCGTAAATGTTGTTGGACGGGGAGCAGGTGTAGCGCGAGTCCACCGACAGCCGGGCGTTGCGGAAGTTGTCGCAAAAGTTCTCGTAGAGGAAGAGCAGCTGCTGCGAGGTGATCTCGTACACAGCCAGCACCCGGGTCGTCTCCATGTTGTACACCACGAACACGGACGGCTGCTGGTTGTGCTCCACGCGAAAGGTCACTACCTGAGGGGGAGAGATCACCACGTGACGGACTCACCACGCTGGGGAGCGGGTGTCACCTTGGAGCGGGTGTCACTTTAGAGGGGAGTGGTCACGATGTAGACTACCTGAGGGGGAGAGATCACGACGTGACGGACTCACCACGCGGGGGAGCGGGTGTCACCTCGGAGCGGGTGTCACTTTAGAGGGGAGTGATCACGATGTAGACTACCTGAGGGGGAGAGATCATCACGTGACGGACTCACCACGCGGGGGAGCGGGTGTCACCTTGGAGCGGGTGTCACTTTAGAGGGAGTGGTCACGATGTAGACTACCTGAGGGGAGAGATCACACGTGACGGACTCACCACGCGGGGAGCGGGTGTCACCTTGGAGCGGGTGTCACTTTAGAGGGAGTGGTCACGATGGACACCAGGGGAGAGATCACGACGTACGGACTCACCACGCGGGGAGCGGGTGTCACCTTGGAGCGGGTGTCACTTTGGGAGTGGTCACGATGTAGACTACCTGAGGGGAAGCGGTCACCACGTGCCGGGCGTCACCACGCTGGGAAGCGGGTGTCACCTTGGAGCGGGTGTCACTTTGGCGGGGAGTAGTCACGATATTCGAGACTACCTGAGGGGGAGGGGTCACCATGCGAGGAGCACCACGTGACGGGAGTCACCATGCTGGGGAGCGGGTCACCACTTTGGAGGTGAGTGGTCACGATGTAGACTGCCTGAGGGGGAGGGGTCACCACGTGCCGGGGGTCACCACGCTGGGGAGCGGGTCACCACTTTGGAGGTGAGTGGGCACGATGTAGACTGCCTGAGGGGAGGTGTCACCAGGTGAGGGTGGGAAGTCAACACGTGACGGCGCTACCACACGAGAGGAGATCAAGTGAAGAGAGGGGATGGGTGCCACGCGATGGGAAAGACCTCAGCGGGAGGCCATTACTCGAGAGAAGCGTCACCATTAAGGAGGTGCCACCTCCTAAGTGTGGGTAGTGGTGGTGAACGGGAACTTAGGGGCGCGTCAACAATCGAACGATGCATTACTGCCTGCGGGTGGTACTCTAGCAAGACAGCCCTTCAGAGTGGAAGTATGCAGGCCGTCCACAAAGCACGGAATGCAGGGCCGATAAATAACTTCGCAAAGCCGTGAACGACAAGTAATCGAGGACGGCTATTGCATTTCCAGGCAATATCTTGGATGAGCCGATTCCCCTCTGATGAGAATGGAACTGCAACGTAATTCAGCTCGATGAAATATCGCAGCCATTTCGTTTTCGATAGTTCAAAGTTCATGCCACGAATAAGTACCGAATAGGCTGAAGTATCAAGTCTACCAGATAATGAATATCGCAATTGCGTTGCCTCGAAAGCCAGCAAATGAGAATGGCATGCACGGTATGCCATGGGCTGTGTCGCCAACACTGCTCCTGAAAATATTACCAACGGTCAAACTGCTCCTACTCAGCTACCACACATCACCGCTACAGACCACACTGTTCCGAAACCGCTACCACACATCACTGCTACATCACATACTGCTCAGACACCGCTACTACACATCACTGCCACATATCACAGAAACATACAATACTGCTCTGACACCGCTGCCACACATCACTGTTATATACTACACTGCTCCCACACCACTGCCACACATCACTAAAGCATACCATACTGGTCCGACACCACTGTCGCACAACACTGCTACGTACCACGCTGTTCCGATATTACTGTCACAGATTACTGCCACGAATCACACTGCTCCGACATCACTACAATGAGACGGCATTGCTACATACATGGGGAAAACGCTGCTCCTGACATTGTTTCTGTGCCACATCACTGCTGCACAACATTACTGCTGCATTCTGCACTGCTCCCGACAGTACTTCTACGTGACAGCAGTGCCTAATAATTTACTGCTACCGACATCGATACAGTGCAACATCAGTGCTACAGATATAATCCACTTGTCACTCATACGAAGCATAGCTGCTGTATACATCACTGGTCCAAAAAATGGGTCAGCACTTCGTGAAGCCAATAACTACCAGCACGCGAGTAAACTCGATGGCAGTTGCAAAGCATTGATCAACTGTGATGTCGTTGTCATGACAACTCTATCGGTTGATTCCAACACCGGCTGGCCGATCGCTTTAGAGTCCTGATAAGTAGCATAGCAATAGGTTAGATGTGCCTATACCCTGATAGACCCCAGGCTAGACCAATTACCAAGGATGTCCGTCTGCGCACTGAAACACGGACAGAGAGTAATCCCTCTCGCGGAAATGCTGGACCGAGAAACGACAGACCGCAAGAAATTGCGGTCCGAGCGGCCCCGTCACGGACAATAGTAGTTCAATACTATCCGTCGTATAGTGTAGAAGAGTACTTATCTAAATCTTACAACTATGCATACCTTGCAATGACTGCATGCAATCATACGTGCTATTTGTGCTGTGCTGTGGAAGTTGGTCAGATAAAAACGCACGAAAAGGGTTCGAGCATCATGAAAGAGTTAGGCCACTTCTTGCACAAGTACCCAGGTACACAGGAGAAGGCGAATAATGGCACAAACTGCTCAGAGGGCCCAGCACTGTTAATTTGGCATTCATTGGGGGACGTTGGGGGACATTGGGAAACGTGTCAATATCACGGAAAACAACTACATCTGCAGGAAAAAAAGTTAATGTCGGTACGATCCGAACTGTCCATCATTAATACGAAATCGGATACCTATTCACATGTTTATTCCAATATGCTTATGCAATACGATGACAACTTTGATCTGCACACATAGGCAAAGAATAGATAGGCAGGGAAAGTGTGGCCATACTGCCACGTAGATAACGAGATTCCCTTTGGCAGCTCCTCAATAGTACACCATCTTGCCGTGCCTTGTCAGTACACTGCGAATGCCACCCTTCCCTCTTACCGTATCCCCTCAGTACAGCATGGATGAGCCAATATAGTTGATGCACCCTAAAGCCCTAATAACTAACTACAAGCATGGATGAAGCGCCTCTCTCTGGCCGTACCTCCTCACTGGCGTATCGGATAAGCAGGTGATGTGCGTCCAGCAGCTGCATCTTCCACATGCGCAGCGCACGGAACCGATCGAAGTACTGGTAGAAGCGGCGCAGCTCGTACGGCGAGTTCTCCTCCTCGGAGATGCGCACAGCGCGCGCGTACAGGAACGCCATCAGGCGATGCTTCAGGCCGCAGATGAACACCTCACTGCCGGGAGACAGCACGGGTGAGACGTGTAGAGGAGAAGGGAGGAGACTGTGTCATGACCTGGGAGCACCACACTGCCGGGAGAAGGCATGGGTGAGACGTGTAGAGGACAAGGGAGGAGATTGAATCATGACCTTGGAGCACCTCACTCAAAAAAGGGTTGGGGGGGTGTAAAAGGAAAAGGGAGGAGATTGAGTCATGACTGGGGACCAAAACGGCCTGATATGAACAGGTGCGCCACAAAACGAAACCAGAAGCACACGGAATGACACCAATCGGTGTTGACAACGAAACACAATTATTGTCATTTTGACACCAAATACGGCCAAATCTTGTATTATATGGATATTACTATCCATTATTATTACTATCCAGTTCACACATACATATCATCTGAAGAAGAACCTTTAGTTATTTTACGGCGAGTGTTAGACCATATGTCGTGAACCTCTTATGGCGAATGGTCGTGGGTGGACTCGGTAATCCCGCCGGTTGAGACCCCAACCCACAATCTTACTATAAAAAGCCGAACATCATACCAACTGAGTTGCCACGACCAACGACCAGCGTCTGAACTGTACTTCACACTATCAGGGCTAAGTGTAGGGAGGTTACTTTCAAGAACCCATCAGTGTCTTAAATAATATGAGATGAAAGATTCAGTTTCACAAAGCCTCCCTTTGCTTCAACGGCGCACAATTATATTCCACCGATTCTTCCCATGTTTTCCCCACCTGCCACCAACAACTCAGCAACCCACTATCCACCACACACCACACACAGCCCACTACTCAACACACACCATGCACAACCAACTACTCACCATACACCATCCACAATCCAGCATTGCACTACTCACCACCCACAACCCAGCAGCCCACTACTCACCACACCACCCCACCACCCACAACCCAGCAGCCCACTACTCACCACACCACCCCACCACCCACAACCCAGCAGTCCACTACTCACCACACCACCCCACCACCCACAACCCAGAAGTGCACTACTCACCACATGCCATACACAACCCAGCAACCCACTACTCATTACACACCACCCACAACCCACTCCTCACCACACACCACCCACAACCCACTACTCATTACACACCACCCACAACCTATTCATCACCACACATCACCCATCACCCACTACTCACCACACACCACCCACAGCACAGCAGTCCACTACTCACCACCTGCGACCGACAGCGCAACCGCCGGTCCACTCACCTGCCGGGCGGCTGGGTGTGCGCGGACGGAACGGTCGCCTGGTGGAACATCTCGTCATCATCGAAGCAGAACCTGCCGATGGTGCGCACGGGAATGATTGAGCCGCACTCGGTCACGCTGAACACGTGAATCGTCTGGTGCTGGACGGACAGCACGGCCAGAGTGTCGCCCAGCAAGTAGAGGCCCTGATTGTGCGACGTGAAGATCTTGTCGCGCCGGAAGCGCACTGTGTCGCAGAGACGGCCGCGCCCGATGTCCACCACGTGCAGCGAGTAGTTCTCGAGCGGCGTGCGCGCGCTGGGCACCACCCACTCGTTGGTGCGCCACGCGGCGCCCGCCGCCGCCGGCTCGTTCGCGTCCGTCACCATGGCGACCGAGCCGACGATCACGTGGCGGCCGTCGTCGGTGAACAGCGAGCACTCGCGGTTCAGGTTCTCGCCCTGCGGCGCCACGCGCACGCTGCGCAGTCGCGTGAAGAAGCGCGCGAACAGCTGCCGCTTGGTGGCGTCGGCGGCGGCGGCCGTGTCGGCCAGCAGGTCGCCGGCGCGGCCGTGCAGCAGCTCGCCGGCCGCCGCCGGACCGTTGTAGCGGTACACCTCGACGCTCTGCTGGTCGCCAGAGATGGCGATGATGTGGCGGCCGTCGGGCGTGAACTTGCGCAGCGTGCACGCCGGCTTTTCCACCGCCTGCACCGTGTAGTTGGGGTAGACGTTGAGGTAGAAGGTGCGGTGACAGTGGCAAGGCCGGCGCGGTCGGCGGCCGCCGATCTCGCGCAGGTACAGCTTGGTGGGCAGGTTTTGCGGCTGGAGGCGGCGTGGCCGCAGCAGGTCGGCGTCCGACACCATCGCACAACGGCGGGGACGGTCACTGCAGTTGTGGTGACGTCACGCTGATGGCACACATCGGTGACGTCATCTCGGTGCACAGCAGCTAGCATGTGGCTCACCAAGGTTTAAACAGTTAATTAAGCTGTATATTGTGATCATCCCTTTGTTAATGATTCTCTTTTCCATTCTGTACTGCTTGGAAATAATTGCTTTCCTTTATCATCTTAACCTATTTGGTCATTCAGTTTTATATATGCATTAGTATCAACAATAATATGCTAGCAGTTCTTTGATGCCTTTGATGCAATCTCACATAATGCATAAACATTTTTTTACTTTGTATTGAATAATATGACCAAATTGCAGATGACCATTTCAGGTTAAGTGTTTCAGTTAATAACATCAAGGCTGTCCAAACAGTTGGTGTACCCATGAAAGAAAGTACCACACATGAATCATGTCCTCATAGTTTTCAATCACCTTGGAAATCAAAATAAGTGTCTGAAATAATGTGGCTTTTGGAAAAAACAAAGATCAATTATTGACACAAGATAATGATTTCATTACTGTAAGATAACACACAAAATAAGTTGTATTGCATTGGTGGGGACTGCAAGGTTTTCAACAAAAATCATGTCACAAATTATGCAGAATGCTACAAATCCAGAAAAAGGTGGTGCTACCAAGAACCTATGCAAAATAATGGCACCTGAGGGATGTTGGTGCTGCATCACAAACATAGGTTTTGCAGGAGCAAACTTGCAGTGAGTATACTTTATATGCAAGCACTGACCCATGAAAAGGGCAAGGAACTGGAGATGGGCTGAGAGAAGAATTTACAAAGTGACCAGAAGAATTGTCCTCTCCAGCGTTTTAACATGTGTTACATGTCTCTTTTACGGCTATTGTTACAAATGGAAACCTGTCTGGGTCCAAAAACATCTCGATTTTAGACCTTGTGACCGGGTTGCAGTAGCTCAGTTGGTAGAGCATCAGACTGTTGATTGCAATATTGTGGATTTGCATCTCACAACTGACAGCAGTTATTGAGTCCACAGCAACCAATCAGAGTGAGAGGTTGGTGATGCTATGTAGCCTAGCAGTTGATTGCATTACAAAAGAACCCAAGGTTCTTCTTCCTCTGCAGAAAACTATCCCTTTTACTGATTTTGATGTTGAATAGTGTTGTTTATCCCTCAATCCCTCTCATCCACATGTTAAGATTCCTCCATGCATACTGATTCTGGGTTGGGTGATAGTTGATGCATGGCAGCTAGGGATAATGTATGGTATTCAGTCCACTGCTTTTCTTTTCCTTTGTAATAATTAGAAAACCAGACAACTGGAATGGAAATGGATGGGGCCATGGTAGTCCAGTTGGTAGGGCATTAGACTCTTGATCACAAGTTTGTGGATTTGAAACTCACAACCCAAGTAACGAAAATGCAACCTTGGACAGTCTCTCCTTCATTATCATGGATCACACCACAACTTGCAACAGCATCATGAAAATTCACAAACTAAGTCCAAAATAATGCTCATAACCCTAAATAAGCTTCAACACCAATGCTGTTCTTTTTCTTATCCAGTCTGATTTATTTCAGAGACTTACATTATTAAGTGCATATCATATTACCAACATTTGGTAAACATAACAATTTTTAGAATGATGAATGTCACTGGTGAGGAATTTGGTCAGCTCAGGGATATTTTTGGGGCGATGGGTGGGTGGTGGGGTAACTTAAATGCACTAATTGATACATATTATGGTAATAGAGAAAATAGCCTTCCTTTGTGACCTAAGACCTGGAAACAGATCATGTTGCAACCTGCCTAGTTATACTGGGTCAATACTATGCAATAAAGCAGACAAGAAGTAAATGTTAATAGACTGACAAAGTGAGCATATATCTTAGTTTGTGCTAATAGTTTTGCATCTCTGTGTGCTATGCTTATGCATCAATAGTTTGCATATCCAACTTTAGCATGCCAGATAGCCAAATTAAATTAAAAAACAAAAAGTTCCTAGAATTCATGTCACACAAATTCAACAAAGCTCAGTGACCAGTCTGCAAGTTCTTGGTGGGCCACTGGATTGGGAAATGTTCAGAGCAGTACAAGTGTTGAACCCAGGACCTTTGGTACCCAGAGCCCAACACCTTAACCACTTGGCCACCCCAGCCCTAACCTAGCCCATCCTCTTTGGTTGCTTTACAGACATGAAATGGGTCATCCACTTACCTTATTTGTACAATTGCACCCTCAGTTTCTCCTTGGAAACAAATGTCTGGCTTTGGCAATTCAATGGTGGTGTAAGCAAGTAGTAAATGGTCATAGATCAAAATAAAAAGAGCATGATTTTACAGCTCAAAATTATCCTTGCATAATTGCATAAATGTAACATCCAAGGAATGCCAAATGAAATGAGCTTAAAAATGCCTGCAATAAAAATTGCACAGCTTTTAGATTTGGGAAAATCTGTCATCGGGTGAGGAGCAGCCAAGTCAGAGACCTGGTAATAATCCCATTACTACAGGTAAATAGGTTAGTGAAAACGAGTTGAAAATCAATTCTGCATTGACATATTAATTTTCGTTAAAGTCAACTAATGTAAGAAACGCTGTTAACAGATACGCCTGGCTCATTCTATTGAGAAAAAACGGTATCTTGTGACACATCGGTGAACAACACGCGGCAGACAAACTGGAGGGAACAGTAAAGCTATAATTACGCACCGACTTCGGATATGAAATGAATGCCAGCAAAACGCACGATTTACAACAGTGCAATTGTAGCAAATGCGTAATGACTGCCGCGTGCTTCCATATGTTTCAGAATACCACATATAATAATTTTGTGGAATAACAAATGTTTGGGAAAGGGAAACAGTTTGAAATGATTTAGGTTTAGGTAATACCATGGATGATGTACGGCGTGTATGATCCATGGTAATACCACATATTACGTTTTAGTGTATGTGACGTTAGGTGCTGAAGGCGGAAGAGATTACACCAGTTTGTAACTGAACCTACCAAGCATGGCTCATTCTTGGACATTGTATTCTCGGATTTAAGTGGCTTAGTTCAAGACTTGACTGTAGGAGAAACTATGGGAAGATGTGACCAAAACATAGTTAGATTCAAGGCACATGTATTGAAGCAAAAATCCAGAGCAGCAAGGCGAACAAAATAACTGGATTTGGCTAGGAACTGTAATGGGGTCGGCAAAAAAGTTTTTTAGTTTCTACGAGTTGAGTAAAGTTTCTAGCACAATTGGTCCACTGGAAGTAAATGGGACTATATTGGTGAGGATAGTGAGATAGCTGAGCTGAGCAAGCAGTTTAAATCAGTGTTTACATTGGAAGACATGACCAATCTGCAAATCGTACACCATAGTTCAGTGACATGTGATGGGATAAATGATGTTGATTTCATTGATAGTGATGTTGTTTTCAATCATATAAGGGAAATAAAGCCAAACAAGGCAGCAGGGCCTGATGAAATGTATGCTAGGATATTGCGGGAAGCTGAAAAGGAACTGGCATCATGGATGATGAACGCCTGGATTGGAAACTCCGCGTCGGCGCCCATCATCTGCGCGTATCAGCAGCACCAACCTGCCACCTAGCGGCGGGGATGGCCGAGTGGTTAAAATGTCGGGCTATGGGTACCAAAGGTCCCGGGTTCGACTCTAGCGCCACTCAGGACATCTCCCAATCCCTCGGCCCACCGGCGAAACAGTGTGGGCGGCGCCATTAGCTGTGACTGTGCATAAAGTGTGTCGTGAACCAACCAATAAAGAAGACGAACCTGCCACCTAGCGGCGGGTAGGTAAAAACACGGAATCGCGGCCGGTTTTAGGCGTGCGCCTATGGGAGTTCTGAGTACGCATTTCGTATTGGATTTTTTCCAATTGATTCAGCCACCCCAGGAGGATTTCATTTGCCTTCCATGATACATAATTGATCAAGGCACCTTACCGTTCTTTCCTTATTGATGCGAAGTGAAGGCGTCTGTGGCAGGGAGCCCATTTCGCCGAATGGGTCGGCAGCGGCACACATGTTGACTTCCTAAAACGATCGAAGAGGGCAAAGTACATGAAGGCTATTGCCTTCACGTACTGAATAGACCAAACCACTGGCAGACCAAAATCAATAGAGGGTCACAATACGTACGTTCCCATGCTAAAAGTTGAAACTATTGCGGGTGGGGGAAGCAAGCAGGGGCAGGGGTGTCCATTTTTGGAAAACATTAGGGGGGGGGGGATGTATACTGGACCCCCAAACACAAACTTATCGGATTTCGCCAATTATATTTTCAGACCTCAATATTTTTATTTTTATTTGACGATGTGCATGTTTGTTTATTCAGCATCCTCGTCAACGGTAAAAATCGTCCAATAGCAGGTGAAGTCACAAGCAAAAGAGCAGTGCACCGTACATGTCAATATAAAACTTTGAGTCCTAGCATGCGAATATAGTGTCATACAGCGTACTCGGGTCCATCGTCTTCGTCAACGTCACCGTCATCGTCAGCGTTACCGTCACCCTCCCCTCACTCCAAACACCAACAAACACACAACGGCTTAAATAAAATCATCGGAGCACAGCCGGCCTGGACTGTGATGACGATGAGTGAAGGCATTTCCTTGGTGCCAAACATTAGGGAGGGACGAAGCCAACGTTTTGGTGGGGCGAGTTCAGGGTCTGGAAATCCACTATCTAAACCATTTCTCCAGATGGGCGGCTCTCAGTCAAGAACATTTTAGCGGGGCACACTCCGATCTACGAGAGGGGCAGCATTTGTTTTTGTCTGAGGAGTGACTTTTGCCAACAAATTCGCGGCGTGCGTTCGGACTCTCAGAGGACTGCCGTTCCCAAGCCGAGGAGCGCGTTCCGCTAAGTATTTTGAGGGAGGGGTACACTGGAACCTCCAAGAGAGGCATCCTTCGGGTCATAAGGGGCGCGACCTTCTCTCCCCATTAGATGAACCCTTGCAACATACCTAACTAGCAACGCCACTAAATGTGAAGGGGCGTCCCCTGGATGGTTGAGACGTTATTGATAAAGCGTGGAGGAGTACCTTACCTACTGCTCCATACGATACTTTGCATGTTGGAGTGGAGGGAGGATTGGCATTAAAGTTGATATTGCCACGGTGCCGACATCAGCTTACTCTTGTCGAAGAACACCAAGGTATCATTGCTGTGTGGGTCCCGAGATAGCTGCCCATGCCGCCTCTCACCCCGGCTGCCACTCATTGGTATAGGTTTTTAAACAATTATTTGGAGGGTACCATGAGCAAAAACTAGCTTTAAAAGTTGGTGTAGCCGATGCGATGCCGAAAACAGTTTTTTTTGGGGGAGGGGAAGGCGTACGCCCTACCACCACACATTTAGCAAAATTGGCCAGATTTACCTCGCTATTTTTTGGCTGTTTGCACAACACAAAAAACTGAATAGATGATATGCTGGAGCCCATCCTTTAGGGAGCTCTTTTGAGATCTCGAAGACACTTTTCCGTCTCTCGGGTGGCTTAGGTATGCGCCAAGTTTTCTCTTCCCCCATCAGTCCTTTCCACGACCATTTCGGGTCTCGCGACTAGCAAGATATTCTGAAGATCGATATGAAGCCTGACAGGGACTCCTGCAACTTCATATGGCCTTGGTGCCTGAAGAGGTTCACTGGAACCTGAGGAACCTAAGGGGGAGTCCGAAGCCTGAGAGATCCCCCTGGAACGTAGAATGGTCCTAAGTGTCCTCGTGAGTGCTTGAAAGCCCTTTGTCCCATTGGTTACGCCCCTGGACCGGTGGCACAGGGAGGAAAGCGAGGGCAACACAAGTCATGACTCAGGCCGATTCATACTTTAATATAAAAACGAAGAGGAGTGGAAAATTGAATTAATATTGGTCTAATAACTGCCCAAAACAGTTGCTTCACATACATTTTGATTTAACTACCGGTACCATAGTGTATGTAATAAAGTCAGTTAGACAGCCATGCGAACTAAAGTCGTCTTTCTGTTAGTATGTATTCCGGCGCAAGTAAGATTATTATTTCCCAGCCACCCTCCTGCTGTAAGAGGTCCTACGAGTCGTGTCAGAGCCCTCCGATTGGACGCCGGTGCCATCAGAGGTCCTAGAAGGGGGCATACGGAGCCTTTTCTGTTCATATGCTTCACAGTCCACCTTCCTTACCTAATTCAAACGAATTGCATCATGTGCGCCGGTGACACCGAATGCTTTTTGCGGCCGGAATCTGTCGCCGACACCGACACCCGTCAAGCTGATATTGTCTCACCAATTGGTCGCGCACTTGGCACCTGAAACTAAGCAAGCTCTAAAAATGTGGAGTAATCACATTGTCCGTCCGTACTTCACCAGTTCATGTCACGTGCACACCCCAGGGCTACGACCTGGAACACTGCACTGAGATGCGCGACCTGGAGGTCATTCTCGATACGAAGCTCATTTGTTTGCCTCACATTGACGCGATCGTTGCCAAAACAAACCGCGTGCTAAGGTTCCTTGCATGAAGCATGCAGCTGTTGGCTCTCCCGAGGCCAATGCGGTGTCGGTCCCAATCACAGCACCATTAGCGCAAGCCCACAACGCACATGCCCGATCGATACTGGGATACGGCTGCTCTATATGGGCGAGAGTAGCTCCAACCAACTTAAATCGCCTAGAGCGCGTTTACCACAAAGTTATAATGTGGCTGTCTGTCAAGGCTGGCAGCCCTCACCATATAATGGACTGCGACAGCCTGCTGGCTTATCTTAGCATGGCTTAATTAAGTTCCGGTTTGCCGATCTTTATCGGATGTTTTTGCAGTGTTTTTTTTTTTTTTCAGGAAAGCCTGTGCGCTCTTGAGTTACCGACCGTCTTTGGTTACAATACTCCTGGACGTGTCACTTGGACTCTGTCTCTCTGGACATTGTGCGCCAGTGAACAATGTTCAGCGGGGTTTATTGTCGTGCTTCTCTGCCTTGAACACTCTATATAATACTCACCCGTCCAGTGGACTTGTTTGCATCCACTCGCTATCCTTTCAAAGCAAACGTACCGTACACAGCCACCCACGCTATCTTGACATGTTGTTGTGATGATGTCTAACACACTGTTCCCTGGTCTGGTATTTTGCAAAGCGATGTTTAGGGGTGAATTATATAATCTAGGTTTGTCACTTGGAAGCATTACATGACTCAAACGAGAATATGGCGCATGTCTGTTGATGTCCTACGCCAATAAATAATAAACAATATATGCATAGGAGGGACCGGGTCTCGTTGATACGTGTGGTGGCCGATGCATTTATGCAACAGCGCTTATTCTAAACGTACGGAGCCGGTTGCCATGGCTATCACACATGTTGCTACTGACGCCCTCTTCTCGCAGCAAGAACAAACGCAGACACTTTCGACACGCAGCTGAGGAATGGTGGCGACGTGGCACATTTTCCGAGCAATCGTACAATCTCAGTGTCTGCTTCGCACTTAATTTCCAATCCCTCACCCACTTGCTAACTGTCTGGATGTCGTTTGTCATTACCTTGTTCTCATAGCTTTTCAACGGTGAAATACTTTGATAGTTTACTGCTACACAGTTCCCGCAATGGTATAATTTTCTATTGCATATATCTGGAAGCAGGAGCCCCAATTCATTTCCACCCTGAATCATTATATGGTCGTGCACAAGATCACATTAAGCTTGAAACTACTTGAGCCTGTTGCACTGTCCATTGCATTGCATTGTTCCCCCTCGGGTCATTTTAGAAAAGTTCCGCCCTGGATTCGAGTATTACACAAACAAATATTTGGCTAGCTTTAAGGGAATATACTACAGGAAATATATTCTGATCACAATGCTAGATGTTTCGGCTTTCATAGCATACAGTCCGGGCAAATCGGGATCGGGGGACCGATGGTCATGATCGCAGGACGCGAACCGTTCGTCCCAAACATAACCATCTCCAGCAACACCCAAAATACACGACAATGGAATTCGATCTCCAGACATTCTGAGCTTCGACTTTCCGAGCCTCGACCTTCTGAGCCTGAGTCTTGGTGGCATTGGAAGATCAGACTAGAATTCTGAGGACATCGCTCATCTCTTGGATCAGCTCGTGTGTATCGACACCGGACGTCACTACGCTAGTCTAGATATGGTACGAGGTAGACGACACCGACACCGGACGTACGCTAGTATAGATATGGCATCCATATATCCTGCGCCAGACCATCACTCAGTCGTGGCACAGAGGTAGGAACGACTCACGCAAATGCCGCATGTATCTTGGGCTGTCAACAGCGAGATCGCGCTGTAGGCCACGTCCATCTCGTCCACTATAGACACATAGACACTACTATGGACACTAGACATAAAGACATAAAAGACATAAAAGATTAGTGCAACTCTGAGCCACAAGGGCCCTTCTTGGTTGCACTCTGTACACTGAACCAGTTGCCCACCAAATCTGCCAATCAGCCCTCCCTGTAATACTGAAAAGCAAGCCCTCTATTCTTATAATGATTGTCTATGCTGTTTTTAAAGATGTTCAATGTGCTGCTACTGACGATGTTTTCTGGCAGCTGGTTCCAGTGTTCCACTACCCTGTTGGTGAAGAAAGTTTGCCTTAACCTTGTTCTGCTGTGGTTAACTTTAATTTTGAATTTATGACCTCTAATTGCATCATTTCTGTTAAATTCAAACATTTCCCCAAGGTATCCCCTCTCCAGACCATTGACAAATTCAAAGACCTCGATGAGATCTCCTCTCAGCCTTCTATATCTAAGTGAAAACATATTCAATTTCTTCAATCTTTCCTCACATGCCAGGTTGCTTATGTCATTAACCATTTTTGTAGCCCTCTTTGTACTCTCTCTAAAAGCCAACAATCTTTTTCATAGCTAGGAGACCAAGCTTGGATGCAGTATTCCAAATGGGGCCTGACGTATGCACAGTAAAGCTTCCTGATCACTTCCTCACTTCTGTATGATACATTCCTATTTATTGCCCCGAGCATTCTCAGTGCCTTCTTCCTGGCTTCCTTGGTCTGTTCTGATGCCCCCAGTGTTGTGTTTAGAATAACACCTAAATCCTTCTCCTGTTGAGTCACTGATAGCACTTGGCCACCCATCAAGTATGAAGCCTTCATATGCTGCTTACCTACATGCATGATTTTGCACTTATCAAAGTTAAATTTCATTTGCCATTCTTCGGACCACTTCACAAGTTCGTCTAAGTCTTTTTGCAGCGAGATATGCTCATCCTGACCTGTTATTGCCCTAAAGACCTTCAAATCATCCGCAAATTTCAAAACTTTACTGCTTAGACCACTTTCAATGTCATTTACAAATATAATAAACAGTAATGGCCCTAGTACTGACCCTTGGGGGACTCCACTAAGAACATTTTGCCATGATGACTTTGTACCATTTAGCATCACTCTTTGCTGTCTATCTGAAAGCCACAACTCTATCCATTTTAAGATGCTACCTGCAATACCATGGGACTGAAGCTGTATCATTAACCGTTTATGGGGTACCTTGTCAAAGGCCTTACTAAAGTCAAGATATGCTGCATCAACCTGATTTCCCTGATCAAATTGTTCTGTGGCGAAGTTCAAAAAGTCCAAGAGGTTTGTGAGACACGATCGTCCTTTTCTAAACCCATGTTGAGTATCTTCAATCAATCTGCTACCTTCCAGATAACTAACTATTCTATCCTTGATAATTGATTCGAGTACCTTGCAGACTAGGGATGTGAGACTTATTGGCCTATAGTTTTCAACTTTCCCTCTTTCTCCTTTCTTGAAAATAGGAACTACATTTGCCCTTTTCGAATCGGTTGGAATTTCATTACGTGAAACTGATCTATAAAATATTATACTAAGTGGAAATGCCAGTTCCTTTTCAGTTTCCCGCAACACCCTAGCATAAATTTCATCGGGTCCTGCTGCCTTATTGGGCTTCATTTTCCTGATATGATTGTAAACAACATCACTATCAATGAAGTCAACATCATTTGTCAGATCCCATGTCACTGAACTATGGTGTATGGTCGGCAGATTGGTCATATCTTCCAATGTAAACACTGATTTGAACTGCTTGCTCAGCTCCTCAACCATCTCACTATCCTCACCCAATGTAGTCCCGTTTACTTCCAGTGGCCCAATTGTGCTAGAAACTTTACTCAGCTTGTAGAAACTAAAGAACTTTTTACTGTCCCCATTACAGTTTCTAGCTAAATCCAGTTCTTTTGCTCGCTTTGCTGCTCTGGTTTTTTGCTTCACAGTGTCTCTAGCTTTTCGATACGCCTTTAGATTAACGACATTTGATGCTTCTTTAAAAACTCTAAATGCAGTTTTCTTAGCCTTAATTGCTTTTATCACGTCTGGTGTAAGCCATGCTGGCTTTCCTACCTTTCTTTTGCGTCTTTGCTTTTGGGGGACATGTCTAATCTGAGTTTCCTTCAAGTAAGATTTGAACCTTTCCCACATTTCACAGGCATTTAAATTGGAGAATTCTTCTTCCCATCTGATGGCACTTAAAGCCGCTCTCATGCCGTCAATGTCTGCTCTGTTGAAATTTGGAACCTTTACCAAATTATCCTTGATAATTTCCCCTACATGTGCCTTGAATCTAACTATGTTATGGTCACTTTTTCCCAGAGTTTCGCCTACAGTCAAGTCTTGAACCAAGTCACTTAAATCCGAGAATACAAGGTCCAAGAATGAACCATGCCTGGTGGGTTCCGATACAAACTGGTGTAAGAACAGGTCCTCTTCAAGGCATTTCCTAAACATTTTGCATGATGGGAGCCAACACCAGCATTTTCATAACCTTTTAGATTAAAGTCACCGAGAATAAGGCACTTCCTCTTAAAGTTTCTACTGATTTCCTCACAAATCACCTTGTCAAGCTCCAGTTGCTGAGAATGTTGCAGGGTTCCTGATCGGTAGAAAGCTCCTATCCTAAGAGTATTGCTCAGTCAACAATATCTCAATCAGATTTCAAGTCAATAGCTTGAAAAGTTGCCGACGAATGCACTTTCAAAGGGCTACTTCGAATCAAGTCGATTCCCGAATTCGAAAGGTTCGAAAGGTTCCGGAATGGATTTCCGCGGCAAGAAACTCTCAGTGATCATATTTCCACCAGGGTGTGGCGACTTTAATGGACTGAGCTGGTGGAAGCGTCAAAAGGTAATTACAATTTCCATTGCACCTATTTCGAACGTCGAGAATAACCACGTATTATTCTATAAATTTGACCTAGCTTGACCTTCATTTAGTAACTAGTTTTGACATCAAGGATGAAAATTACGTGTGGACTCTGGTCGCACTAATAATGATCACTAATTGGGATATAATAATTAAAATTTGCCCATTGGTAACACACAAAGTTTCCTTGATTTCGGCCCACTTTGGCAGTGACATGTGATCTAGGAATGAATATTCTGGGAGTAGTTATCCACATATGGTATGCTTCAGGCAAATGTAGCATCTTGACAGAATGTGAACTTTTAATTATTTGATACCATACCGTCAGTATGAGCAGAAGAAAAAGTGCAAGGTTTGGGTGCTTAGCTTTGATCTTCGACCTCATTATGGACCTGACATTCAAAAGATGACTTGCTGAGCACGACACAGGGCTATCGATTGCGGTTTGCATCACTTAAATCTATCCAATAGTTTCAGATGACTCCCCAGGGCAATAGCCAGAGAGGATTCCCCAGGGCAATAGCCAGAGAGGATTCCCCAGGGCAATAGCCAGGGAGGGTTCCCCCTCAGGGCAATGGTGTGTGGTTGGAAAGCCCGACCAATGCCGGGCTAATTTGACACGCGTCAACACAAACACACGTCCATGCTAGGCTAGGTCATGGAAATATGGCGTCATGAGAATAGGCTTTCAAGGCCGCATGCATAGGCGAATGTACGCTTTAAGAAGTGTAGAAGGTAGGCTGGCAGTGCAGTTCGAATCCATCAGGGATACACAGCGCCCACACAACATAAAAGTGTATCGCAAACTGCATAGCTTCCCTCATGACCTGTGCTTGCACCGTACTTAGTTCGTGAATTGTCATGGAACTCGTACAGTTGACAGACGGATGGGCGACACCAGTCCGTTTCATCCCGCACATCGGATAACTGTCTGTCTGCCGGCCAGGTAACAAACTTCGTCTGCCGGCGTTGACAACAGGCGGTTTACTGCCTCCATCGGTCTCTTGCGGACGATTTTGTGGACACTTTTCCCTCCCCCCCCAAAAAAAAAAACAGTCCAGATAGTAACGACTATGTGACTACTATGTGACTACTATGTGACTCACCGAGGGTTTGACAATGACGGAAAGAACATGAATAGGAAATGCAATGCAAATTGTGGGTTAGCTCGATGGGGATATCAGGTAAAAGGTATGGAGATGCCATGGACATTTGACAATGGACATGGCATACACAGTCGAAGTTTCGACTATGTGCCCTCCTGTTAGATTACGTACTAATGTAGCACGAGTTCTTTCCAGCACAAAACTTCATAATACATATTGATGTACATGCATGCTATTGAATGGGCCAATTGGCACTCTGCCCTTTAAACCACCTAATCTGCTTGATGTCTGTCATGGATGGGAGTCGAACCTCCCAGTTTCATAGCATGTCATCACTTGCACATCGGTTTGAACATTGAAAGTTATGGTGCACTCCTCACCAAATTTATAAAGCCATCAAACGAGAAGTTTAGGAACCTAACGCTTGATATTTTACCGGCCTAGGGTTCCTAGGGTTGCAATGCAAATGCACAGCAAGCCGTCTTTTGGAGGGTTTGATACATTGAAGGCTATGAACAGTGAAGATTATGACACAATAAAGGCTGCGTCACACTGGAGGTTATGATACGTTGGATGGCATGATACATTTGATGATATGCCCATTGGAGCTTATGATACGTTGAAGGATATGCTACACTGGTGGCTATTATGCATTGGAAGTTATGGCCATTGGAGGTTATGGTACATTGGAGGTTGTGACCATCGAAGGTTTTGATTCATTGGAAGCCATGACTATTGGGGCCTATGAACCCGCCCGTTAAACGCCATCTTTGAGGTTATGATACACTGGATGTCATGAACATTAGAGGGTATATACACTCCGGAACGTCATCTCTGGAAAACTATGTTCTCTTTTCCCCACTAAAAGGCTTTATGGTGTTTTTTTTAAAGATTGAAATAGCGTAAGCTTACTGCCCTGTGACAAACATGTCGAGAGCTGTGGGTTCTCAGACGCCGGCTTTCATTCCAATAATATCTTACGTTTTAGTTTTATCAGAAAACATACGTCTCACGTGTTTCGGTTCTTGCTAATATAATGCGACAAAAAAAAACCATTATGTATCCATTCAACAGTTCACACCCTCTTAATATGAACAATGCAAAACAATCATTTCAAAACTTAACACACATAATAAACCATAATCTTACATGAATTGATGCAATCAGCTGGACAAAAACCCACAAAGCTTCCACTCATTTCACGTTTCTTTGACAAAGCGAATCCAGTCTATAATCGTGCTCCTACATCAGGTGAGAGTCGTAGTGGCTCCGTGAACCTCAAGGACACCGAGGGCCATCAGCTGGCCACGCATTCCATAACACACCCGACTATCGGTTGCGACTGTTGACCCATGACAACACCCCTTACCGTCAGCTGATTTTAACTCAGGGCAACCCTGGCGGTCCGTTTTGGTCCATGCCCCATGGGGACACGACATCCACGGCTGTCAGTCGATTTGATGACCTATGAGAACACCCTTGGCGGTCGGCTGGCCCCGCGACCCATGGGGCCACCGCTGACCATTTGTTGCGGCCGATAACCCATGCGGGCACTTCTGGCCGCCGGCCAGCTAAATGACCCCTGAGGACGCCCCTGGCCGTCTGTTGTGGTCCATGACCCATGAGGACGTCCCTGGCCGTCTGTTGTGGCCCATGACCCATGAGGACGCCCCTGGTCGTCTGTTGTGGCCCATGACCCAAGAGGACGCCCCTGGCCGTCTGTTGTGGCCCATGACACACGAGGACGCCCCTGGCCGTCTGTTGTGGCCCATGACCCAAGAGCCGGCCGTCTGTTGTGGCCCATGCCCTGGCCGTCTGTTGTGGCCCATGACCCAGAGGACGCCCCTGGCCGTCTGTTGTGGCCATGACCCAGAGGACGCCCCTGGCCGTCTGTTGTGGCACATGACCCATGAGGACGCCCCTGGCCGTCTGTGTGGCACAACCCATGAGGACGCCCCTGGCCGTCTGTTGTGGCACATGACCCATGAGGACGCCCCTGGCCGTCTGTTGTGGCACATGACCCATGAGGACGCCCCTGGCCGTCTGTTGTGGCACATGACCCATGAGGACGCCCCTGGCCGTCTGTTGTGGCACATGACCCATGAGGACGCCCCTGGCCGTCTGTTGTGGCACATGACCCATGAGGACGCCCCTGGCCGTCTGTTGTGGCCATGACCCATGAGGACGCCCTGGCCGTCTGTTGGGCGCAGGCTCTGACCGACATGCCCGCTGACGAGGGACTGAAGTTGCCATCCAACGTGGGCGCCGGCCGGCGCTGGACGCACAGGGCTCGACCGACTGCCCGCTGACGAGGAACGTGAAGTTGCTCCCGCAGCCGAATGACAGCGGGGCCTGTCACTCCTCCATGGTGTGGTCCGCTTGCTGGGGGCGCAGTGGTCTGTATATTGGGAACCATAGTTGTTTGTGTCGTGATGGTGGTTGGCTTTAGTTTGGTGAGTGGTGCCAGGCCGGGTATAAGTTCTGTTTGTGTGGACGTGGAATTGGTTTTGGCGCGAGGTGTTGAGGGAGCAATGGTGACCGCCTGGGCTTAAATTTTGGTGGTCAGGAAAGTGGCCTTGACATAACGTTGGGGCTGTGGGTAGGACACCCCGGTTGTGGCCTTGCTGGCACAAACCTCTTTCTCTTTACGCCCGACTGGACATAGATTGGAAGTGGTGAGGTGGTCGGATGTGTTGCAGCTAAAGCAGTGGGCAGGTTTCAAGCAGGTGGTATCAGGATAAGGTGGTTCGCCGCACTTAGGGTAGCGGGCTGGCTGGCGACATATCTTACTGCCATGGCCGAAGCGCTGGCACTTAAAACAGCGGAGAGGATTTGGAATAAAGACACATACCTGGTATCGGATGTAGCCGGCGAGGAGAGTCTTGGGAAGAGTGGTAGAGTTGTAGGTAAGGACAGGGAGGCTTGCATCCCGTTTCTGACCGTCTTTGAAGGAAGTGATGCGGTGGACGTGGGTCACCCCCTCTGGCCTGAGCTTCGTCTGAATATCTGCTTCGGTCATGAAGCGGAGCTCCGGCGCGAAGACGGTGCCCTTGGTGGTGTTGCGGTTGGAATGTAGGGTAATTGTGATGGATTTACCACAAAATGTGGTGGTACGGAGGAGGGCTCTGATTTGGGCTCGGGTTTGGGTTTTAATGACGAGGGTTCCATTGGCAGGGGCTTCGATGTCGAGGTTGGTTAAGGAGCAGATTGCGATGAGTCGCTTGGTCGGCCAGAAAACGTTAATACGGCGGAAGGAAACGGATTCCTCGACAGGCTTAACGACTACGTACGAGCCAACACTGTCGAGGTAGGGTTCGATGGGTTGGATGGGTTCAGGTGGACAGGGCGTAGTCTGGTTCGAGAATGGGTCGGCGGCGTGGAGAGTGATGGTCTGGTCCGGATTGCGAAACGAAATCGTGGTCTTAGGACTAGCAGGGATCGGTGTAGAACAGAAAGCTTCCATTGCGTCATCTAAAGGGATATTCCGACGCGGGTCATCAACGATTGAATCTAGTGGGGGAGCATCAGGAGCCGAGTCCGGAGTCGAGCGATGGTCAGCAGGCGTGGTCTGTGGAGATAATTCCTACCAGGAGTCCGGTGGCGAGCTGGGGTTATTGCCCTTTTCCCTCTTTTTCCCCATCACGGGGAAAACCCCTACCCAACACAATCTAAATAAACACGAAGAACAAAGGGAACGGAAATACGCGGCTATGTAAATCGGGTGGGGTGACGGGTGTCACCCCACCAGAAAACGAAATGAGAAAAGAGCGACTGGTGACACCCCACGAAAATAAAAAAAAATTAACTGCAGTCTCACCAAAATTGGCGGGGCGGAGTAATAAGCGGCTCTTGGTATTTGCAAGCGTATAGTGCTGAACACTCCAAAACATGACTGTCCATAATGGTTGGCATAAACACCGTACCTATGCATTAAATATTGTTAGAAACGGGGTATGGGGACCCCATGAACACATATCAAGAAGCACAATGTCGGTCGTTCTTGGAATGATGTCCATTTAGTGATCAGGAAACGATATATTCCACCATATTTTGTGGATAATCTCTGCCAGCCATGACCGTCTGCTGTGGTCTACGGTTCATGAGAACGCTTCTGACCGTGTGTAGCGGCCCATGGCCCACGAGCACGCTTCTGGGTATTCGATGTAGCCGATGACGATGGCGATCCGTTGTAGCCGATGACGCATGAAGACACCCCTGGCTGTCAGCGGCCCCACGACCCATTAAGCACCCATGACTGCCGGCCGGCCCGTGACCCATGAGGCCACCCCTGGCCGTCGGCCGGCCCCGTGACCCATGAGGCCACCCCTGTCCGTCGGCCGGCCCCGTGACCCATGAGGCCACCGCTGACCGTCGGCCGGCCCCGTGACCCATGAGGCCACCCCTGTCCGTCGGCCGGCCCCGTGACCCATGCGGCCACCCCTGTCCGTCGGCCGGCCCCGTGACCCATGAGGCCACCCCTGGCCGTCGGCCGGCCCCGTGACCCATGAGGCCACCCCTGTCCGTCCCCCGGCGCCGTGACCCATGAGGCCACCCCTGGCCGTCGGCCGGCCTCATGACCCCGTCGGAGCCGACGCGACGTCGACCAGCACCAAGTGGGAGGTGATCGAACACGGCGCACGCACTGGCGACGGCGGCGGCGGCGGCGGCGGCGGAGCGGGCGGCGGCGGCGCCCTCAGTGGACAGCAGCCGTCCGAGTCGTGATGACGGCGCCGCCACCCGCCAGCCGGCTGGCAGACGCGCCAGGTGCTGCGGCGACCTGACGCGGGTCACGCGTGCTGCCCGCCCGCCGGAGACTGAACCTACCCCAGACCCCCAAACCTGCTGGAGACCGCCTGCTGGAGACCGCCGACGGAGACCGCCGCCAGAGACTGTCCGCCGACGTGAGGTGGCGTTCGTTGACACGCCAGCGCCGGTCCACTCGGCCGGAGTCCTGCTGACCCGCTCGGGTCCTGCCGACCCGCTTGGGTCCTGCCGACCCGCTTGGGTCCTGCCGACTCGCCTGGCTCCTGCCGACTCGCCGCCGGGGCTCCCAGCTCCTGCCCGTCCGCCAGCTCGCGCCGAAGGTCACCGGCCTGCCAGCGATGCTGGCCACCCAGCTGAAGCGGGACTGAGCGCCGCAGCTGCCAGCCGACCCTGTTGAGACCGCAGCTGACCGTCTGACCTGCCACCCGCCCCTGGGCGGCGGCGCTGACTCGCCCGGCGCCTGCCCACGTGCGGAGCCGTGCCGGCGGGGACAGACTTGGACACGCGTCGTCAGCCGGCATCTCGATGGGCAAGAAGAACTCCAAGCTGAAGGGAGAGACGGTGGAGGCGCTGATGGCAGTCACCTACTGTGAGTACCGAGTGTGCCTGGCAGGCTGGCGGTGGGCCGCTCCTGTATGGTGAGGAAGGCGGGACTGTGACACCGAAACTCGCTGTGTGCGGACATGTGGCTCCCGGGGACCCCAGTAGCTCACTCAGCAGTGCATTTGAATCGTGCAGGCCATTTGTATTCCAAAGGACATTTCAATCGTCATGCCAGGTCGTGAGTTTGAACGCCACGAGCATTGTAATTACTGCGTCCACCGACCACCAAGCAGCGTGACGGATTGAAGACGCCATATGGCATTCTAGTGGGCTACATTGTGAAGGTACCCGAGGTCTTCAAGCTCTTAATTTTCGTAAGACCTAAAGCGTCTTGTTGGGCGGAGCACGTGTAAGGTCCGGCGAAATGCATCCATTCATATTTGGAATCGTGCTGGAATTCCTCCTGATACGTTCGAACAGACCTTGTGATATTTCGCAACTAAATGCCGTAGCTGCAATAATGCTCGCATTAATGCATGGTGGTTCGTGTCACGGTATAGTGTGTGCCTTAAACATCCTTTGATACGCGTTCCATATTGTTCCGTCCAGTCGTGCCATGCAGGAATTGGCAGTAAATCGCCACGAGCAGCGTTCGTGTTCCTCTCCACCAAAACCGCCGTTGAACAGTCTCACTGGATATAGGTGCCAAAACTCGAAACACGACCTCATGTAAAATAAGGTCAGGGTCAGAAAGGCAGACGGACCAGAAGCTCGTAAACAAAAGTAGTGTCTCGAAAGTGTGATGATTGGGAAAAGTTGATTTTTCTGGTTGTTCGGGTTGAAGGAAGACTCTTGGACTTCGGCCTCGCCCGTGATAAACATGAAGGCAATTAGGTACCTGGGCTGTAATTAATATCAGTCAAACGGCGAAGACATCGATCGTATGCCATTTTCGTCTTTGATCAGCATCGCCCTGGCTACACTGGAGGACGTGAAAACACGCTTAAAGTCATTATTTATTTACAACAAATATAACCCTTCAAATTGTGTAAAGCCCATGAATTTGGAGAGTTATAGGTGAACCGTCTTCAGACAATGACGACTTCCACAACATATGGTTCACGTCCACCATAATCACCTCCCGCACCTTACTGTTCCATCCACGATGGCCATTTCCGACACCTTTCGGTCGCATCCACAACGGCCACATCCCACAACTTACTGTCCTTACTGTCACGACGGTCGCCCTCGACAGTGTATGGTCACATTCACAGCCGCCACTATGGTTCACAGTGGTTGATCCTATGGTTCACCACAACAACATCCTATGGTTCACAATCGCAACGGTTGCCTGCCAAGGCGACGGAGGCGGGTTGAAACCGTCTGAAGCGCCGGCGTCGTTGCCGCTCTCTGACGCCTGTGGGAACGTCACCCCCACAGCGGAGGCACCTGAGGTCGACGTCCGCCGAGTGTCGGGCCCATTGTCACAGGCAGCTAAAGTTAACCGCCACACAAGATCTTCAGCGCAGTCTTTTCACAGCCAGAACACAAACTTTCCGCATTTACGTTATTTGCCCTTCCTCGCACGCCTTCACCCACTACGCAAACCGAATGTGTTTCGCGATGGTGCTTAAACAATGGAGACAACTCCTCACCTCAGTCGGGCCCGAATATACCCGACTTACGGTAATGTACAGGCATGCATACAACGGGTGCGGCGTCAAGCGCTTTAAGGAAGGTTCAATGAGATGTTTTTGAAGTGCATATGGTGTTTGGCTATTACTTGCCGGCAGCAAATAGTTCAGAAATGCGATGACGATTCGACGACCCGACATGTTGTTCACAATGCTGGTTGAGATGCATTGTGCTCTTACCGAAAACTCAGGAACCTTCTTTGAAGTGAGTGAGAGAGAGAGCGAGAGAAAAAGTTTCCCGAAGGGCGGGAGCAAATTAGCGAAGGTAACAACAAACAACAAACATTACCTTCGGTAGCAAAGACGCAATCGGCAAACTTGAGGCTTCGAGGGAAAATGAAGGCATTGGATCATGAAGATCTAGCAAGCTACAACGTGAGCTGGGTGCAGCCCACGTGCTCTGCAGGGGATTGGAAGCTCCACGATTGGCATGGTGCAATGAGGAAAACATGGCCGTCAATCGTTGCTCTAAAGTGTCAAAGCAATCCATAAGTTTGTGGAAAAAATCAGGCAATATGTGGTTCACAAGGGAAGCCAAAGAGGCAGCTCACAGCCCCAGTGTCGTTATCTCTTCTAAACAGTCACTACGAAGATGGCTGCGGGACAAGTTGCAACTCAGACTGCGAAAAAAAGGGCCGTCGGCCATGCCCAACACGGCGTAGAACCCCTTCTTGGCTGCAGCTATGTCGCATGGAACACTCTAGTATTCAGGCGACGATAACCCATAGAACCGCTTCTTGGCTGCAGCTATGTCACAGAGAGGACTCCTTAGGCGGTGATAGCCCAGTCCAATGATGGGGCTGCTAAATTAATTGGCATTGTGTGATCTGTTCGATCGGTCAGGTTCCATGTGCAGTATTTCTAATCTTATTATCCCCTCTCCCCCAGCTGAAATCTTCCTGCAACACTGCCGACGCTATTCCGGCAATTAGTCTGATAATGAGTGTGGGAAGTCAACTAAAGTTGAGTCTCATTTACCTAAATATTCCACGAGTCACAGACTAATGGATACCCGTTCCCAAGGCCTACACCAACCGAAATTAGTAGCGACACTCTCAGTAGCGTGAGTACAAAGTTATCAAAGGCGGCAAAAACAATGACCAGGATTTAGCTGTTTCAAGGGGTTTCGAAACCATATGGGGTCATTGTCTCTGATACCTGGCTGCGTCATGGTTGTTAGCAGTGGCTACCAATGAAATCACGTGATAATTCATGACGAGTACAAATCCGAAATCGTTCACAGCGGCTGATGCAATTCAAGTGCACCGTGACATATATCCATACCACAAGAGCCTCACTGTAGTGTTTTTCCTCGCGTACAGAAAACACCTGATCAACTCTGCCTCGGCATCGTGCCAAGTCTGGGTCATCGAGGCTGGGTAGCATGTCTGCCGCTGTGCTCACCGTCCCCGAGACTGGGTAGCACATCACCATTTTCTCGGCGTGGTGGAGTTTATTGGCGTAGGAACAATGCCGAGTGGTCTGCTAGCTCCGACCTTGTTGCGCCGACTCGCGAGAGACTCCTCCAGCTCCCTCTGTTGTTTCGTCCTCGGTGATGCTCATCTGGCACCACCCCTGCTGTGGAGGGGGACTGAGAGGCTTCTCTAACTCCTACTGTCGTTCCACCGCTGGGAAGACGTATCGGGCTTCACCCTGACCCCGCTGTGCAGTCTCTGGGAGGAACGTCTGCCTACTGGTCATTTCTTTACAGGTTGGGTTCTTCGGGCTTCGTCCCTGCTGGCGGTCTATTGGCGGTTTTTCTGACCCCTCTGCTTTACTGCCCATGGGCGGTTCTTCTGACCCCTCTGTTTTGCTGCCCGTGACGAGGTTGTTCTGACCCCTCTGTTTTGCTGCCCGTGACGAGGTTGTTCTGACCCCTCTGTTTTGCTGCCCGTGACGAGGTTGTTCTGGCTTCGCCCGCACTCGTCCGCCATCCTCGGGAAAGCTCCTCTGTCGCGTGCTCTGCGGCGGCCGCGACCATTTCGGGCCTTTTCGGCGGGCTGGCTCAGCACTCGACAGCAGCAGCAACTCCACCGTGTCATTGGGGCTCAGCGGTTGTCAGCCGCCGGCCGTCGTTCCAGCATCTCGGCCCGCCTCAGACCTCGGGCCGCTCCAGACCTTGGGTCGCGGCAGACGGTGGACTAATGTCGGCCCGCCTCAGACCTCGGCCCGCCCAGCCCTCGGCCGCTCGACTCGACCCGCTCCAAACGGTGACTAGTGTCGCCGCCTCAGGCCTCGGTCCGCTCCAGACCTTAGGTCGCGGCAGACGGTGGACTAATGTCGGCCCGCCTCAGACCCCGGGCCGCTCCAGACCTCGACCCGCCTCAGACCTCGGCCCGCCTCAGACCTCGGCCCGCCTCAGACCTCGGCCCGCCTCAGACCTCGGCCCGCTCCAAACGGTGGACTAATGTCGGCCCGCTCCAGACCTCGGCCCACTCCAGCCCTCGGCCCGCTCCAAACGGTGGACTAATGTCGGCCCGCCTCAGACCTCGGCCCGCTCCAGCCCTCGGCCCGCTCCAGCCCCCGGGCCACTCCACGCCCCGGGCTGCGGCAGACTGCCGGCCGGTCAGCAGGCGTCGGAGTGGTTTCCCGCTCAGCCCGCCGCCGGCTGCCGCACTGCTCTCTTCAATCACATGCTATTTAATGCAGTGGAGTCGATATGTGCGGCATTCGGTAAGTTCTTCTGTCACGGCTCTCATCCGCATGAACGCTTTGGTAAACTTCGACAAAC
Organism: Imbricaverruca yamaguchii; assembly: GCA_034440575.1. Classification (NCBI taxonomy): domain Eukaryota; kingdom Metazoa; phylum Arthropoda; class Thecostraca; family Neoverrucidae; genus Imbricaverruca; species Imbricaverruca yamaguchii. The sequence continues at coordinate 1,699,414 of JAOTOL010001636.1, read as the reverse complement.
TTTGGCCTCGCTTCGAGCCAATTTTGTCATTCTTGTTTGGGCTTATGACAAACGGGATGGTTTTGCTTCGAAAAACGTAGAAGTTTTAGCTGTTTGACGCCTTCTAGCATGACTTAGATCCCTAACTAACCACTTGAATCGCCTCTTCAGTTACTTCGGAGTCCCTTCGGTAAATTGTGGTGCCCTATCAGATGCTCCCATCATGGAGAAGTTCTGCATACATCACATAGACGCATCAGGTGATGTGCTCATAGACCTATTTGCTGTCTGGAGATAGAAGCGTACTTCATCAGAATACTGAATGAAACATAATTGAGTAAAAGTAATGAACCATAAAAGCATTCGAGCTTACATAATATATCTTTTAAGTAGATAGGATTAATGATAAACACCAATACGTGGAATTTTCCTGACATTATTGGTGGTGTAGAACTGAAATCCAGTCTATTTTGTTCGCGTTTTACCATAGATTGATAGCTGAGATAACTCGTATCATTCTAGGTACTGAAATGACACTCAGCTGCCACGAACAGGGATCAAACACCGAATCACACATAGTTCCCCCAAGAGTATACAATTTTACTCCTTGCGAAATCATACGAGGATTTGGTGATGGCGATCCATCTCCATAGCGATACTGCAAATGTGATAAAATATTTCCGTTTGTTGCAATAAGGGCGCTATAAAAGTCTTTCCTAGATTGCCATTGATGTACATGTTTTATATTTCATCCGATTAGCGTGCGAATATCACTGAGTCGTTAGCTTTATCTGCTTGAATTGATGAGCATCTTATGTCCCTTGGGAAGATATATTTAAATATTTTTAATCGAACCCGCGATTTCATCGTGAGACCGAAGTAGTTTGCAATAACCACCATGTTCATCGTCTTGTTTTCAGCTCATTTCGCAGCTCCTACTTCCCGGTTTCGCATTCTCGTGATGCAGACGGAACCAAAGCCGCAATCACACCCAGAGAAGGCTGAAGAAGCATCTTCCTGATACAGTTCTCTTGGTTTGTCTGTTTTCCACTAGGCCTCAGTCCCATTTATGACTCCATTTTTCCTATGCAACTTTAGAGGTTTTCTTCGCTTCGCACTAGGCGTGAACGTGCTTCCTGAACCTAACTTCCCAATTGTCCCTTAATAAATCCTGGATCCTCCCTCACCGGAAGACCGGAACGGACAACATGATCGGAAAACGACACTGACGAGTGATTAACGTGAACTGACGGCTGAAGAGGCGAAGCCATCATTGTCTCATTGTTACCATAACAGCCGTAACTGACAGAAACGATTTAAGGGAGAGACCATGCATTGGTAGATCCTTCCTTGGAACAGTCCCTGGTACGACTATGCCTGAATGCTTTTCACAGCGTGTATATAAAAATAGTTGGAAAGATTAGTCCCATGTCGTATGTGCAGTACAGACGGTTTTGGAATGACAGGAAAATCGCAGGGCAGGGGGACTCTCCCCGCGCAGAAATATGGCCTGATTTGGGAGGCTCTCTTTCTTGATGATGTTTATAGATATGTACGTTTGCAGTGCCAGCTCTATATGCATTCATTATTTTCAGACAGGTTTCTTCAATATCATTTTCGCATAATCATTGTTTTTCCTATTTTAATTGTCTTCCCAATATCAGATGCCGGTACTCCTATTTGGCTGCGTGCACTTTCATAGGGTCTTTCAACGTGGGGATTCCCTTGGTAAGATGCCATGAATCAGGACAGCCAGCACAAGGATGCCTCAGAAGGAAAACAAGGTGCCATGGAATGTGAGCATAACCAATATAATTTGCATCCTTATTTTGTTTTGTTTTTGCAGATAGGCCACCACTAGTTAGTCGTAAGAAATGCGACCCTGTGAAACCGTGAACAGGTAGCAAGCTAGTAACTCCCACAGCAATTCCAAATACTCACGGTGAAAGTGTTAGGGGGAGCATAAAAATGGCGAAAACAGACTCATGGACCATATGCATGAAACATGCATATATACATGTTTAAACATGAATACACATATATAAACATGAATGCACATAAATAAACATAAATACACTTATGAAGTATGCGTATATTCTGCTAACTGATGAAGGATATACATAGCAGATGCACGTAAGCCTACCAGCATCCTCCACTACGAAAAGAAACAACAACAAAAGAACACTCATGCATACACCAACATATTTTTACATGTTGTCACAACTCGTAAGTACCGTTACCCTCCATAGCAAGGCGGATTTTTTAAGGTGAACTATGACGTTTATGTTAACCATATTCTGTCGTTTGCACGCTATACGTATTTTGTACGTTTAAAAATGTATTCCATAAGGTAATTCCCATTGCATTTACTTAGCACTTCTTTTGTTTGGGCACCTTTTCTGTACTGGGAAATATTTGGCAAATTATTTTGTTCCAGGATTTAGGTGCAGAGTAAATAGTAGCATAAAACCTAGATTGTCTATAAGTAAATCGTACAAAGAAATGTTCAATGACTCTTATCTTACCAGGTATTGCATATTGAAACAAGTCAATCATAGCAATCGGCAATGTGCGATGAATACATTTTAGTAGCATTTTCTAGCTGTTGACCATATATTGCAAAACATGGGATAAGTCCCAACATCGTTCACATTTAAAATAATGCCTTGGGTCGTTATGTGGAATGAATTGCCCCAAAAACTGAATTCCCACACTGTTGGCAGTGACATCTATACCAGCCTCTCTTGAACCCATGCATATTGAACAGCACAACCCGTGAGAAGAGCGAGGGGTCCAGCCCGCGCTCAAGTCAGTCTTAAGCATGTTGGCATGGCATTTGATACTCTGGCTATACACAGAATGACCAACATAATTTACTTCGAACGCGGTCGTTGAACCTGTTCGGCAACGAATTGCATTTAAACTGCTTCTAAGTGGAATCTACTGCAGCGCGGAGTATGCTCGCGCGCTGCCAACACTGCGAACTTGCGGCGATGAAGAGGAGCTGGGAGATATACCGTCCGTTCCGATCTAAAATGAAATGGTAGTCTCAGTAGGCTGTGCTCATGCTTAACCATGGATTCATTACGTAATCCAACACTGAAACATTCGGTGAGAGGACATCCTCGCGAATGCCCGACGAATGGTATGAAGGTAAGGCTGAATCGTAAAATATTCGCCCTCGCCGTCCACCCCACCAAGAAGAAGTTTTTTTTCGATTCAAATAAAGCCAGGGGAAGTGTAGATGCCCAGGCTCTTGCATATGACGATATAACCAAATTTTCGGCAAAATTACTCTTCCGGCTGACGGTTTATTGTTGGAGCCGGACGTCGATCATCTGCTAGAATGGTCCGTCAGATACTGATCTGAACCCGCACAAACGCAAAACGTCCAGAATGACTATCAAGCGGACGGCCGCCCCGGGGACCCACACGATAAACAACATCGATAAAGAAACGAAATTCGCGACTTGGCTGTAGCGTCAGATACAAGCATTTGGAGATAAATTAACATCTGGAGCACATGTAATGACATCGTACCAAAAACAAACAAACATAGCTCTGTGTCTGCCTATGCGATCCTTCCAGGCTGGAACGAAGCTTGACAAATTCAGGTGCAGTGTTGTCATGCTGCGCATTTCGCCAATGTACGCTGTGTTTTAGAATATGCCGGCATCACTTGGCCGGCTCCGCTGCCGCCCACACTGTGCGGGTCGATATGGTGCAGCATAAATAATTCCTGGTATTGTTCCTATTTCACACGTCATTTAGCTGCATGCTCATACGCTGTAGCCAATTGCAGGATACTGCAATGGCCTGCAACATTTCAACATCAATTCCGGAGGTTCCAGACGTCAACAACTTAACTTTCGTTTCATTATTTTCATTATAAACATCAAAGACAACATACACTCGTGCGACCTTTCGACACCGTTAATTATTTTATTTTGTATTGCACTGGTCGCATACTAAGGTAACATTTATGCTCATATTCTCATCATAATATACGTCGATCAACGCATCTAGAAAATCAAGGGATGGAAACGCTCTTATTAAAGCTAACCATGCTCCTACTCCCAATAGGAATCGTTTCCTCAATCTTTCCTTCATACACAAGTCGTGTTTTCAAAATTCCAATACTAAGATTCGAACCGGCACATATAATTGGCTTTCCTGCGACAGCAACATGACATACAAAAGCAGTCCTATGCAAACTCAATCAAGCCTATTTCCCGAACATGAAGTATCCCACTCCCACCAGCTTGATTACCCATACATGAAATACCCTGAGCATTTTCTATTAGTATGATTGTTATCCTCCATAGTATCTTCAAGAACTTTGCAATCTAGCTTTACTTGGTTAGCTCCGGTGCTCCTGAATGTACGTATCTATGTTGTTGATAAACAGCGCTTGCTGAGATAGAAGCTGAAGCTATTAACGGATGCTTAATGTGCGTATATGTATCGATAATCTAGGGTGATTATAGTCCCCTCAACTTTGCCCCCGTGCCTGTGCCCAGAAATAGTTTTCCTGTTCTTTCTTGTTTGCTTGTTGGAAATGCTGTTTAATGAGTTTAAAGTAAAGTGATGCAAATGATGATTGGAATCGATGAACATAAACATCCGTTGTATTTGCAAATAAAGCATGCCACGTCGCAAGTATTCCATGATGTAGAGGAGGTGCCTGGCTGGTGATGTAAACTCAAGGCGACTGCTTATGACAACGTGACCGTCCACCCTCGTCGACAATTCCCCAGCGACTCCCCAGGCGCTGGAGGCCTCACCTCGCTGGCCAGCGGCCGTAGCCATACAACCCGCTACTCCCGCCAGATATTACGAGAGGCCGTCGGCACATCGACGCTGGTTCGGCAGCTTAGCGCGCGGACCAGCCACCGAGACCAGTGGCGGTCAGCCGCCGGCTAGTTAGAATATACAGCTGGGAGTTGACGACCCAGCTGGGCACTATGTCTACCTCCAGAAGTTCACTTTGTTACAACGACCATCGTCGTCTTTTGCTTAACGACATGCTCAATGACAACCTGGCTGCGACGCTAAGACACAATATAGCATATTTCTCATCTAACACATTCTCTGTGGGCTGCTTCGCCACCGTAAGAAAAAATAATGGCGTACTTTTTAACTGATGTAAATTCTGTTTCACCTCGCGTAGTGATATGCGTCGTCTAAACATAATGTATTTAAATAACAGAAAACAAGTACGCCATTATTTTGTTTGCGTTGAACAAGCATGCATTTCACAAGTGACGGTTGTGAAAATGTAACTCACAATGTTTACCTTGCGTTAGCATAAACCATGTCACCACATTTAAAATGTTTCGAGATCGGTTTGGCAACTGCGTGTCAAATGACGAAATGACGGTAAAATCAATAGCGCTTTGGAGGCATATCTAGAAACGTAATAATATAATAGATTTGACATTCGCATCTTGTCTTATCCGCGCATAGCCCACAGAAGTTCATCTGAGCGACCCAGCCCCGACCGACTGATATGCGTTTAAAACCCTAATTACATTTTGCTACGGCGTTTCAAATACTAATTCTATTACTCAAAATTAGATGAAATTTGACATATTCTATCCAGTTCATCTTTGGTGAAGTTACGTCGCCATATTTTCTATCAAGCACGTATATTTTATGCTAAAAGAAAAGATGCTCTGGCAACGTTAGCCGCAGCCGGTCCGGCCGACACAGGTTAAAGGCCATGGCCAGCCAGACCCCGATCACGAGGTCATGTCACATGACCTGCGCGTGCCCAGAGGCCGGGTGACTGCCCGCCAGTCTGCTAACTAGTGTCAGTCCGATGGATGGTGCCTCGCTGGATGGATGTGTGCCGCATCGGATGTACGATAAGTCTGTGAGACCAAGGTAACCGAGACACAGCAGATGGCTATCAATCAATCTCCGCAATCGGGCTCCTCTGGCGAATATGCGACACGCATCACACAATTGAAAGTACTCTGCCGAATTGTCGAAGCAGGTCTCCCTGGCTCAAGAAATTGCTACACATCCGTGAGAAATCCGACACATTCAGGAGAATGTCTCTCGAATAAGGTCGAGTTTCAACTGAGTGTGTAGGATTATGGCGGAAGTCGATGTCTATCAAACGGCATCCTTTCTCCTTGGCCAACTCGGCCAAGTTGGTCCGCAGGTTGCTGACCCCAACTGCACCAGATGACAAACAGATTGATATCAGGATACCCAATCGCTTTCTCAGCATCAACATTGTTAAAGTAATATCGCTAGCGTCAGCTTATCAGCTTGCAACACTTTTCAACAACGACAACAACAGCAGCAACTTGTTATTAAGCTGCAAGTCTTTCCATTCTAGTGCTGAATCGCCGTATTTTCTAGTATTCATATCAGGTGTACAGATGATTAATAGAAATGACATACACGAAATATTCCTATTGGAGGATCCCAATGCACTTCCCACTGTCGTCAGATATTTTTTTTCACTCATATATAACCTTTGTGTTTTCAGAAAATGGCCAGATTAGTGACAGTCCCTTTAAGTTTTGACAGGCTGCCAAAGCAATGTAGCTGCGGTCGGTACACAAGTTTCCTTTCGCGGTACAATGATTTGATTGATTGACTGATTCTGAGGAATTGACTGATCCTGAAGAATTGACTGATCCTGAAGAATTGACTGATTCTGCAGCACGGGAGCTCCGTGGCCCGTTTCTTGCCCTCTCTTGGTCATCTCCCTAACTGCGCCTCGTGCTTGTACTAAGCTCAGTAATACTTGAGTGGTCTATATTATAATCTCTGAATGGTCCTATGCAGTGTTTTTCGATGCAACTATATGCAAGGTTGCGTCTTCCTAGATAGCTGTAGATACAACTCACTGCAGGGTTGCGTGTTCGTAGATTTTCCCACGCATCCCGGGATTATTGATAGCTTGAAATGTGATTTCCTCGAAACCGCACGAGGATCATAGCCGTAAGGCCAGTTTGATCGCCACAGAGACAGTTTTGATCGGCCACTCAGCAGCCCGTAGGCTGGTTCCCAGCGACAGCATGGCAGACCTGCCGCCTCATCAATGATGACCCCCGGCAGACATATCAAACTCCGCCCCAGCTGAGTTCAGTCCAGCCAAAATTGATAACGCGAACGGTCTGATGTGCTCGGGCTGCACGAGTGTTGTGGGAGGGCCGGGGTGTTGTGGCAAAATCCCACTGGTGGATTCCGTGAGTAAGGAAATACTGCAGTGAGGAGACAATGGGCGACAGCAGTTCTAAATCTACGGGTAAGTCGCCTCTTATCCGGCATCAGCTCTGGCACGATGTCACTGACCCGGCGTCAGCTTGTACGTTGCCACTAACCCGGTGTCAGCTCCGGCACGGAAGCACTGACCCGGCGTCAGCTTGTATGTTGCCACTGACCCGACGTCAGCTTGTATGTTGCCACTGACCCGGCGGTGTCAGCTCCGGGACGTTGCCACTAACCCGACGTCAGCTTGTATGTTGCCACCGACCCGACGTCAGCTTGTATGTTGCCACTGACCCGACGTCAGCTTGTACGTTGCCACTGACCCGGTGACAGCTCCGGCACGGTAGCACTAACCCGGCGTCAGCTTGCACGCTACTGCAGGCGCGTCAGCTCCGGTTGTCGGGTGGTTCAATAGCTGGGCGACGGCGGCAGCAATAGCAGGGCCGGTGAGCGGCGGCTTCAGTCGGCCATCGGACACTAATCCGCCGGCTGCGGCAGCTGGATCTATCGACGGTCTCAGCCCGCCGTACCGGGGCCGTGACGAACGTGGCGAGCTCAGCCAGGGACCCTGACGGACGTGGGAACCTCAGCCTCACTGTGCAGGGGCCGTCGCGAACGTGGCGAGCTCAGCCCCACTGTACAGGGGCCGTCGCGAACGTGGCGAGCTCAGCCCCACTGTACAGGGGCCGTGACGAACGTGGCGAGCTCAGCCCCACTGTACAGGGGCCGTGACGAACGTGGCGAGCTCAGCCCCACTGTACAGGGGCCGTGACGAACGTGGCGAGCTCAGCCCCACTGTACAGGGGCCGTGACGAACGTGGCGAGCTCAGCCCCACTGTACAGGGACCGTGACGAACGTGGCGAGCTCAGCCCCACTGTGCAGGGGCAGTCGCGAACGTGGCGAGCTCAGCCCCACTGTACAGGGGCCGTGACGAACGTGGCGAGCTCAGCCCCACTGTACAGGGACCGTGACGAACGTGGCGAGCTCAGCCCCACTGTACAGGGGCCGTGACGAACGTGGCGAGCTCAGCCCCACTGTACAGGGGCAGTGACGAACGTGGCGAGCTCAGCCCCACTGTACAGGGGCTGTGACGAACGTAGCGCTTCAGTTTCCATCGAAACTGCGATAGCTTTGTGGCGAGTATTCCGCTTTGATCGTTGTCGCACCAGTTCGGCTGATACTGAGCCAGTTCGGCTGGTACTGAGCCAGTTCGGCTGATACTGAGCCAGTTCGGCTGGTACTGAGCCAGTTCGGCTGATACTGAGCCAGTTCGGCTGGTACTGAGCCAGTTCGGCTGATACTGAGCCAGTTCGGCTGGTACTGAGCCAGTTCGGCTGAAACTGAGCCAGTTCGGCTAATACTCAGCCAGTTCGGCTGGTACTGAGCCAGTTCGGCTGAAACTGAGCCAGTTCGGCTGATACTGAGCCAGTTCGGCTGAAACTGAGCCAGGGCTGAAACTGAGCCAGTTTGGCGGTAGCTGCACCAGTTGGCTGTGACTTCGCCAGTCTGGCCGAGACGGTGCCAGCTGGACAGTGGTGGGGGCGGTTTAATTGGTCCGATTTCAGGGCCATCCATTGCGTCCGAGACCGGTAACTGCGCCGATTCGGCCGGCGTCTGAGACACGGCATCGATCAGCCGCCCGCCGGTCGATCTGGCCGTGTTGACCGAGTTGAGCGATCGGCCAGAGCGCACCGACAGGTCAGCGTCGCAAGGCGTCAAGTCGCGCGTCACATGTGACACAGCGCGTCACAGATCACACAGGGCGTCACAGGCCACACAGCGCGTCACAGGCCACACAGCGCGTCACAGGCCACACAGCGCGTCACAGGCCACACAGCGCGTCACAGGCCACACAGGCGCGTCACAGGCCACACAGCGCGTCACACAGCACAGCGCACAAGGCCACACAGCGCGTCACAGATCACACAGCGCGTCACAGGCCACACGGCGCGTCACACAGGCCACACAGCGCGTCACATGTCACACAGCGCGTCACAGGCCACACAGCGCGTCACAGGCCACACAGCGCGTCACAGGTCACACAGCGCGTCACAGGCCACACAGCGCGTCACAGGCCACACAGCGCGTCACAGGCCACACAGCGCGTCACAGGCCACACAGCGCGTCACAGGCCACACAGCGCGTCACAGGCCACACAGCGCGTCACAGGCCACACAGCGCGTCACAGGCCACACGGAGCGTCACAGGTCACACAGCGGCGTCAACAGGCTAACCAGCGGTGGCAGCAGACGACAAAGCGGCGCCAGAAGATGACACAGCGGCGCCAGAAGAAGATGACACAGCGGCGCCAGAAGATGGCACAGCGGCGCCAGAAGATGGCACAGCGGAGCTAGAAGATGACACAGGGGCGCTAGCTGACGATAAAGCAGCGTCAGCAAATGGCACAGCGGCAACAGCATGGCACCGTTGCCTCGACAGATGATGGAGTGGCATGTGGATCGAATTGCTTTTAGCGAGGAACGATTTGTTGTTCCTACGAAAATAATTTGTCAAACCCAATGAAGTGCATAGAGGTTGATCATAATTAAACTTCCTAAGGCTCCAGAAGCATCTTCGCAATATCCTGTTCCTGTAAGGTTGTATAAAAAGTGATGGAAATGCAAGGTTAAGTGTTAAGTGGTGTGATGGGTTAAGGTTAAGTGATGGAAATGCAATTGCTGCCGCGGAATTGTTTCTGTTATATTATGTTATATTATGTGTGTATGTATTCTAGAATTTCCGCATTACTTGTACCTGACTTAACTCTGAGGCTTGAAGCCTCAGAGTTAAGTCAGCTAATGGACTATGGCCGGCGACCATCCGCTCGCACTTCGATGTGTAGCCTACGTATGGAGGAAAGCTTGCTCTTTCAGCTATAAACCGTAATCACTTCCACAGATGCTAATCTCAGTCGGCTAGATGCTAATCACGGAAGTTTCGCACCTTTTAATTTTGTGTAATTTTTAGCCGACCTTGTGCTACCATAAGCATAGGGATGCAAAATATCGGTTAATGCTATTTTATGATGGAACACAAACACAGGAGGGGGTGGGGGACGCTGCCATAGGTGGGGACGCTGTCATAGGTGGGGAACACTGCCATATGTGGTGAACACTGCCATAGATGGGGAACACTGCCATACGTGGGATAAGCTGCCATGGGTGGGGCCGCTGCCATAGGTGGAGAACGTTGTCGTATGTAGGATACCCTGTCATAGGTGGGTAACGCTGTCATAGGTGGGAAACGCTCCCAAAGGTTGGAAACGCTGCCACATGTGCCAAGCTCTGCCACAGGTGGGAGCACTGCCATATATAGAATGCACTGCCATATATGGGGAACTCTATCATATGTAGGATACGCTGCCATGTACCAAATAAGAGCATCCCCCAATAGGTGGGGGACGCTGGCATAGGTGAGGGACGCTGCCATATGTGAGGAACGCTGCCATATGTAGGATACGCTGCCATAGGTGTGGGACACTGCCATAGGGGGGAAACTCAGTCATAGGTGCGGAACGTTGTCATAAATGGGGAACGCTACCTTGCAGCTCAAATATTAGTGTTCGGTCCCGCACCACGAACTTCCCTCACATTTGCGTTGCTTCATGGTCGAATATGCACACCAGCTGTTTGGTTAGTAACAGCAGCCTTACAACTGCAGCGCCTTACACCTTACAACCGAAGCGCCTTACACCTTACAACCACAGTGCCCTACACCTTACAACCACAGCGCCTTACACCTTGCAACCACAGCTTTGGTGGCGATGTTCCACCTCTGTCAGGAACGGATCAGGCACCGATCTGAACAGACATACTGTTGTCACTCCTAGCTAACCTAATAACAGTCCATCACCATTGTAGTCACTCATAGATAATTTAATGACATTATCACCATTTTCGCCACTCCCAGCTAACCTAATGACAATCTATCGCCGTTTTCGTCACGCATGGCCGGACAGAATGCGAACAGCCCACGTTTTCCTCAACGTCAAGTGTAGCCGACGTCGGACGTCGGGCCACGGCCTGCAGCTTCGACAGTATTGACGTCGAGGTGCGGCAGTCGGTCCGGCAGGCAGGTGGGTGTCGCCCATAGCACCACCTGGCTCCTATATTCAGGTGATTAATGGGCTGCACCGGCCCACTGCGGCGGCGAACAATGGGGCTGATGGCGCGTGGAACCGCACACACGGACACCAGCGGGCACGCCCTCAGGGTCACTTCACACGACCGTGTGTCTGTATGTGTATGTGTGTGTGTGTATATGTGTGTGCATGTGTGTGAATGTGTGTGTGTATATATATGTGTGTATGTGTGTGTATATGTGTGTGTATATGTATGTGTGTGTGTGTGTGTGTGTGTGTGTGTGTGTGTGTGTGTGTGTGTGTGTGTGTGTGTGTGTGTGTGTGTGTGTGTGTGTGTGTGTTTCTGTGTGTGTATGTGACATTCACCCGGGCGCCAAACTCACACGACCGCGTGTGTATGAAATCAGATGAGCACCTGAGTGCATGCAGATCCCTGCGTACGGTGATGACAGGCGCACAGAGGATCCCGGGACAGGGACGGGAGAGTGTCTGCTGTGGGGTATGGCACGTGTCACAACACACTGTGCCGGCATGAAAGTATGGTACCCCGGGGCTTTAAGAAGCCCAAACAAAAGACATTGTTCGTGTTATGCAAAACTCAATTAGCTCGAAACGATTGAAGTTTTGCGGCTGTGCGACCCCAGTGCCGCCTAGAGGCGATATTCAGTACTAGCAATCGTTTTGCTGTCGGGCTGAAATAGACCACGAACACGGGAAATGTTGCAATCTTTCATTCAGACATGCACGCTTTATGCCAGCGTCAATGTAAATGTGCAACTTCCGCGTTTCCATTTCATTTCGTTTACTTCAGCGTGCCTATATTCATACGAATGTGTTTGTCGTTCCTCCACTTCCTTCGCCTGACATCCACTTCCCTGATATCGCATTCTCACGTGGCTTCACCGTTATGGCATCGTCACACGCAGACTACCGTTTTCGATGCCATATTCTGATACTCCGCCCGCCATTTCGCCGACGCTGAGTGGGCTGCGGCGCTGACTGGACTAACCCCAACATCAGCATCTCACCATCATGTGGGGATAGTGAGATGATGATGTCCATCGACATGATGATGATGATAACCAACACCATCGCTTGGGGATAGTAGAATACACGTCCCGGGACAACAATGCGCTCGTGCCGAGGGCATCCTTTTGCCAAAAACATGGACGCTGAGGCTAAACAGAAGGCCAGGTGATCGTCCTGTGATGAGATAAGCGTCCTTCTAGTCAAGGCTGGAGTTCCTATCGGGATCGGCGCTCTTACGGTTGGTCACTTGACGCCCTTTGGACTGATCTGGCACACCCCCATACGAGACCGGTGTCTTTTTCGTGTTCTCCAGGCGCTGCTGCTGATTTCTTAAATATGAAATTTCAATTATCATTAAATCGATGTGTAAGAAACATCACTGATGCCAGTATTTTGTCTAAGAAAGAAGAGGCAGAGGGAAGGAGAGAAGAGGCCATCTCAGCCATTGTCTATTTCGTACGAAAAAGGTAGAGCCCAGTATACCCATTGGCCCTGGCCACCATCATGGGCATCAGGACCTCGATGCCATCAGGGGAGTCGGGCATCGAAGAATATTTTTGCGATCAATGGTCCCCAAATCATCGAAGCACCGGCGGAGCTTGGCATAGCTCATCGTACATCCTATCCCGACGGTGTGGTGGGCGAAGTGGAGTTATCGTGTCCGTTCGCTGATCTATGATGCAATAAGAGAGGACATCGCGGGCAGTTTTTGCAAAAAGTCGCAAGTTATCGACACTTAATGTAACTTACTGCCCGAAGTCATCAACGATGCAGCAGGACGACGGGCAACTCTGCCATTGATTATTTCAAGGTTATCCTGGACAGTCAATGAACTAATTTGACGTCACATGACCTTGGTGAGGTTAAAGCTAATTCTAGTTTATGTGCACGCTAACAATGAATTAAAGATGCAACAATACTACAAAGTAATGCAAAATAGTGTTTTCACGCACTATTCATGAAATGCCCAAAATGAGGTCAGCTCTTTAACACCATTGGCGAAGGGTATTTATCACATAACGCGAACAGGAGAGAGGCTGGGATGGGAGTTTGCCGATTCCGCCACCCCTTAGATTTCGGAAAGTACTGAAATTAGATGCGCAAAATTTGGAGTGGAGATCACCGCTTTAGTGAAATCGCTGCAGAATATTGCCTTCAAGGTGAACTGCTGTCAATTAAGTTAAATGCTGATGATTACTTGATTAATAGCTTCATCGGGGAATATCTACTGACACAAAATAGGGAAAATGCATTCTGAATGTAGAAATATGTGTGCATCTTCTGACATAGGATACAGCAGAGTATGCGAATGTTATGCAGATATCAAAATCATCACTTGCATCCAAAGAATGGAAATAGCCCGCAACGAACTATTCCGAAACAGTGTAGGCATATGCTGTATCACTGGACCATGAGCAAAACGGACCGAAAATTGGCCAGCGAAGTGCAATATATCCAACATAAGTGTACATGCGCAAGTTTTTCTTCAAATCAGTTGACAAACACTTGATATTTAACAACTACTCTTCAGTCATTGAGGCCATTCAGCTTTCTGGGAAGCACAAGCTGAAATAAAATTCGCCGTATCGCCCGGAACGAACGGTAGTAAATGGTGGCGCGGCTCAGCGCCGTCAAGGCGATTCCACGGAAACACATGTATGCACAATCACTACCCGGCACGATGAACCCGACGACACCGCAGGCAGCCGACGTCCAGCGGTACGTCCAGCGGGACGTCCAGCGGGACGTCCAGCGGGAAATTCGGCCGGTCCATCGGGCCGACACGCCGCCTCGTCGACCAAGCCTCTGTGGTGGTCGGCCGGCACAGGTCGAGTGTGCCGTGTCGAGCGTGCCGTGTGACCTTACAACAAAACGTTGTCTGTCATCGTATGCTGCTAGCTTTCTCCGCCTGGGGGTGTTCTGAGGCTCGCAACTCCGTCCTACACTGTCCAAGGTGGGCAAATGTCGACTGGAATTTTGTAACCTTCGATGGCCCATGGAGAGGGGCCTACAACCACCTCTGATTTTCGCATATGAGCAGAGTGGGGATAGCGGGCCGAAATTTCGCGCAGATCGTCCTTTTGTCCTTTTGGTGTAGAACGTGTTGTCAGTTCTGATCAGGTTACCGATTTGTGACCATTCATTTTGACCATTCACCAAATCCTTCCGGAATACTTGCCCAGATTTCTCATTTTTTAAAGTTTTAACTGAAATAGATGACGAACAATGCGTGAGGCTCTTGTGAAATATACATCGCTGTGTTCCACCTTTAATTTTAATTCCATTGACAATTCGCATTGTCAAAGTCAAAAGAGGTCACTGTACAGGTCAGGTCAAGTTACGTACAGCTAATGAGTTTTTCATTTTTGGATTCAATACGCATAATTTCGGTCCAATACTGTAAAAACGAGTGCTTGATACGAGTTAAGCACCAAAAATTGTCTTTCAAAGCAGCCTGGATCACCTTTAATGATTTGACCTTCGACATTTGCTGACCAGAAGTCAACACAAGCACATGGGGTCAAAGTGGATCAAAGCTGGTATTGGGAACATGTTGAATGTTGATATCGGATTTGGCGTTCATTTTCTCCCACATGACTGCACACGAAGTTTTTTGGAGTAAAAATACAAGTGAATATGAAAAAATAGCGCGTGAGCTTTATATGATCATGCTATTCCTAGTTGAACTTCAAATTGAATGTCGGACACTGTGATGTGGCTCTCAAAAGTGTATCATGCATAGTTCGCCATCTAATGGGGTCCAAACGAGAGAAGTGAGAAATCTGAGGAAATTTGTCGGGACGTGTTTGCCAAGAACGGTCTCAGTTCAGCTTAATGACCTGACCTGACCTGAAAATAAACTTTGTGCCAACAGTTCTGCATTGAACGCAAATTAATATGTTCAAGGTTTTATTGCATTTTTCCAGCTATTTGCACAACATGCTGGATGTAAACGCGAACGTACCTTCGGCACCACACCTGAGAGGTCAAATTGCTCGGTTTAGCGTTCTTTAAAACTACTATAACTGAAACGCTATACACGACCCAAGCAAAAATGGAATATCAAAGAGGAGCAATGAGTGCCCGTCAACTATCATAATGTAAGTAGGTTCGCACAAGCTGTTTTTCAATCATGCTGCAAAAATATCATGTTTGGGTTGCAGCCATCTTCCTCGCTTCTTAGTCTTGTAGTCATGATGAATAGTAACATTTGGTCATTCATTCTGTATAGTTTATTCTGTAACCAACAGAGACAGTCATCATTTTGATAATCACGGCAACTGCAACTGCAATGCCAAATCCAATATCAACATCCAACATTTCCCTAATACCAGCTTTGATCCACTTTGACCCCATGGGTGGGAATTGCTACTAAATTCACATTGCAAAAGCTGTCAAGCGTGTTGCCAGTACTTCCGCCCCGCTCTGACGTTGGCTTGTCTCTCTGAGGCCGCAGCGGCGGCGCGCCAGGTCACTTCTAACCTGACCGCTGACACGAAGTGACGCGGCTTCTTGTGAGCTAGCTTCTGATGCTAGGTTCTGCACCAAGTTCGGTAGCGAAATCACGGTTGAATAAATTCGAACTTGCTGGTCGCTGTGCGCCACATCACAATACCTGGTATCAACGCGCTAAGCCGCTGAGCCAGCGTCGGTGCCGACGGCCGGCCGATGGCCCTTCGAGACCTCCGCAGAGCCGGGCGAGTCATACGGCACGACCGACGGCCGGCCGTGTGTGGAGCCTCCCAGCGCTCAGGGGTCGCTGGATGTTTGTTGATGCGGGTGGACCGTCACGCCGCTCTGAGCAGGGAGTCAATGAGCAAGCTTCCGTCGGGCAGTTTGGCGCGCTGGTCGCCTGCCAGACCGCCGCCGTTGTCCGTTGCCAAGTCCAGTTAATATAAAGTACCTTGTCAGCCAGCGCCACATCCAACCAAGTTTGCAGTAGCTCTTCTGAAGACACTGGTGACCGCGGTCTGGATGAGGTTACGGTAGATATCACAGGCCGCTGAAGCCTGGGGCCCCCAGTTGGAGTACGCCTTCTCCGAGACGGTGCTGCCAACGTGTCGTTCCCGCACTGCAAATTGTGTCGTGTCCTCCAAATTTCCGGACTGCTTCCTGTAGGATTTGTTGGCCAACTGATTACTTTGAAGATGTCTGTTAAAAAACTTTTGTCAAAATTGCCTGTGGCGATATTTGGCCTGTGAAGACATCCTGAGGCAGGGCGAGTAGGCTCTTGGCAAACTTTACGTCGTAAATTAGCCTTTATGGTTTTTCAATTTTCAAGGGCCCTCCAGGGAACATCCTTGGTCGGAAAGATCAGGATGGTATTCCTTCATGAGATCCTTAGTTTTTGTCCACGGCACGTTCGCATGTTGTGCAGATTCTCCGGATATATTCAGCTGCTGGTTCAGTCAGGATTTTGATGACACTTTCAATCGTTCCTCGTCCATTGTGATGCTTAAACGTTCCATCTGTTTAGGTCACTCACAAACTTTGTTGTGCTTCTCACACGATAATGGCTACATTCCTCTCCGTATTTATTCTTTCTTTTTCTATTTATAGAGAATGGTATATTCCTGTTCTTATCCTCCCCTCAATTACCGTGATCGATATTCTGTGCGGAAGGTGCGAAAGTGTGTTGGAAATGTTCGACACGCGCCAGGGCGCCGGCGAACGTTGGACGTCACAGCAGTGGACGGCAGCTCAATATCCTGCTCCGGAAATGATGTAGGTACGCGTGTTCATCATGAGGCCGACCCAGGCCGTCTCATCAAACCGGAGCGCTCATTTGACGGGCTTCATCCGCACGGGAGAGAGAGGAGAGCGGAAATGGGAAGATAAAGACAAAGAGGGAGAGAGAGAGCCAGAGAGAGAGGGGGAGAGGAGAAGCGGTAAGCGACGTAATATGTTACATTCTTAACGGCTGATGTTTCTTGAAAACTTTATATATATATATATATATATATATATATATATATATATATATATATATGTATATATTTTGGGTTACCTTTCAAGTCAAGTCAAGCAGGTCAATGTATGGGTTCAGTTAGTCAGTCACCCGTTTTCGCTGCAGTTTTCAGATCTTTATTGCAAAACAAATGCGACTTCGCACTTTAACATTGATGATATGCAAACATAAGAATTGAGCTTAACACAGGTAGTGCGTGCAAAGGTCAGCCATCGATCCCATCATCTGATTTCTCCAATAGATAACAATTACAACAAAGTAATGGATGCCACGAAAACCAAACCAAATTTTTTCTAACGTCTAAGAATTAAGCAATCCAGGAGTATTGCATTGCACCATGGCACAATTTTAACTTACACACAAAATTTAATGTGACTGCAAAAATGTAGAAACATTTTCGAATATTCCTAGATTCTCAAATGTAATTGTTGGTGACTCATATATGATCAGAAATGGACTCGACGTGTAAAATTCCATTGTGTTGTTATGGTTACTTCACAATAGCCCGTATTGCAGTCTCTAGAGCGCCCGGAGTACAAATACCTTCCAGTCGGTGCAAGCCATATCTCAATGATCTGAGCTGACTCAGTGATCTGATTTGAAACCAGGAATGCGTTTAGAGTATACAATTTGTCACTACATTCATTCCAGATTGCCAAAGATTACTGAGTACTTGCAAAAGTACTTCCAAAAATGTCCTTTCAAGTTCAGCCTTTTACTTGAGAAGAGTTTTCTGTCATAATTTGGCTTTGTACTCACATTTTGCCTTTGCCTGCATCTTGTGCTGCTCTCTTGTAACAAATGTTCCAATTTACAGCTAAAAATCGCATTCAGCAGAGGCCGCGGCATCACCAGAACCCACACTCCGGTATCTACATACCGGATACTCCGGTATGTAGACACCGGATACCCCGGTATCTATATACCGGACACTTCGGTACCTTGAGAGAACGAAACGCAACTTTGGAAATACAATGTGTGCTTATCAATTGTTGAAAGGTATGTCAGATTATAATAAATAATAGGATGAACTGTTCAGGTGTAACCTAAACACATTAGCCAGGTGCCGCTCAAATTGACCAGCCCGCACAGCCAGTGTTAATGGACGATCCAGGGGCAGAGAGGATAATACTTCTGGAATCACCCGACTGGCAGGGGAATGCCGTCCAGCAGAGTATCTTGAATATTGCTGGTGCTGCCGTGACAAGAGGGAGGATAGGCCAGTGTCCTGGAATTTCATAATTTGCATGAAAGCCAACACTCAATAGAGGTTTGCTTTGATCTCCTCGAAGAGAGAACAAAGCAAAGCCTTCCTGAATTGGCTTCCTTGAAATACGGCTGCATTTAAAGACGATAACCAATCTCATTTGTACTGCATTTCATTGCTAGATCATTATCGTGAAATCTTTTCCTAAAACTGCAATTTTATAATATCGTCATTTCCACGTACAATATTGTTCACTTCATTCGACGTCATTACTAGCTCTATCATAATTGGTTCTATGTGCCATTGCGTGCATTCTAAGAAAAATCATTTCCGGGGCACTGTGATAGACCAGTCCTGGCGAAGTCAGCAGTTGTTAAGTGCTTAACACAATTGGACCGGACCAGGTTGGATTCTGTCATTCATTAAGTCGTATTCTTTTGATGAAACCCAGTCAGCCAACATTTCCGTCTACGATTACTTATTTTGCAAATGCTCCTCCCAATTCCCGTCTCACTAGACTAATCTTCTTTCACTGATTACTTCAAGAGGCTAGACAACTCTTCTGGTTTCGCTTCAAATTGCTTTAACAAAGCGCGCAGTTCCTTTGAGAACAAAGGATGAGCGTTTTCATCATCACTTTAGCACTTTCAGATGAGTGCCCTGGCTTCCATCATTTTGACTCGCAGTCAGGCTCGGAAAATGAACTCTGCCCATCTTCTCAGTCCCTGAGGAGGCTGAGGAGAAGCCCACCACCAGTCTTGCACTAACCGTACTACCAGAACGGAGAGGACGGCCCGGAACGGTTCTTGGCTGTTGTGTCAAACTTCAGTGCGGAACGACGTATGCAGTCCGGAAATTTGTGCAAGCATTGTCGCCCCTAACTACCTAGTGCCCCCAAGTGAAAGAGAATAGCTACATTTCGGCGACGAAGATGGTGGACGAGAGTATTCCGAGCTTCCACAATGGATGAAAAATAGAGACAGATCATTGGTAGGATAACGAAACACACAATCTTACCAAACACAACGACAAAAAGAGGCATAACGTTCAGTGTTCTCGGCTTCTCGTGAGGTTCGAAACTCTACTTATTCCATCTGCCCCCAAACCAGTTCGAGGCGGATGGAATAACTTTCAGAGACAGATTAGCCAATCTGTGGTCATGTGGGAGACAAGCTTGTCTCGCTTCTGCATCACGTCGCTGTGAGTACAGAGGGATAGCACGTTGCTAACGGACCCCCTCTGGTACTGCGCTAACAAAATATAGGTACCCGAGTATAGGCGTCGACACGGAGAGAGGGCACCGGGGACAGTTTCCCCTACCCCCACCCCAACTTAAAAACAGTGTGACTGAAATACGGGGACGTTTTTGGTTCGAGCAGGAATGGGATGGAGTCGGGATGTTTGATTTGATCGCTCCAACCTCGAAGGACTGGCGATGCAACTCGCCTCCAGCCTACATTTACATCATTTCACGTTCCCGGTTCCATCTCATCGATATCGCAAACTTCAATTAGCCCGCGGTTTGAACCGGCTCAGCAAAGGGAGATAATGTGACACGATGAGTGCATGCTGGCCGCACCAGAAATTAGCGGTCTTACCTGATAGTAAGTGCAGCATGCTTCAGCCATATATATGTTGGCGGGACGTGGTCAGAAACACATTGGTATAATTATATACATAATATCTCAGGGTAGACGTAAGATATTGCACTACAAATGAAAAGTGAGTAGACGTTACAGACCTGATTGCGTGGTCATGAAACAAAACACTATTCTATTAAATTCCTATCATTTAGATGGCTTTATGTTGTACTGCTTTTTAATTGACTGATATTTCTATCTTGGTTTCGCAGAGTGTGGCTGGAACAGCAGTGTACTTATTATTCAGGTTGGAGTAGGTGCGAAGAAACCTGACGGGTGAATGCTATTATGTGATCGTAGTCTAATGAACTCACATAGCTCAGCAACTCTAGACGAAAATTATTATATTCATTTGGTTTCGGTGCCCACCGTGAGCTACAACCAGGCGTCGTAATGTTTTTCAATATGTTGACTCAACTGCTCTGACGTACAGCACTACTCCCGCAGAAGCACTACACAAGAGACGGTCATGGCACTGACCTGCCAGTCACACTATATGCACCCTAATATATATATATATATATATATATATATATATATATATATATATATATATATATATATATATAGTATGTTCACGGCGGAGGTTCCACTCCCGATGCCCTCGTGGGACCATTTTAT
Source organism: Imbricaverruca yamaguchii (assembly GCA_034440575.1). Taxonomy (NCBI): domain Eukaryota; kingdom Metazoa; phylum Arthropoda; class Thecostraca; family Neoverrucidae; genus Imbricaverruca; species Imbricaverruca yamaguchii. Next base: position 1,678,657 of record JAOTOL010001636.1, on the reverse strand, counting down.
GGCAAAGCTCTAAGGCTATATGACTCTCGCCGTGGCACTTGTGTATGAAGTGGGTCCATTCCAATTCTTCGAGTCCCCGAAGCAGAGGACGGCACCAGTGACACGAAGTGAGGCGGTGTCCCCAGGGCGTGTCGCCGGACCGAAGGGTCTGTTCAAAGGCAGATCATGTCCGTGGGCCGGACGTTACGGGAGCCGGTCTGTGAGCGCTAGTCCCATGGTACGGCCAACACCCGCCAGTCACTGCCATCTCCGGGGAGGAGGCGCCGGGGACCCTGGTCAGTGAGCGTTAGTCCCATGGTACGGCCAACACCCGCCAGTCACTGCCATCTCCGGGGAGGAGGCGCCGGGGACCCTGGTCAGTGAGCGTTAGTCCCATGGTACGGCCAACACCCGCCAGTCACTGCCATCTCCGGGGAGGAGGCGCCGGGGAGGAGGCGCCGGGGACCCTGGTCTGTGAGCGTTAGTCCCATGGTACGGCCAACACCCGCCAGTCACTGCCATATCCGGGGAGGAGGCGCCGGGGACGCTGGTCTGTGAGCGTTAGTCCCATGGTACGGCCAACACCCTCCAGTCACTGCCATCTCCGGGGAGGAGTCGCCGCGGACCCTGGTCTGTGAGCGTTTGTCCCGTAGCCTACACTCCCGACTTGCCTACACTCGCAAGTCGCTGCCATCTCCTTGGTAATGAGCCGGCCGAGCCTATTCCGCCCGCAGTCAGACTTCAACCAGGGACATTCCCGAGTTACTGCCACCTGCTGGGCAGGAGCCGGTCGATGAACAGTTTGTCCGGAGTCCGACTTAAGCCAGGGACATACCCGAGTTACAGCCATCTGCTGGGTATGAGCCGGTCGGTGAGCAGTTTGCCCGGAGTCAGACTTAAGCTAGGGACATACCCGAGTTACAGCCATCTGCTGGGCAGGAGGCGGCCGATGTCTGTCCGGAGTCAGGCATATACCAGGGACATTTCACACTCAAATGAGGCACCTTATCTAACCGCGTAGTCGAGATGGCATGATCCAGTTATAAACCTAGCGGTGAAGATGAGTTGACTCTACCTCAATGGAGAGAACAAATACATCGCGCTTTTCAAGCTTCAAATGACGAAGATGGTTACGAGGAGATGCATGCCTACATAAAAAGATTACGTAGAAATGAGGAAACAAAGAGATGCTGTATCCATCGACGTGATTCAATTGTAAGCCCATACATTTTTTGCTTTTGCATCTTTAATATTAAGCGGTAATTGCGTACAGGTCGATCGGCTGGTGCGGTGTGATGAATTGCACTGAGATGCAAACTTATTATGACGCCTTGTTCATCGTTGATCATCTGAACTCATCCTCAAGATGCCACCGCGAATGGCAATTACGCTATTGGCCCAGTCTCCTCTATAATTGGGCATTACCTGGGGATGATCTTTTGAAGAAACTTAGTCCAACTCAGGTCTTCAAACTTCAGCGCACATTGACAAACTTGATGGGGGAAATTGCACAGTAGGCCACGACCACTTTAATTCTAATTGGTCCGGAGGACGTCTTCCATCTGTGTGGCGGCCGACCGTCAGGTGCCATTTTTCCTCGAGACGTCAGCTGACGCTCGCCATCGTCAGCTGACGCTCGCCATCGTCAGCCCTGCGGCCGGGCACGGGGCAGTGGGGCAGCGGCAGCGTATCTCCGCCGCGGCTAATACCAGCTGCTGTCCACCGGCCAGCTCTGCCGAGGAGATATGGCAGCGCCACCGTATCTCCGCCGAGGCTAATACCAGCTGCTGTCCGCCGGCCAGCTCTGCCGAGGAGATATGCAGCGCCACCGTATCTCCGCCGGGCTAATACCAGCTGCTGTCCACCGGCCAGCTCTGCCAGGAGATATGCAGCGCCACGTATCTCAGCCGAGGCTAATACCAGCTGCTGTCCACCGGCCAGCCCTGCCGAGGAGATATGGCAGCGCCACGTATCTCAGTCCGGGCTAATACCAGCTGCTGTCCACCGGCCAGCTCTGCCCAGGAGATATGGCAGCGCCACCGTATCTCAGCCGAGGCTAATACCAGCTGCTGTCCACCGGCCAGCTCTGCCGAGGAGATATGGCAGCGCCACCGTATCTCAGCCGAGGCTAATACCAGCTGTTATCCGCCGGCCAGCCCTGTACGAGGAGATATGGCAGCGCCACCGTATCTCAGCCGAGGCTAATACCAGCTGCTGTCCACCGGCCAGCTCTGCCGAGGAGATATGGCAGCGCCACCGTATCTCCGCCGAGGCTAATACCAGCTGTTGTCCGCCGGCCAGCCCTGCACGAGGAAATATGGCAGCGCCAGCGTGCCTCAGCCGTTGGCTAATTCCTGTTGTCGCTCATTCCCTCCAGCCAGGGCGGTTTTCAAGCGATGTGATTGTGATGTGATGGCGGATTCAAGTGATGGTACTCGTGATGAGCACTTTAGAGCTTTAATCATTAGCATATATAATCTTTAGCATCTCTAGCATCTTTAAACCATTGATACATGATGTTACGTAATCATTTTGAACCTCTGAATTTATATCTTGGTTCCAAACTTTCAATTATGGATAACGATGCTAAGTGGCATATTTTCTCAGAGAGCAGCTAGTCTGCACAATTAATGAAACCAGTATAAACTAGGCAATCTAGAACTGACCTTCATCGGCAGTTCATGCAGTCACTCGTGACCTAATTACCCGTGCGCCACGACCGCCAGGAAAGCACAACTACCATGGCTTCGGCATTAGGCAGTGCCCACCTGTCTGCTGCAATCCGCTGGCTAAGCCCAGTACGAACCAAAGACCGTGAAAATGCAAACAAAACGACCGGAACACTTACCCCGCTTTGAGGCAGGGTGGGTTTGGGTAATTAGTTTGTTTACAAAAATGTGTGTGTTTCTGAGAGCTTTGACATATCTGATGCACAGGCAACAAAACTAACACATACCGAGCTACTTAGCTGCTCCTGATGCTCCGTAGGAGGGCCTGCTGAGCGGGTGGGGGTGGTGGGAGGGGGAGAGAGTTTGTCTAGAGGCGTGCAGAACCACACAGGTCATTTGCGCTACCTTTGAGACGAGACGGTTTTTAATATAAATTGAAGGGAAGTGCACGTTTGCGTTGAGGTGTTTTATGCTATACCTTAATTCACGCAAGTGCTGAAGGTGGGGGTGGGGTGGATTAAGTGCTGAAGGCGAGTCCATCCCTCTCCCTTCCCGGAAGGTGTGATGGGCTCCAAAGAATCACACCGGGATTGGCAAATATTACTTCGGGGTAAAAAAAATACGCCGGGACACCACAGAAAAGTGCCCGGACACCTGATAATTAAATCACCGACCACGAAAAATCACACCGGGTACGGATGATTCCTCTAGAGCACCAACAATTACGTATAAACTAACCAAACAAACCGGGCTGGTCAAAAATGTGCCTGACATCTGGGAAACGTTTCAACAGGAGGGAGCGGTGTATACATGTTGGTACTTTTGACCCTTTGTACTGAAACATTGACTTGTCCCTGCTTATTTGAAGGAAAATGAGAATGGGTCCCTTTGCAAATAAAAATAGTGCTTGAAATCCGTGAGTTCTTTATGTTGATTGGCTGGACTGTGCAAATTTGCTTGCTGCTTGGTACAACTCCTAGGTACACCACTTCTCCACGTCAGTCTATCCGGGATGTGCGAGCTTAAGACCTGTTCACACGAGGAAAAATGTCGGCAGAATCTTTCCTCAGGAGACTCGAAGTTCGCGACATCGGCGGCCGAAGCTGGCAGGCAGCGGCAAAAAGCAGCAGGCGGCGGCAGACTCTGACGTCGCGAATCATTCTGCCAACGTCATACTGGCATACTAGGCTGACGTCATTCATCCAATGCGCCACGCAGCGTCTGGGGTGCTTGCTTCCTGCACTACAAATGATCTGCTGCAATGCTAATTGAGTCAAGTCGTACCACTCACGATACTATCCAGATATCATTTATTCCTAGGTATTTGGTACCAGCTCACTAAAATGATTCTTGCAAGTCAATGGTAATGATTTTTAGAGATAACGTGGTTATGCGGTTAGGATAACAGGGAAGCGGAGGAAAACATCCTTCTGTTAAAGAGCTGAAAAGGGTGCCGAAACCTGAATTGCTGCAAACTGCTCGTTCCTACCAGGATGATGGACACGAAAGCAGGAACTGAGAAGGGTGGGGATTAAAAGGATAACGACCCCAATTTGGTACAAATTGATCATAAACCGTACGGTTGTTGCTTTTAAATATTCGACTTCCCAAAATAATTTGTGTTGCCAAGCCAAATTTCGAATTCATTACTTTCATGCAACAACAAATGCCTGGTATTAAACTTGTCAATTGGCCGCGCATTAGCAAAGAGTAGTCTAAGGGTAAGTTGCCCGTCTCACAATCGAAATATTGTGGGTTCGAGTCTCACCTGTCGCTACTCTTTGCCCACGACCAATTGGCGTGGGAGATTGGCGACGATACAGGACTCAATGGTCGATGTGTCATAAAAACCAATAACCACCATTGCATTAGCAACTGTAAAAGTCCACAAAGATCCACCCCTGAGCAGACTCCATTTGGTGGGTTGAGCCTCCTTCCGAAAAAAAAAACGGAATTAGGTATACCGTCTTTTCCATTTATTGGGATTGCAGTGCAAAATAAGTTGCAAAGGACAATGGAAAGCACAATTTACTCACCAATATCTCCATTCATGATACTTACAGTATCACATCTAAGCAAATGTAGCCATCGAAAGGCCGAACAACAGCCACAGAAACCGTCCGATGCTCGCGTCTGACGGCAGAAAGCAGCAGACAACTTGAAATGTTTCAAGTTGTTTGTCGCTGACGTCGCCGACGTCGACAAAGCTACTATATCATAATCGTTATGGTAAATATATTACGTGACGTCATCCACATATACTGTGACGCCAGAGGCTGCGGACATCGCCCACGTCTGGTTCTGCTTGATTCTGCCCGGTGCTGCAGGGTCTTCCTCAATCCTGTCAACGTCACGACTTTTCCGGCAGTCTCCCGGGTGTATGCCGCATATAAATAGGCCTTCAGAGTCCTCAGAGTCTGACGGGTGTCCCAGACCTTGCTTGTTTAGACTGGGGAAATTAGTTGCGGCCTCAAGAAAAATGCACATTTGCAATGAAAGGCATCTATTAAATGTTCAATATGTATTTATTTTGGGGGTCGATGGCCACAAATCATCTTCTTAATAACTCCTTGCCCCGCACTTTGTGCAACTTTTCTCCCGAGGGCTGGTGCACTCAGTGTGCCTTTTCTGCAGGTGTCCTGTGCCTTTTGTGCACCAGCTGACGCACAGTGCTGGGTCTCGTCGAGCTCTCTACCATGCTCTACAGTCTGGGACCTGATCATACTGAAAGGATACTCCAACGCATGCGACCTCCAGTAAGAAAATTGATATTCATTATGGATGGTAATGAACAAGTTTAACACACATAGATTGCTTCGCATACAAATTGCTCTGAACAAGTCAACATAGTTAGAAATGTGGATTTCCCAATCAGACTTCACTTTGATACTGCCTTCAAAGTTCTTCTGTAATAACTACATCATAAAATACCGGCACACAGAACACGTTTAAAACAAGAAAAGAGCTTGGTTGGCTCTTGGTTTTACGACACATCAATCATTGAGTCACGTAGCGTCGCCAATCTCTCACGCCGATTGGCTGCGGGCGAACAGTAGCGACAGGCGAGACCCGAACTCACAACCCCTCGATTGTCAGACGGGCAACTTACCTCTAGACTACTCGTGCCCTTAATAATATTAATAAATTAAGCTTAAAAACCTGCTTGGGTAGTCACTTGTGCCTTAACCTAAAGCATGCATTACCTTCTTACAACTTGACAATGGGCTTGACAGCAGGTAATATGGCACAAATCATGTCACATATGTCTAGTTTTGGTCGTAATCTCATGCTTCCTATATGCTGGGCAACGGACGTGAAATTATGGGAATATTTGCTATAACATGTATCTTTTTCCCATGTGGTGCACGGAACAGTAAGAATTAGAATATTTCAAGGTCGAGTTAGGTCGAATAGGCCTAGGTAGGTTATGTGGTAAATCCAGCTAAGGTTTCAGTTTCATTCCGTCAAGTTTTATGGGTCAGGAATGATACCAGGCTGATGTGTGTTGTTCCGGTTGTTGTTCCTCATGAACTGGTGAATGCTTGCACCGAACTTAAAATCGTGACCAAGGAATGTATGCGATATTTCTCAGTCCAATGCATGTTTTATTTACCAGCAATCCAGCACCATCCACATTCTGATGTTCTCCTTGCGCCACAGATGAAGGCTCATGCCAGGTCCAATGACATGTTTAGCCTGCTTACGTGACGACACCATGCCTACAAAAATTATGGTATGCTCCACTATAACTATCGCGCATTCCTGCCCGCTGCATCAGGGTTAGGACCAGGGGACGAGTGATCTAGGGTTAAGTTGCTTGCTTCACAATCGAAGTGGGTTCGAGTCTCACCTGTCGATACTCTTCGCCCGCGACCAACTGGCGTGAGAGATTGACGACGCTGCATGGCTCAACGGTCGATGTGTCGTAAAGCCAATAACCAACAAACCAGAGCTGGGACCAGCGAACCTACCAGTTCCGTTGCACCATGCGGTTGTATTAGTACCCGGGGAGATCCGGCGGTGCCACCGTATCTCAGCCGTCAGCTAATCACACTGTTGTCCGGCCCCCGGCCCGACACAAATCGGCCATCACGCTGGGAAAACTGTTGCGGTGAGACAAATGCCGGCTGGGCGGAATACAAATGGTCGGTCTCTCCGCGATATCATTCCGCGAGGTGGGGTGGGGGTGGGGGTAGCGGTGCTCGCCCACTGAGCACCAACACGGGTCCTCATCCTGCCGGTGGTCGACGCCGACTTCGATCGAGCCCATGCGGCTCCCTCCAGGGACATTAATGCGGCGCTATCACCACATCAGCGGCTCAGCTTGTATGTGTGTGGGCGTCCTGTAATCGTGTCTGTCCGGAGATTGCCTCTGTCCGGAGATTGCCGGCTACTCGCCGGCCGCACCGAAGACAGGAGATCGCGTACAGTCTCATACACATTGGCAATTTAGCCACTCATCATTGTCATATGGAGGCTATCCGAGACTCAGTGAAAATATAATTTGTACTTTCATTATATCTTCAGTAGAATGTCCTTCACACGGAATATGTGTTGGTATATATCAGTAAGCAAGCTTGCATTTAGCCGACCAGATAAAAGGCTTTATACCTCAATATGTTTATTATTTTACTTGACGTCTCATAAGCAGGAAACCTCAGTACCTTGTAGTATAGCTTACGCAATAGATATTTTAAGGTAACTTTTGTGGCATGGAGCTTTAATTGTATTAATTTGAATCAAGAGCGATCCTTGAAGCCCTCGCAAACAAACGGGATCGAGTCTGAACTGGTCTCGTTTGGAGGACTACGTTCGTTAGCTCGCTTCACCCGCTCACTCATCCCGTCTGAATTAAGCGCGCTATTGGAATACTGAGCATCACTTTTCGAGAATACGCCATTCGTATTCCGTTTGTCCGAGTTCTTTGTGGGACAGTTCACGGCATCGAATTTGTGATTATAAAAATAGTTTAGAACATATATCATCATATTTAAGCGTATTGCTTTGCGATTGCATGTCTCCTGATCATTTCCACAATAAGCATAATCGTTTTCATTGCAGTCGCAATGAACATGTTCGGTAATACGGAGCATTTCCATGTGCCTACATGTCTACTTCTAGTATTCATGCTTATCTGGCAATACATGCGATCATATTCCAGTGGATTAGAGGTGTGCTTTCTTAATCATGTTAGCTGGCAATGTTCATATCAACCAGGGACCGCCACTAATTTCCGAACAATCAAACTGTATCATTGCTGGTGACTAGAAGCCGTTCATAACTTGTATTATGAGATTGCCTGTGGATCGTATAACGTTGAACCATATCATCGTCTGAAAATAAAATGAGATGAAACGTTTTGGCCACATTGGCAAGGAATATTGTGCTTTGTATAAAAAGCTTTTCATTTTATGTTGATTTCAATCGTGGAATGCAAGGAAATAGTTCATTTCTTCTCACAATCAAATGCATATCGTCGTCTATTGGATATATATATATATATACCATAAGCTTCGCGTTTGTAACAACATATCTTAATGCCAGACATGCTTCAAGACTAAATATAACTTAGTATGCCACATTTTCAATGCGATGATGGTGCAAAAAAGAACATAAGTCTCGTCAGAAATGCGTTGTACATTTCCAGTTTAGAAACAAGTCGCAAGACGTATCAGGCAAATTACTACAAAGTGCGCATAGCATGCAACATGAGATCTGGAAGGTCACCAGTAGAAGATAAAGGATCATTCAAAGCGGCTTTTTTCGAAGTTCAAGGATAGGACTAAATGCTGCCGTTAACTGCAGTTATCAAGATATAACATAACAATATAACATAACAAAAGTTACAAAAATGTACAACAGAACGAGCGTCAAAGAAGGAGGGCAAACTTTGCCGATGGATACATATGCTGATGAATATCTGTACCGTCAGAACGGAGCTTGGATAGCCTACCTTATGCTTTATTGACCGCCTTGATGATGACACACGGTCGCCCGCAAATTGCAATACACACGCGCACCCACGCGCGGTGGCGCATGAAGTTCGGAAAATCCGAAGATGCACGTACAAAGCTTCTCCCATAAGACGACATTCGTGATCTTGAATGCTACTTATCAAGCGCCAAAAATACGTTGCTGCACGAAGCGCTCATGAAGGCAAATCACCGGCATCCGATCATACAAGGTGAATTGAGTGGAAATTGTGGCCTTAACGATATTGTTTGCTAGATTAGGATTTCTCTCGATGCACACTCCGTTTCATATGCATTGAAACATTTCCTACCACATGATAATGTTTTTGTGACGGTGGCATTAGAACTTACCTGGCCAAATCGCAATCTAAAATCCTTCAGCTCTTTTTTACATTGACAATTGGGAACATCGGTTCAAGTTGTCCATGTTTTATTAACCTGATATGATATTTTTCGGATGTCCACTCGGCTACATACGCATTCAAATATTGTTTATCCCATAGTAGTGGTTTTGTAGTTGTAATGTTGGTACTTAGCTCGTCAAGTATATTTTTTGTGCATAGTTCAGTCCTATTTGATGACAATCGATGTTTTTGTTCCATGTGTTGTGCTGCAATTTAAATTCAAATGTTTTTTGTAACGTTCTGTGCAAGGATCCGACTACAGAGAGTACCTGGTCGATTCATGCCTGGATTATCGAGATTACCTAGCATAAATACCTGGTCAAGTAGTTAAGACAACAAGACACTTTGTCTCATCTGATGTACAGCCGACTTAAAAACTGACATGGAGCGGCAGCCCCAGACGGCTGGAAGCAGCTGGCTCCAAGAGGCAGTGGCCTGGAACCCAAAACCCCTCTGCTGGCACGCTGGCCGACGTTTCGGTAGCTCAAGGGCGCTGGTCGATCGGGTCACGCGCCACAACACCTCGGAGCGGGCTGGAAACAATTTACTTAGGGCCTGAGGGCTCGGGCCACTGTGGAGCACTTTGCGTACTTCGGTGACATCCCGCCTCTCCACCAGGCGCTCACTCTGCGCCACCCCAGGGACTCCAGAGCCGGACCGATGCGCTCCCAGCGACGTGTTCCCGCGACAATCCTGGCTGCGAAGTTGAGCTTTTTGTACTCCGCAGCCGACCATTGGATGCCCCTCCAGAGACCGAAATGCAGTAATTGAATGCGAAACGAGATGAGTTTGAATCAGCAATTTGAGTGAACTCGTGAAGTGGCGACGGAGCCAGTAAAGGGAGCTGAACAGGCAGTTGAATCTCCGAGCGATGTGTGTGAGGTGTGCCCCCTCCCCTCGCCATAGAACGTTACATTTGAAGATAACCAGCAGATTGACGGGATGTGATGGTTGGACACTCGACATTCTGAGCTGGAAATCTACAGCTTTTCTATGATTTGCCGAGAGCCAATGGAATGAAGTCCGCCTTGTCAGGTTTCATCTTGAGTGAGTTTAACTGAGACCCTGTCTGAAGAATTTCTGGTGAGTGTTCTAAGCGGGCAGGGGGATCGTTTTATGAAAATGATTCGGGTGGCTTAAATGCCCGAAGATATATGCTGGAATGCATTTGCGCGGGACCATGGAACATGCGCACTGAGCACATAAAAACGGAAAATGTTAGTATGCCTCAGGAGCGGTTACAGGAGGTAGGAATTCGGGGAATTTTTCCCTCTCCAGATGAAGAGGTGACGCACCTCTGACCCGGTAAAAGTGCCCCTCTGGAGAGGCTTGAGTGCACGCACCCCCTGGCTCAACGGATTTGTTTCAGCTAAAGGTGCACCTTGCGAGATGATGGCACCCTTTCAGTGTGCTCGAATACGCACCCATCTCGCGTTCGACGGATTTTCAGCAAAAGGCGAAAAGCCGTCGATAATCCAAAATCTCGGAATCCGAAAAACTGGTTTCGCTGATACCCAACCCACATTCATTAAAAATTCTTGACCATCAGGTCAGTCGCCTTATTTATGTCCACAATCGACAACTTACTCGGGAAATACCCTCAGGGAGGTTCTCTTTAACCGACGGCAAGCTATAATTAAACACGTGATCATCATAACTACAAGTTCAAACATTTATGCATTGGTTAACAAGTCTACTAATGCATATCTGCTGACTCAGCTCCATGTTCACTGTACGCAAAATTCAACCACACTGACCATACTCTTGCAGGCAAAGGATGTGATCGATCTCGACTCAGTCGCCTTATCGGAGAGAGAATCTGTTGATGCAATGGCACCACAAAAATTGTATTAGAAAATAGTTTGAAATAGTCTGACCAATTTGTTCTTGCATTGTCACAATCTGCATTGGGGTGGCTCAAATCCTCATTGAGATGGTTGAAAACAAAGTTGGGGTAGCTTGAGCAATCGAAAAAGAATGCAAAATGACACCCGTTTAATGCAATTTTGTCATTCTTCAGATTTAAGAAAAAATCTGAATGGCGTGGTCAAGCCGCCTTATATTGTCAGTGTACGACATAAGGCGGATAAGGATTATATAAAATCAGGTAATATTTGGGAAAGGAACAAGAAATGTCGCTGGCGGAGAGGCTGAAGAGCAAGCAGGCTATGAAACCCTGAGGGATACTGTGGGTGAAGGGACGGGGTATCTAAGACCCCTCTCACTGTTTACCCCGGGCTACCCAAGCAACTGCGAAACCAGGCTGGGTTCATGCCGCATTATTGAAGTTTTTGAAGGTCGATGCTGTCAAATGCTGTTCTGAAATCCGATGATATGATGATTGAAAGACATAGAGACATAAAAGGTCAGTGCAACTATGAGCCACAAGGGCCCTTCTTGGTTGCACTCTGGACACTGAACCAGTTGCCCACCAAATCCGTCGATCAGCCCTCCCTGGAATGCCGAAAAGCAAGCCATCTATTTTTATGATTGTCTATGCTGTTTTTAAAGTTGTTCAGTGTGCTGCTACTGACAATGGTTTCTGACAACTGGTTCCAGTATTCTACTGCCTTGTTAGTGAAGAAAACTGTCTGAACCTTTTCCTGCTGTGATTAACTTTAACTTTGAATTGATAACCTCTAATTGCATCATTTCTGTTAAATTCAAACATTTCTCTGAGATATCCTTGTTCCTGACCATGAACAAATCAAAGACCCCGCTGAGATCTCCTCTCAGCCTTATATCTAAGTGAAAACATATTCAATTTCTTCACTCTTTCTTGATATGCCAGGTGGCTTAACCTATTAACCATTTTTGTTGCCCTCTTTTGTACTCTCTATCTCTAAAAGTCAACAATTTTTTTCACAACTAGGGAACTAAGCTTGGACACAATATTCCAAATGTGGCCTGACATTTGCACAGTAAAGCTTCCTGATGACTTCCTCACTTTTGTATGATACGTTCTTATTTATTGCCTCCAGCATTCTCAGTGCATTCTTCCTGGCTTCTTTGGTCTGCTATGCTTCTGTTATTTCACTGAAGACGCGACGTGACTTTGACTCCCCCATCTACAGCATCTTTTGGGGACCAGAGGTCAATTGTGCGACAACGTGTCCTCATCAATTTTCAGAGGCTACATCAGATATCAAAGCAATATCTTCAGCGGTCCAAACGACACCTCAGATAAATTTCGCGGGGTTAGGGTGGGGGGAATTGACCATCTACTCACTGAGAGGGTTAGGTGAGCCGTGTGGTGTGCTGATTGATGCTCAACACCAGAGCCTTTAAAATCTAAACTAAGCATCGCACGAAAACGAAAGAGGTGTCATTGGAAAGCGCTCGACGAGTAGGGTTCGGGTCCACCCCACAAAAAAAAATTCCCCCAAAAGTGACGTCACCAGGGGGCTAGATTTTCACGACTTTTCACGACTTACATTATGTTTTTTACTCTGGGGAGTTCATTTTGGGTGATATATGAAAAAACAAAATTTATTTCGAATGAGAAAAGGACAGCGAAATCGACCAGGACTATTATTTTTTGGCCCCCCATTTTTTTATTTCAACATTTTGAGTTTTCAAGTTTTCTTTAATTTTCCATTTCCAATGCGTAGAGCAGACCGAGAAACGTTGTTGTAAGCCAACTTGCTTTATATGTAGTTAAAAAGGAAAAAAGAGAAAAATTTCACTGATACGTTTTGTTGCATCCGTAAAGATAAGCAAACGCTGAAAGTTTCATTAAAATATCTGTATCCGTTACAGCGTGACGGCTGGTTGAACTTTTTTCAGAGGTGACCTCACTTGACCTTGACTAACTCGTTGACCTAGATGACCTGATATCAAAATTTTGAATCAGCATGTCCAATTGATTTGGGAAAAGGTATGCAAATTTGGGCGCGCTGCCGCGCGCCGTTCCTCCGCTATCCGCGAAAAAACCCAGAGGGGGCGGTTGAAACCCCCCGAGACAGAACGGGTTAACGTGAAGGTACAAATACGATAATCAGTAGCCATTTCACACAGCGTTCCTCTCGTTACAGCCGGTAAGCCAAAGATGACTGAGCAACTTCAAGCAACAAATTCGAAGCTTACCAGAGTGTGGACGAGGACGTTATTGTGCTAGATTAGTTTCAAAATGAATTTTGCTCACAATTATCTTGCGCTGATGCTTTCGCGTTGGTTACAAGTCTGCACCTTCACATTCTACCATTAATACTATCATTCCACTCTCGCCCTTCCATGTATGGGTATCAGGAAGTTAACGTTGACAGATGCTTCGAAGACATTAAGAAACTTCACAAATAGTTATAACTTGCACACTGTTACATATGGAAGCTAGATTATTCCTGAGTATATCTCTGCAGTATGCCATACAGCGGGTTTGTCAATTAGTTAGCCCTTTTTTTTGCTTTAGGGCGCTTCGACCAGAATTGATAATTCGCGCCCATGATCGGGTTTGTCATTGATGTCGCGTTTAATGCACATAATTATCAGCTTTTACATCAATTGTTGTTCGGAAATATCTTCCAATTCTGGCATGCTGATTTAAAATAATTTAGCAAACCTTTCCATATCGTAGCTTCATAGCTTGTTTCTTCAAGGAAATGCAAGGATGTCTAGAGAAAGCTGATTGTCTTAGCTTACGCAACATCCAAACACAATATGCCTATCAGCACGTTAGCGGATTAAGCTCATGTTACTAACTCGATTTCGTTCTATTTCAGTTTCGGAAAAAGAAATACGGCAATGGTAAGTACCAAGTGGCTGCCGGTGTCATTTGCAAGCCCTATACAAAACCTACGACCATTGTCTGTACTTTAAGCATGGGCGAGAACATAATCAGATACTGTGGATTATCATTCGCATATATTGCTTTTCATGAGTCTGCATTAACTCCTACACACAATTGCATGCTGTATCTTTGTCTATACCACTCTCCATCTCTCCTTCTCTCTCTCTCCCTTTCTCTCTATCCCTCTCTCCCTCTCTCTCTCTCTCTCTCTCTCTCTCTTTCTCTCTCTCTCTCTCTCTCTCTCTCTCTCTCTCTCTCTCTCTCTCTCTCTCTCTCTCTCTCTCTCTCTCTCTCTCTCTCTCTCTCTCTCTCTCTCTCTGTCTCTCTTTCGCGAGCACATATAATATTATGCTCAAGAAGTAGATGGAAGCAAATCGACTATCGGTTTGGGAGGGTACTTCGCGTTTGTATTCACATTGTGGAGTGCCCTTGTGTTTGACGTGCTGTGATAAAAGGTAATCGTTCTACATCTAAATGGTCACTGATCTTTTTCTAGGCACAAAGGTTTCCTGAAAGACTGCCCAGACGGTCTTCTCACAGAACAGGTCAGTTCAGGTCGATGCATTCACCGCACAGATAAAGGTTAGTTAATATCGTCAAGTTCACAGCACAGGGGAGAGTACCGATGTGGAGCTCAAGGAAGTGTTCGGTACCAGCTCAAGTCAGAACATTCTCAGGAACGGCCAATGCTGGTGAGTACAGATCGGTACAGGTACAGACAAGTATTTGCACACAAGATGACGTAGTAAGCGTATATACGTGTAGGTTTGCTTGAAATCTGACCAAACTTCGCGCATCGATTCGTCAAGCCACCCTCGACCATGGTCCCTTTCACTGCGATTCCCATTGATATACTGAAAGAAGAAAGCTGGTGCTTCATCTACAGTGGTAATTCCTTATCTACAGTGCATGGAACGGACCCTGGTGTATTTCTTCTTTGTAAACAAGAACCTCTGCCAGTGACAGACTACTAGAGCCTTTAAGGCGATGAAGTCGGCATTGTAGCCATACAAATAAACATAAACATCACGAACATAAAAGCTACGAGGCAGGTCCAGAAGCAGCTCAGAAGCAGAGATACGAGGCAGGTCCAGAAGCAGCTCAGAAGCAGAGATACGAGGCAGGTCCAGAAGCAGCTCAGGAGCAGAGATACCAAGTTTTTCAGCCAAGGATAGACAATGAAGGCGAATTGTGGGGGGTCGGGGTCACCTCTATCACTCACTTGTTTGATAAACAAGTGAGTGATAGAGGTGAAAACTTCGTTCTGTGGTTTAAAAAGACGAATATCAATTTGTGTGCAAAGATATATTACAGTAAATTCATACGTGCATCATTCCGTGGCTCAGAATTATTGATGACGTGCAGGAGTGCCTGGGGGAATTTTTGTCAGGGCAGGACATTATTCCTGTGGCGATTGTATCCATGACACGTCACAGGCATAAGTTTAAATTTCCTAGTATTTTGGGGCATCATTTGTCTCCCTCCATATATCCTCGCCAGCCCCTGTTCCCGTCTTGACGAAGCCCATGGGGACGTGAATAGGTGAGATTTTCGAGACGATTGTGAGTGTGCCTTGCAAGTTGAGAACCAGGAACCGCCTAAAATAGCTATTATCATTTCTTGTCATCATTTTTTTGTGGCATCATGCACTTGCTACTATCGGTAATTTGACAATTTATTGCTCATCTGGATTCACGGTGTCTTAGAGGCTATTAATTTATATTCGATCGACCATTAAGTTTCGATGGATTTTTGACGGAAGAGGTGTCATATGACTAATCACTTCCACGTCATTGATCGCCGTTGTCGCTCGATTCGTGGCATTACCGTTTTTTGTATTAATTGTGTTTTACCTGCACTCGTTTTTGGTTAAGACTAGATGTTTCAAGGAACAAATTTTAAAAGGCCCAAATCGACAAGTTCGCTACGTCAAAAATCCAACTTTCCACCATTACTAAACTGGAGCAAAGCCATGACTGAAGCAGACTGAAGCAAAGCCATTACTAGAGTAGATTGTAGCACCACCAAGCACAGATGGGAAGGAGTAGGAAGTCTGCAGCGGAATATCCATGCATCTAAGCAATTAAAAGAACTTAGCTCCATGATTAATCTGGAGGCATACATAGCATAGAAACCAAGTTCTTTTAATTGCTTGGACAATTCCTATCTGTTACAGGCTCCATACCCCTACCCGATAGCTTTGTTCCTATGAAGCAATGCCGTAAGTTTGGCGGTTCTTGGCGAAACGAATTTGGCGTTTGGACATTTTATAATTGTTCACGGGGATCTTGGGCCTCAGCCTCCATTATATTTTTGGTGACCAGCCCGAATGTTTTCTTGATTGCCTTTGGCGATCTGGAATGGCAATTCTCCTTCTTGTTTCATAGAAATTGATTTATAGGAGTCCGACCTCAATGACCCTGACCTTTGACCTTAAATAGCTGCAGATCCTGCCCAGTGCCCACGAATCTCCTTCACCCTCCGAAGTGTACCCTGCGTCACATCACACCACCTTGACGGCCACCGGCTGGAGTGCTGCCAACAGACACAAGGCCTGGATGTAATTTTACATTTTAGGCATCAAACTTACCTTCACTCGGCACTTCGACACCACAATATCTAAGGCACACCAGCTGCTGGGGCTGTTGACGCAGGACATGCAGATGCCGTCTCCTAGGCAGACACGGCTTGAGCGCACAGCCACTCCTGCTGCTTCCAATGCTCACGTTCGCTCTGTGATGGGGTGCGGCAGTGTTATCTGGAGCGGCGCCGAAGTCAGTTGCGTGTCTAGACTTGAGCGCTTGTAACGCCAGCTTCTGGTGTAGCTAGTCTCCCGCTCACAGTTTCACTGATTAGTACTGGAATCCAATACTTTTCTAAACTTATCTAAGGTGTAATCCTTCAGGGCCCGTCTCACACCGACTGACATTTGTTTCCTGCATAATGTATTCCATAACCACTCAGACTGAGTGCACGGCACGTCCCCATTCGGTCCACACATCCCTGGTTGCGTCACCCGTCAATATGGTTTATTCTACGCCCAAGGCCCGTGTGCTTGCGGTCCAAAACTGCTTACTGCGACGTTTGCCGGAAAATGTGAACCGATTTCTTTCCTCTGACCCACATGCTGATTTGCTCGAGTCTCAGACATATCCTTGCCATGTAGTGCGTGCATTTGTAATGCGTGGGGGACCCTTCCATCTTCAAGTTTGGTATAGTTAACCTGTTGAGCACTGTGTATGATCGCATTGTGTTTTTTGTTCGTTTGCTGTTTAATGCAAGTGCGAGCGCGTAGCTTTGTGCCTTTTCATGGCTACGAGTAAGTGTGTAATGCAGGTAAGGGCATCCCTAATTGGACATTGCCGTGTGGATGTTCCTTCTGATAAACAATGAACAATACACAATTGGTAGGAACTACACCATCCCCGAGACGATGCTCTCCATGCTCTGAAGCTCTGTCGTCTATAAATGTGATGCATATAATGACCAGATGTTCGACAGCACGAGCCCCTGCAGTCAGAGTAGCATAGCTATGATATGCGTCATGCTTTAAATATATTTGTCGATTCGTTATATTTGTATGGAAGTAACGATCTAAATGGCGAGAGAAAACGAGGGAGGAGAAACGGAATGAATCATTGCACTAAGAAATGAGGAAATTGTTAAAGCCACAGCACACGAAGTGAATAAGAAATGGGGGAAGCTAGTCCCCACTGTCTATTTATCCCTTCAAAACTGACCCTTTCTTAAAAAAAATGTTTTCTGCCATTTCATTAGATGTCTAGAGGAAAATCAACGTTTTCCCTCCCTAAGCCTAAAGGTTTCTAGATGTTCTGCCTCAAATTCTAGAGGGATTTGGGTGGGCCCGATCTGGCAACAGTCCGGACACGACCGCCTACGGAACTGGCCATCGCAGCCCACACCCTCGCGCAAGCAGTGCTGGATATTCAGAGCAGTTCGGAGTGCTCAGTTCATTACAAGTCTGCGATTGTTGCAATTCCGGTCACTCGTGGCTCGGAAGAAGCGGAAGTGGCTCAACACTTGCATCCAATACGGATTCCCGCGCAGGACCAACCCGGTTGCAACACAAAAACCACAATTCATTTTGTGCAGCGCGGTCTCGTGAAATGCCAGCCTGAAACCAATCCGGCTAAGTAAACACCTGGAGACTGCCCACGCTGGGAACAAAAAGGCCGCACACGATCGGAGAGCAGGCTTTAAGACCGTGCGCTCTCTGACAATGGCACAGCTAGTTTTGGAGAAAAGACAGCGATTGGAAACGGAGCACGCTCCATTGACGATTGATGTGGATCGGAGCTGAACGAATGGCACGGTCGATGATATTGAAAGTAAAGGAATCCAGAAAATGAAGAACGGCCTGTAAAATTGGACCTACCATTGTGCAGCGAGTTGCTTGTCTTCACGTGACATGTCCGTAAGAACAAAGTGAAGGAGGATGCTTCAGGTTGTCAGCCAGTAAAGACAACGGAAGCAGTTGGTGTGCTGCAATTGTTGAAAAACGTCTTTGCTAAGCATCAGCTACACCGGCAAGATAGGTTGGCATCACTTTGCACGGATGGGGACGCCGCTATGTTGGTGAGGCGGTCTGGATATTCAGCCCTCGTACGAAAAGAGGCTCCAAGAGCAACAGGAACACACTGCTTATGACAGGCCACGTCATCGACAGGCGGTAGTGCCAAAAACTGTCCCAGCACCTCTGCATAAATGTAATGGACATTGTTGTCAAAGCAGTGAACTTCATTCGAGGTACCACTTGGAGCCACAGATTGTTCAGTCTTCTGTCGGGAGATGGGTTCCGGTGGTGTCGCTCTGCTGTATGACACTGACCCGCGGTGGCTGTCGAGAGGGTGTGTTCCCGCAGGCGTGATCGTACTACCCCAGGAGCTGTCTACGTTCCTACGAGGGAAGAACAACTTCTGTAAGCATTTAGAAAATCAGGACCTAATCCTATCACTCGCATATCTGAATGATGTCTTCTCCCAGTTTAATGATTTGAGCATTTCAATCCAAAGCACGGGTCAATCTAATAGACGGCCGATAGAAGATTGACGCGCTTCTCCTTGAAGTTGCTAGTCTGGAAGCGAAGAGCTGGGAAAGGGAACTACGCCGATTTCCCTCCACTGGACGACATAGTACCCACTGAAGAGACCATGTCTGATGCTATTCGAGATGAAATACTGGGTCAACTTGATGCAGTCATTTGATGGATATTTTGACCACGGGAAGAGTGGATCAGTATTAATGGTATGGCAGCCGTTCAGTCAGACATGATCACATAGACGATGGTACCGTGGAGGGATAGCCTCATCGAATTCAGAACCAAGGAAACAGAGATGCTTGACTTCCCGCTGTTGGAACGTCAGGAGGTTTTTTATAGTAAGATGTTAGGATGCCCAAATCTAGCTACCAGGGCTTTGCAGGTGATCGTTCCATTTGTCGTGCAACCTATGCTTGTACGAGTCGGGTTTCTCGGTTCTGCTAGCGACTAGAGGAAAATATCGAATCCGGCTAGATGATCGCAATCCCACTAATCAAATGCTTTGGTCGGCTGCGACATACCAATACCTTTCCATGTATTCTATTTGATATATTTTTGCTCTTAGTAATACAACCGCATAAATAATGGACAATGTTCTTCTTCCGGAAGGTACATTTTGGTTTCACTAGACAGCGCGACATTCCACAAGGGTGCGCGATAAAGAGGGTTAAGAACCTCTGTAGTGGCTCACCCGAGGTGTTTCTAAAGGTGGGTCCGACCCCCGGAATCTGATGAAATGGTGAAAACTTGAGGCACGTGAAGCGCGGCAAATTGAGGCTTTTGCGTCGTGAACATCTCAAAATGTATCGTTCGATCTAGCGTATTTCTTGTCAAGGACGCACCCCGCCCCCACTCCTGGCTGCACCTCTGAATCCCTGACCTATAGCGATAGCTCTTGTGTTGGATAGCTATAGGTCTTGCGGAGGTGTTTGAGCACATGAAAACGGCACACCATGGCGTTTCGTAGCCAACCGTCGAGCAAGACAGGCGCATGCGAGTACGTTCACCACCAGATAGTCACCCCACGCACAGATAGTCAGCCGCCCACAAACCTGTAATTATGTGGCACCCACCCCATCCCATCCGTAGACCTGCAATTGCGCGGTCCAACCCTCATCACACCCACCGACCTGGCCTCACCTATCGCCAGATAGTTTCCCTGCCCACAGACTTGTAATTACGCGACCCTTACCCACAGGTAACCAACCCGCCGACAGACTTGTAATAACGCAGCTCTCATCCTCATTCTGCCTAGACACCTGTAATTATGCGCCCCTCATCCTCAGATAGTCACCCACCCACATACCTGTAATTACGTGGTCCTCATCCCCAGATATTCACCCCGCCCACAGACCTGTAATTACACAGCCCTCACCGCCAGATAGTCACCCCACTCACATACCTGTAATTACATGGCACTCCACTCCAGATAGTCACCCCACCCACAGACCTGCAATTACACGGCCTTCACTTCCATTCGACATGCTGTACCAGCAGGTAGCGTGTTGGTGTCGACAAGCAAGGCGAGGAGACGGGCAGAGTCAATCACCGCACACATGCCAGGAAAAGAAAAGAGCTCCCATCCATTTGGGGCTCCCATTTGGGCAGACACAAGGAAAGGCTCAATTAAACGCCGAAAATAGCTTGTCATTGCAGTTGGCATCGCAGAAGATCCGGTCAGGCCGCGGTGGCTGGCGACCGGTCTCGCTCCGACGGTTGCGGCCCCCTGTGGCCGATTGGCGTCCTTTTATGAGCGCCATCAATGAGCTCGTATCCCAAGGTCGTTACTGTTAAATGGCCCATCGCCCGCTCCGTCCAACGATAACAAAACGCTGCAGGTGCACTTAAGTTCACGTGACTGATTGGCCCCGATTGTGGTTGCAGGGTTTCATAAACATCTACAAGCAGTTCTTCCCGCAGGGCGACCCGACGCGGTTCGCCACGCTAGTGTTTCGAGTTTTCGACGAGAACAAGGTAAGCGGAGGACTTTCCTCGCAGAGGAAGCTGGACCTCTTATTTGTAACATTTTCGTCATGTATGCCAAATGTTGACGATGAGTGAGCAAAGCTGATCGTTAGTTTTAAGTCTGGCACAGATTGGCTTTCACACGGCAAGCCAATCGGCATTTCCAGCTGAAACAACAGTTCTGAATAGATCTCAGTGGACCGATAGTTTCGCCAAGTTAACAGGTCCTCGCCTCAACCATTGCTCGTCATAATGTCACAGACGCTTCTCGGAATTCTCTGACGACTCCTCGCTATGAAGTCATGGTCTTCCTGCCATGGTTGCGCCAGTAAAACGCCAGTGAATGGTTTACGATAAATTCGGAGAGGGAAACTATTGCAAAAGTAATTATGTCGAACGAGAAATGATGTGTTTATAACAATTCAGAACGCCGGTAGTCACGCAGGACTATTTTCCCAATTATACTCCAATCCTTTTATTTTAGTTGACAAATGCGTCAACTTTTGGCGCCACTGGAATAGGACGGCCTTCTCTATCCGGAAGTATTTGCAAACGCGTACAGCATTTTCTGGGATAACAGTCTATACAGGTCAGTCTAACGCGCCATAGGCAATTTGCGACAACCATTCCAATTTGTGACAAACATGATTCGACACGTGGCATACATACTCATTGGGCAAGAACACAACAGGGAACGTCACATCATTCATGTAAGCATCGGTCAAACAAGGGCCGTTCGTTGAACATAAACAACTTTCCGTATCTATTTTTCTAGATTTGGACATGTATTGTTGCGTAATAGGCTAGATAATGTAGACCTGATATGATTTCTGGGCAGATATGATCATCCATTGCGTAAGCGATCACGATGGACATTGGATATCGAGGCCTACCAAGCTCTTATGACCTTCCACCCACAAAAATAGCAAATGAGAGATAGATACATAGAGATAGAGATAGAGATAGAGATAGAGATAGATATTGAAATAGAAAAATATATAGATAGATATTGAAATAGAAAGATATATAGATAGATATAGACATAGAGATACAGATAGAGATAGAGATAGCGAAAGAGATAGAGATAGATATAGATATAGAGATAGACATAGAGATATAGATAGAGAGGTTTGAAAGTGTACAAATTACATTCCTCCGTAATCCTATTCTTGTGACGCCACCTTCTGCAACCTAATCTGATGGAAGCATTTCTGTCATGCTAATACATGTTGAATTGATCATTCTAGAGGTTAAAGGTTGTGCCCTCACACTGCTCACATGGACGATTCAAGCAGACGAAGTGAATGTTAGCTCCGCTGAGGTTTACCAGCCGAGTACTGTCGTTGTGTGTCGTCTACAGGAATGCGACCCTGGTAAGTGGCAACGCGTGGCCGTACCTACCGGGTGACTGCAGCACCGGATAAAGTCCTCCATCTAACTATCTCTTACTCCCACAGGACGGCAGCATCACATTCGAGGAGTTCATCCGGGCACTGTCCATCACATCTCGCGGCAGTCTCGACGAGAAGCTACACTGTGAGTCAGCGAGCCTGGGGCCATGCTGGGAACGTAGCTCACGGCAGCTGGGAATTGGTAAATTAGCTGTCGCAGTGCAGTAGGAGCGCATGACCAATTTGACCCTGCCCTGAGGTTTATCTGAGGTAACTCACGAAGTGTTCACGATATCGTTTTCAAAATCAGCGTACCTGTTAACAATTGAATGAACGCACATTGTGCCAGCACGTTAAGTTCTAGTCTCTTACAATACGGGAACCAGGGTGGAACAAGGTCAGGTCACGACATCATCTTAATCGAGTTTTAACCCGCGCCGTCTTTCCGGTCAGATCCTCACACCCCGTCTCGGGGGGGCGGTTAGTAACCCCCTCTAAAATCCAAACTGAGCATCGGATGAAAACGAAAGAGGTGTCATCGGAAAGCGTTCGACGAGTAGGGTCCGGGTCTATCCCCCCAAACACGTCCTCCCAAAAGTGACGTCACCAGGAGGCTAGATTTTCACTTTTCACGACTTATATTATGTTTTTGGTCCTGGGGAATTTATTTTGGGTGATATATGAAATAAACAAATGTATTTGGAATGAGAAAAGGACAGCGAAATCGTCCAGGACATTGATTTCTTCGCCCCCCAAAAATACAAATGTTTTTTTTTCCAAAATTTCAATATTTTGAGTATTCAAGTTTTCTTTAATTTTCCTTTTCTAATGGGTAGAGCAGACCGAGAAACGTTGTTGAAAGTCAACTTGCCCTAATAAGAATGCTTACAGTAGCCAGAATCCTCTATTTGAACTGCAATTTGGCAAATACGCAAAATTTATATGTAGTCAAAAACGAACAAAATGAAAAATTCCACCCTTACGTTTCCTTGTATCCATAAAGATAAACAAACGCTGAAAGTTTCATTAAAATATCTGTATCCGTTAAAGCATGACGACTGGTTGAAAGCTTTTGGAGGTGACCTCACTTGACCTTGACTAACTTGTTGACCCTAGATGATATAACTTCAAAATTTTGAAACACCATGTCAAATTGACGTGGGAAAAGGTATGCCAAATTTTGGCGCGCTGCCGTGCTCCGTTCGTCCACTATCCGCGAAAAACATGAGGGGGGGGGAAGGGGGGGGGGGGGCGGTTGAAGACTTCCTCCCGAGACGGGACGGGTTAAGATGTACGCTGACATTATGTGGCATGAAAAACATCACATCAGATGCAGGCACAAGTGAGTGCATAGACAAGTGACCAAAGAGAAGCAAAACATTGTACGATATTGGGTCAGGTTCCTAGGTAAAATGAAGGTCTAAATTGCAGAAATATTTTGTGGTAAGTAGCCTGACTAATTAATATTTCAGAAAAAGATGCCTATAGTGTATATATATATATATATATCACATATGTATGCATGCATATGCATGTATGTACGAATGCATACATACATGTCTTATATCTGCTTTCCAAGGATATTAAAGTAAATGTCAGGTCAGGTCAGTGATATATGACCTGAAGCGTCCTGGTTCCTGATGCTAGCGTCTCGAGCCATATGGGGGTTAAAATGAAGGCTATCACCAAGGAAAAAATGCTAAGCCATGCCAATTTTGTCATAAAGTTCATTTCATACGCCATTGGTATTCACCTGTTGAGTTTGAGAATGTGACATATATCTTCTTTAAAAAATAAATAGTTGGAAAACTTGGTAATTTTGGAAGGGGAGATT
Organism: Imbricaverruca yamaguchii; assembly: GCA_034440575.1. NCBI lineage: Eukaryota > Metazoa > Arthropoda > Thecostraca > Neoverrucidae > Imbricaverruca > Imbricaverruca yamaguchii. The sequence goes on along the minus strand of JAOTOL010001636.1, from coordinate 1,654,598 downwards.
TCTTGGATAAATTATAATCTAACCAAGAAATCTCCCCTTCCAAAAATTACCGAGTTTTCCAACTTAAAAAAAAAAACTTCGAAGCTCTGATAATCATCAGAGCTTTGAAGCACTTGGCATTGCTTCATGACACTGACTACCTCTTCGTGAGTTCAATCTGTCGCATCAAACGTCGTATAGTCTAGATTGTAATTCGTCGCATTCGTCGTTCATGTGGGAGAATATCTCATGCGAATACCTGCGAATGAGAATATCTGTACTGACATATTTTACAATAGACAGTCATTAGTAGTATATAATATAATACTATTTAGTAAATTGTGCTGCCGAAGCTCAACTGATAATCAGATCTCTAGTGTTAGTTAAAATTCAGCTAGAAAAAAAATGTTTCCCATCGTATGACTTCGCCACTAATACATGTTTGGAAATTCATGAATACGTGTATGTGGTCACAAGTTAGGTTCACTCAAAGCGTGCCAAAGTTTCAAATCAACACCAGATCAGGTGACTGAGATATGACCTGAAACGTCCCGAAGGTGTGTTCATTATAGGTGTTATGAAGGCTAAAATTCGGAATATTACGAAGCAAAATTCGCTAAACTGGATTATGCGTGCGCTCCGGGTTCATTTATGATGTGATTGCGGTCCACAAATTATATGTGAAAGCCTTCGCTTGAAGGACAAATTGGAAAGCTGACCAAAGTATGCTTAACCAAAGGCATACAGATGGTATCAATACATTTTGGGTTCCATGGAACCACTTACCTCTTCCTTAGTACCGTCTGTTTAGAACATTGTCATCTTCAAGAGTTCACATGGCTCCAGGTATCTAACCTTCACAGGATCGGTGAAAGAACATCGATCCTATGATTGGTCAAACTTCTCCTTCCATACACTACTAGGGATAGAAAATTATCCCTCACTACGAATGCTAATAATGCAATTGAGGACTGTAGGTACTTATCCATTGTCAGTACCAAAAATTCAGCAACAAGTGGGATCTATATGGATGACAAAACCGTTATTTGTAGGCCACGAGGCGCAAGCGCTATCTCACTTCTGGACTTCCGGTGTGCCATGGTATGCCGCTGAACAGGTTATCCAGCCACAAACATTTCTTTTTACTCTTCCGTTCTGAAAAATATCGTGCAAGGATACAAAATGTCGCTTGTCTTTGACGATGGAGGAAATTACAAATATTGGCACACCTGGCGTTCTATACCGATATTCATTCCTTTAGTTCTATCCCGACTTCTGACTTGCCAATCCTCCCTCACGTACACGTTTTACAGCGTACACCCCTACCGAAGTCATAACACTGCAATCCAATTGTGAAATGGTCGCCGGTCCGTTTACACTGGACCATCTGCTGCCGACGAGTAGATCAGCCCGTGGCAGCAACGACACCTCTCCGACATGGCAATCAGCTCATCGGCATACACACACCCTCAAAGCGGCCAATCGACACTCGTCTCACGCTTCATTGACAAAGAGCGGCGCCGGCATCGACCGTGGGCGCGTCGTTTCTGTCGCCGTGACACGACCCATTGATTGTCACGTCAGTGAGGATTGGCGAGGTGGAGCGCGGCTCTCAACGGGGGGGGGGGAGGGTCAGACATAGAGACCGACCTCCACACCCCGGCCACGCCCTGTCAGTGGGGGCTGTTGGACTGGCGCCGCCCCCACTGACGGGACGGATATTAGGCCGGCCGGCCCGGCCACGCCCGTCAGCATGCCCCAGCGGTCCCAAGCCGACGACAGGCGCGCACATTAACCCTCACTAAGCCGGGGGAGGGGACAGGGAGCTCGAGAGGGCCTCCCCTCGGTTTTCTGTGATAGCGACCTAAGTGCATGCAGAAACACATAAGTTTGCGTGCCTTGTGTTCTTGTGTATCTTTGCATACATATCTAAAGCAAGTTTCAATTTAAGATCACTGAAGGCGATTGACCTAGGACGGGTCAATGAGGATATTGGTGGAAATATTGAATGTGTAGTCAATTCAATCCAATAAAAACATTCAGTGTGTCGGAGTAGGTACGATCTTTAAAAACGAAAACAAATTCATAGCATGTTATTTCAAAAAGGTATTTAACTCTGTATAGTTCACGAAGAGAAAACCTTAATGCCAGCACCGTGTATTCCTCAGCGATCCGCGGTAACCAGACTGGCCCCAGCACCGCCCACACCCCTCCACCCCCCCCGGGTCAACTCGACCACCGCTCCCGCGTTTCCGACACCCCCGATCGCTGATTGGTCCATCCCGCACACGCCCCACCACGCCACGTATCCGGCCGGCCCGTCCGGGTCACGAGGTCGCTGCACTGGATGACTCATCTGCTGGCATCCTGGGGCTAGTACCAGTGCCACCTCACATGCAATCTCACTACAGTCTGATACCACACGATTTTAGTTAAGGTCGACGTTACTGATCTGAGGTGGGGCCAATTTTCACGTTTGTTCCGTAATGAATGGAAAAGTGGTACTTGAGGTAATTTTTCATACAGAAAATGATGGCGGAAAGTGCCGTAGTCATTCTGGTTTACAACATCTCAATGGTCTGATACATAGGTCAACCATATATATATATATATTCTACGCAATGTCATAATGTATCGAGTCTTCCTGTTCCTCGTTAAGTGGAAACGAAATTAAGTTTCAGTGTCACCTAAGTCGTACAAGACGACTTTGCATGCTCACCCAATGACCTGAGATGACCTGGTCTCGTTCGATCTGACCTTATGTGATCTAATTTTATCTTTCCATGAAATTACTCCCCAAACACCGTGCACGTAGACGAAGATCATGTGTTGGATATTTTACACAGATACTTCAGTGTCGAATCAGTTATTCACGGATGCAAACTTTGTATGGTTCTAAAATGAGGTACTTGTTTTATGTTCAAGCTTGAACAACCTTGATCGGATCATGGGACGTGACCTGACGTGCCAATAGAATGTCCATATATTAAACGTACGTAAACGCGCATGTATTTACTTGACAAGTTATCCTGAAAGGCCTTAGACATAGATAGACCATCAACACAATAAATGCCATACCACCGGTTTAAAATATTGTGACCTCAGAGGACCTAAGAATAGCCAAACACGAAGAAATATGCTATCATTTGAGCTCTAGGCTATATTGGTTTCCCAATGACGACTCCCCAATGTTTCTATCACGCATGGTTCGGGACCTGGTTTTATAGCCACCACCAGCAAGAGTCGCCGCTGCTGCCGGTGTCATTGGCTGAACGGATATAGCTGCACAGCAGACACAGATCACACGGCATACACAGCAAACACAGCTGCACAGCAGATACAGGTCATACGACATACACAGCAAACACAGCTGCACAGCAGATACAGGTCATACGACATACACAGCAAACAAACCAGCAAACAGGTCACACACATACACAGCAAACAACTGCACAGTAGACACAGGTCACAGGGCATACACAGCAAACGCAGCTGCACAGCAGACACAAGTGACAAGGCATACAAATCATACACGGCTGCACCGTAGACACAGCAGACACCGATCACACAGCATACACAGCAAACAAAGCAGACATCAGATACAGATCACACGGCATACACAGCAAACACAGCTGCACAGCAGACACAGCAGACATGGGTCACACGGCATACACAACAAACACAGCTGTACAGCAAACACAGGTGACAAGGCATACACAGCATACACAGCTGCACCGCAGACACAGCAGACACAGATCACACGGCATACGCAGCAAACATAGCTGCACAGCAGGCACGTCAAGCAGCCACAATATCCGCCGCAGCCGCCATAGCCACCAGAACCGACTCAGCAGACAATCGTCAGAACCGACCCAGCGGACAGTCGTCAGAACAGACTCAGCAGACATCCACTAGAACGGCCTCAGCCACAACCGCAGGCTGTGGGCGGCGCCGGACGTGCGGCGGCTGGCTGCGCTCCCGTGTCGCTCCCGTGTCGCTCCCGTGTCGCTCCCGTGTCGCTCCCGTGTCGCTCCCGTGTCGCTCCCGTGTCGCTCCCGTGTCGCTCCCGTGTCGCTCCCGTGTCGCTCCCGTGTCGCTCCCGTGTCGCTCCCGTGTCGTTCCCGTGTCGCTCCCGTGTCGCTCCGGTGTCGCTCCGTGTCGCTCCCGTGTCGCTCCCGTGTCGCTCCCGTGTCGCTCCCGTGTCGCTCCCGTGTCGCTCCCGTGTCGCTCCCGTGTCGTTCCCGTGTCGCTCCCGTGTCGCTCCCGTGTCGCTCCCGTGTCGCTCCCGTGTCGCTCCCTGTGTCGCTCCCGTGTCGCTCCCGTGTCGCTCCCGTGTCGCTCCCGTGTCGCTCCCGTGTCTCGTGTCGCTCCCGTGTCGTCCCGTGTCGCTCCCGTGTCGCCCCCCTGTGTCGCTCCCGTGTCGCTCCCGTGTCGCTCCCGTGTCGCTCCCGTGTCGCTCCCGTGTCGCTCCCGTGTCGCTCCCGTGTCGCTCCCGTGTCGCTCCCGTGTCGGCTCCCGTGTCGCTCCCGTGTCGCTCCCGTGTCGCTCCCGTGTCGCTCCGTGTCGCCCCGTGTCGCTCCCGTGTCGTCGCGTGTCGCTCCCGTGTCGCTCCCGTGTCGCTCCCGTGTCGCTCCGCCGCTCCCGTGTCGCTCCCGTGTCGCTCCCGTGTCGCTCCCGTGTCGCTCCCGTGTCGCTCCCGTGTCGCTCCCATGTCGCTCCCGTGTCGCTCCCGTGTCGTTCCCGTGTCGCTCCCGTGCCGCTCCCGTGTCGCTCCCGTGTCGCTCCCGTGTCGCTCCCGTGTCGCTCCCGTGTCGCTCCGTGTCCCGTGTCGCTCCGTGTCGCCCCGTGTCGCTCCCGTGTCGCTCCCGTGTCGCTGTCGCTCCCGTGTCCGTCGCTCCCGTGTCGCTCCCGTGTCGCTCCCGTGTCGCTCCCGTGTCGCTCCCGTGTCGCTCCTGTGTCGCTCCCGTGTCGCTCCCGTGTCGCTCCCGTGTCGCTCCCGTGTCGCTCCCGTGTCGCTCCCGTGTCGCTCCCGTGTCGCTCCTGTGTCGCTCCCGTGTCGCTCCCGTGTCGCTCTCGTGTCGCTCCCGTGTCGCTCCCGCCGCGTCCGTCCGACATGTCGACGCTGGTCCGGTATATCGATGTGTGGCACGAGCGAGACGCGACCCACTGGCAGGACCCACTCGGCTAATGTCAAAGGTCACAAGCCGGAGGACTCGCGGCCGCTGTCGTGACGCTGTCCCATGCCAGAAAATGCCGGACGGCGATGTGGAGAAATGCCCAGCACGAGCGATGGCGAACCAGAGAACGACGAAGCTATGCGCAATCAGGGCCGGCGGAACGCATCGCGGGAAGTGGGTGGGAGGCGCCGTACTGAGACGTCTATTTTGTTCGGTGTCGTAATGGGTGGCGTTGGAGTCAATTTGTTGTCACTCACGCGGCAATATTGTCCTACGCACGGTCAGCTGGGAATTGTGGCATCCGGCGGCAAAGCTACACCAGGGATTTTGGATCGGCGGGGGAGGTTTTGGTTGATTTTGTCGTGCGAGGTCACGATGCGGTGCTATGAAATTAAATCCGGCGTCATTCCTCTTAAGATACGGCCATGATTTAGCTACTTGCAACATCCGTTTGTGCGCCAAATTTTCCGTCTCATATTTTATGAGACATGACCACTTATGGACCTTTGGCTGTACTTTCGGGAGTTTGGTAATGGGTTTGTGGCTTCTGACAATTGTTTCGTTTATGCAATGTGAATGATCACAGGGCTGGAAGAAGCCAAATAACTCCATGCTATCGGTCAGGCTACAAATGACCAAGCGGGGCGCCACGGTCTCAGACATACAGTATTTTGCCAAGGTAGGGTTTTAGTACTGACGACGCGCCTGCGAGTTTGCAGTGGGACAATGGGAAATATTTCATTTGGGCAGTGTTCACACATTCCGCTGCCCTGCGGTTGTTATGCTTATCAAAAGTATGACGGTTCTTGCTGGCTGCGGAACAAATGTGTTTTTCTAAAGTTAGAATTAACTTGCGCAAGGAGGGGAGGGAGGGTTGTAATCTTCGGAGCTCTTGCAGAATGAATAAAAGAAACTGCTTGTGTAAACGTGCTGCAGTTTTTGGTGTATTGCGGGGTGTTGCGCGCTAGTGTCGCAGCTAGGAATGTCTTGTGGTGCCCTATCACCAACAAAATGTGATGTGGACCACGCGCACGAAGCGGGTCGAACATGCGAGTGCACTTACTGAAGTTTTCGCCGAAGTGCCTGGGTGTCGCCCATGAAGGTGCTCGGTAGAGGTGCCTGTGTGTCGCACATGAAGGTGCTCGGTCGAGGTGCCTGTATGTCGCACATGAAGGTGCTCGGTAGAGGTGCCTGTGTGTCGCACATGAAGGTGCTCGGTAGAGGTGCCTGTGTGTCGCACATGAAGGTGCTCGGTCCAGGTGCCTGTATGTCGCACATGAAGGTGCTCGGTAGAGGTGCCTGTGTGTCGCACATGAAGGTGCTCGGTCGAGGTGCCTGTGTGTCGCACACAAGGTGCTCGGTGAGGTGCCTGTGTGTCCAAGGTGCTCGGTAGGTGCCTGTGTCGCCCATGAAGGTGCTCGGTAGAGGTGCCTGTGTGTCGCACATGAAGGTGCTCGGTAGAGGTGCCTGTGTGTCGCACATGAAGGTGCTCGGTCCTGTCGCAGGTGCTCGGTAAGGTGCCTGTGTGTCGCACATGAAGGTGCTCGGTCGAGGTGCCTGAATTAGATCCATTAGTGAGCTTCGCTCGTGTCGCCCTTGTTTACGTTTTCGTCCGATCGGAACGGATCGCATGCTGTCGACCCAACTTCGACCGATCTTCGGGGCCGCGCGCCGCCCCGGACCGTCGAGCGGTCGCTCGGCCAATCACGGACCAGCGCCGTCGGCCCCTACTACGCAGCTCCACTGACCACGTGACCACCGTGGCCGGCGCTCCACCGTCACGTGACCACCGTCACGTGACCACCGTGACCGGCGGCGCGCGTGCACCGCTCCGCAGCTTCGTGCTCCCGACGGTGGCGAGGTCGTGTCGTGACTGCCGGCGGCATGGAAGTCGCTGTCGGTAGGAGCCGTAGCGGCCGCGCCGCCATCGCGTCCCCCCCCCCCACCAGCAGGGGTTGCGGTGTGGCCAGGGATGCCGTGCGAGTCGGCGCGTGCAGATTCACCGGCACCATGATGTCATTAACGATCACACGACGAGCCGCCGGCGGCGGACGTCCGTCGATTTGTCCGACCACACTGACGACTGGGCCGGCCAGACCGCCGCCCACCGACATGGTGACTGACGGCGATACACTGACTGTAGCTCGTGTGGGTGGCTCGTGATGACTGACGGTGATACACTGACTGTAGGTCGTGTGGGTGGCTCGTGATGACTGACGGCGATACACTACTCAGTGTGATGACTGGTGGCGATACACTGACTGTAGCTCGTGATGACTGACGGCGATACACTGACTGTAGCTCGTGTGGGTGGCTCGTGATGACTGGCGGCGATACACTGACTGTAGCTGGTGATGACTGACGACGATACACTGACTGTAGGTCGTGTGAGTGGCTCGTGATGACTGGCGGCGATAAACTGACTGTAGCTCGTGATGACTGGCGGCGATACACTGACTGTAGCTCGTGTGGGTGTCCCGTGATGACTGACGGTGATACACTGACTGTAGCTCGTGTGGGTGGCTCGTGATGACTGGCTGGCGATACACTGACTGTAGCTCGTGTATGACTGACGACGATACACTGACTGTAGGTCGTGTGGGTGGCTCGTGATGACTGGCGGCGATACACTGACTGTAGGTCGTGTGGGTGGCTCGTGATGACTGACGGCGATACACTGACTGTAGGTCGTGTGGGTGGCTCGTGATGACTGGTGGCGATACACTGACTGTAGCTCGTGATGACTGACGACGATACACTGACTGTAGCTCGTGTGGGTGGCTCGTGATGACTGGCGGCGATACACTGACTGTAGCTCGTGATGACTGGTGGCGATACACTGACTGTAGGTCGTGTGGGTGGCTCGTGATGACTGGCGGTGATACACTGACTGTAGGTCGTGTGGGTGGCTCGTGATGACTGACGGTGATAAACTGACTGTAGGTCGTGTGGGTGGCTCGTGATGACTGACGGTGATACACTGACTGTAGCTCGTGATGACTGGTGGCGATACACTGACTAGCGTGGTGTTTATTCGACCCACGGCTGGTACGGACTGGGTTGTTCCGTAGTGGCGGGGATACACTGACTGTACAGCTCGTGATGACTGGTGGTGATACACTGACCGCAGCTGGTATGGGTGGGTGTGGAGAGTGCCGCAGCCGTGTTCCGCTCTCCCCGGAGATTTTGACGCCCTCTCAGACCGCCGCCGCCGCCTTCCGCGACGCCCTCTCACGCCGGCTCCCAAACTGCCGCCGGGCCTCTGTGCTTGGGTCATATCAACGTCAGATCCTCGGCGGGAAAATCGGAAGAAAACAACCTCTGGCTTGATAATCTGGACATAGATGTGTTGTGTGTGTCGGAAAGTCGGCACCATCAAGATGTGCTGGATGGTTTGCTTGTGTGTCCTGGGTGGCGGGGCGCGGGGCGACATGGCGGCGCCTGGACGCGGTCAACATGTTGTCCGACAACATGATGACGGAGTGGCCGCCGTGCGCAAGCTGGCACGTCAAGCTGAAGAGAGATGAAGGAAACTTGTCCGTGTAGAGCCCGCCATACAATCCCTGTGGATAAAAGTGACCGGCGGCTGGTCACAAAGCGGCATTGCGGGGTCGGTATACCGACCACCGTCCGACTCTGTAGTGACCGGCGGCTGGTCACAAAGCGGCATCGTGGGGTCGATATACCGACCACCGTCCGGCTCTGTAGTGACCGGCGGCTGGTCACAAAGCGGCATCGTGGGGTCGATATACCGACCACCGTCCGGCTCTGTAGTGACCGGCGGCTGGTCACAAAGCGGCATTGTGGGGTCGATATACCGACCATCGTCCTGGTCTGCGAGTCGCGCCATTGCCATGTTCGCTGGCAAGTTGCACGGGACTAGGATGGTGGGCTAACCAATGTATTCCTCAAGCGATTTGGATGTTGATGTCGTCAATAGGAGTGGCGGTGGCTTATTCGGTAGGGCGTTGGACTCTTGCTGCTGCTGGTGAGATTCGTGAGTTCGAACCCCACAGCCGACGGGATGACCGAGTCCGTCCGCGATCAATCGGCGTGAGAGGTTGTCGACGCCACAGAGCCTAGCAGTTGAATGTGTAGTACAATACTGTAGGGCTCGTCTTCTTTTTCTAATGTTGTGAGTATCGCCATATATATATATATATATATATATATATATATATATATATATATATATATATATATATGGGTGTATGCATGTGTATGTGCGTGTGTGTGTGTGTATATGTGTGTGTGTGTGTGTGTGTGTGTGTGTGTGTATATATGTGCGTGTGTATATGTGTGTATATGTGTGTATGTGTATGTGTATGCATATATATATATATATATATATATATATATATATATATATATATATATATATATATATATATATGTATATATATACATATATATATATATATATATATATATATATATACATATGTACATAGATGATGCGAAATCGAGCTAGAAACGAATAAGAAAACGACACAGCTATAACAGAGCTGCTCCGTCAGCTCTATAGTCCTTTCGATAACAGCATTAAAAAATATGAATTGTTTGCAAAATGTTCATTCAGATGTTCTCTGTAGGATAGCCGATCGCTCAGGGCGACGTGGATGAAACGAACCGCTGGCCGCACAGGTATTTGTTGACCGTACAACCGTATTGCCATCTTCGAACGGTGACATGATGAAGCCGGCGGCAGAAGTGATCAGCCACCGTTTTGGAAGTAGAAAAACCGGACACCGTTCACAATATCCCACATTTCCAATCAGGCTTCGGCCGTGAGTACCTGCTTCTCAACGGTCGGTGACTGTACACGACCAAAGAGGCAATCCATCATCATCATAAAGTGATCTCCCAATACTTTATGATAGTTCGTTTTCGATGACATGGATCATAATTGGAACTAGCGCGGCGCTAAGACCGCCTAATGCGCTAATCCTTTGTGCAGCGGAATTGTGGACGCACTTTGGAGATACATGATTTATCATACGGACATGAAAAACGCGGTCATTGGATTGTGGCTTCACGACACACTCAGCAGCTGAGGCCATATGGCGTCGTCTGCCTCTCGTCCTGGCAGAAGGGCGGGCACCGCGAGGAATCGAACCCCGTACCCCTGGCTTGCCAGACGCTCAGCTTAACCACTGAGCTATCGACTCTCCGGAAGCAGTCGCACAGGAAGCTTTTTGTCAAGAATGTCCCACGGGTCCAAGTATTTCGTGACTCTACATTTTCTTGAGTATACCGTGCCGCCACACAGTGTCATATACAGTCTCTATGTCAAAAAGGAATGCTCCCACGTGCCTGTTTTGCATAAAGTTCCGCACTATTTCTGCATCGAGTCGCGAGACGTGTTCTACGGCACTACAATTCTTCCTGAACACACATTACGAGCCTGTAAGGATGCATCGTTTGTCCAGGATCCAGCTGAGGCGAACACTTACCATTCGTTCCATCAGTTTGCGGAGGCATGGTGTACGATAAATGGGACGGCAATGCAAAGGGTCACGGCCATTCTTGCCTGGATGTATTCTCTCCAAGGGACGAGGAAGTGGCCGCTAAGCCAAAATGGGTTGAAACAGACGAGACGGGAAACAAGGCGTAGAGTGAGAGTAGGTGCATCTGTTTATTTACTGGATGGTTTTCAACGCATATTTTTCACGGTCACGGCTAATGGCGCCGCCCACACTGTTTCGCCGGTGGGCCGCGGGATTGGAAAATGTCCCGAGTGGTGCGAGTGTTGAACCTGGGACTTTTGGTACCCTGAGCTCAACATCTGAACCACTCGGTCATCTCCACCCCACGTCCATGTGTCATTCTTCCGGTTACCGCAGTAACTGTAGCTAGCCAGTAGCCAGTGCTTCATTTGCCCATGCAACAATCTTAAACTCTGCAATTAAGCACAAAAAACATTGATATATACATTGCACATAATGTAGGTATGGTAAGCAGCATTCGGCGCAATTAGAAGCACTGAACGAGCGAGTGTAAGAGACGGGCTATGTCGCTCCTCTGTTGCTGGCACAGCATCGCGCACCATACCGCGACAGGAATCTTATAATTCAACCACAACTGCACTCTCTCGTCTACCAGCGAAGAAACTCATCGTATTGTTCTCGATTCTCGCTCGCGCTCGAAAGTGCAGCGATTTCACAACGAACTAAAACGCGATTCTACAACCCGACACAGCACCTGAAATTTGGGACGCATGCTCCACGTTCGGCAACGGAGACTCTCGGCGAAGAAAAAATGCATTCAATGCCAGCATATGTGCATTGGAAAACAATACGTGTCGGCCGAAATTGGTTGTAATGCTGCCGACATCGAACTAATCATCTGACAGTTATGGCACGTGCACTCGTGTCTCAAACACAAGTACGCTGTTCCGAATTGTCCGGTTAGCATATGTGCGTCATGTCCCGCGGTCCTGTTTGTCTCGAGCCTTCCCGATCAATGTAAATAGCGTACCACCGTTCAACGCGGCACACTCTATATTGACACTAGCCACATAGTGTCCGGCCTCTGGGCATGTAGATCACGTGACATGGCGACATGGCCACGTGGTCAGCGGCTGGCTGGCCCTTAGTCGGCTCAGGCTAGATCGGCGGCGACCAAGTTCCGCAAGAAGCATATCTTCTTGAATGAGATTCAAGGAAAAAAATGCTGTGGTGAAAGTTGCTAAGCATCACAATTAAAAAAACAGGCTCGATTCCGAGTGAAGAAAGTAGGAATTGAAACGCTGCAGCAAAAAAAAATCACTAAGGTTTGAAGCGATTGGTCTGGCCTATCGCACTGGGACGGAGGGGGGACGGGCCTGGCCACCCTTATCAGCCTTTCCCGTACGCACAGGGGAATATACTTAATCGGTCTTCATCTGTGCGGATGATTGCGCTTTGTCGTAAACACAGGGGAATATACCTAATCGACCCTCACCCTCGCTGGCTACTGCCTTTTGCCGTAAATATAGGGCAATGGAACTAATCGGTCTTTAACTCTGCTGATGATTGTCTTTTGCTGGCGTTATCGAGCACACGCTGGCTTTCAAGTCTGCAATATTAAAGAGTGGAGGTATATTTTATCTTGTCGTATAGGTAGACTCAGCAGCACTAGGATGTATCGAGTACCGTGAATGTGATCAACGTGACCTAGATAAACAAAATACATATAATAACCTAGGTAAATGGAGCTCATGCTAAGGCGACACACAAGGATGACATGGTTGGAATAAGTATGAACTGACCATACTCACCGTCATGCATGAGCAAAAGTCCAATACCTCCCGACAGAATTTCTGATGCTGCTGCGAAATGCGGTCCACAGATTCGATTTATCCTGACTTCGCGGTCAATGCTGGGATTGCGAGATTTCCTCAGTCGAGGATCGTGGCGGGAGTACTAAATCAATTGGATGTCACCGGTAGAAGTTAGCGACAAAGAACCACGACTGATAAAATGCTACTGCACACCATCCCCGTAGAACATCAGGACATGTGCGGATGGCAGCTCCTTCAGGGTCAGCTCGGCTTGTGCGTGTTGGATGGCATAGGTATCTGTGTGTTCCTGCTGTGGCATTCGTGTGGCATTCGCCTGTGTGTTCCTGCTTCACGTGCGCGTACTGGTGACTAATTGATGCCTATTTGAATGGGTATATTGTCTCCTGGTCACTAGGCATAGCACTTATGTGAGCCCAGTGACATATAAATCATGACTGAATGTGATCCAACCAAGGCTGAATTGCACACAAATCACAAAAAGGATGGCTGATGTATGATTATTACAGAAAATGATTGTGCTATATTTCTAAGGCGATGAATTGTTTTAGGCTAGAATCAAGAGGTATCAAGGCGAGCGGCCAAGAAAGGGAAATTCAGTCGTGCATACATCTGCGGACGCAAGAAAAACACTCCTAAATAATACTAAGCAAAGCAGGGCAATGGACAACGACCAGACAAAGGAGAAACGAACCGACTCAAGGCCTCTCGAAGATTGCTCCCACCCGAAAACATGAAAAAGATGGAGAGATAGCAGGAAACCTTTTCGGCTGGGGGAGTAATAAAGCTGCCCATTTCATTCAGACAAAGCACCAATGCACCCGGGGGACAAACCTCTGCCAAAAGACATCGCCTTATGCCATCCAACATCCGCCGGGATATGGCTTCAGGGTCGAGCACCACAAGCGAGCCTGCATCGCCTCCACATCCCATAAATGCGCTTCCAAGCAAAGCATGCAGTTCAATAGCCATCATCGGCAAGTTGACCGTCGTATTATGAACTAAGAGTGGCTTATTGATGACGTTTGCCGGTACTTTTAGGGTCGTGGTTATGGGTGTCTATCGCTCCACATCTAATGCCGCAGTACGAGCAAGCGGTGCACGAATTTACGAACCGTGAATATATAGCATTTGTCTTTTCATACCGGAGTCGAAAGGAACGAGGGGGTGGAGAGGTCAGCTCAACTGCTGATATCATACAGCGGGACAGTCGAACATAGCTGGCGGACGTGACATCACAACGGGAATAAACACAGAAGCTTCGCCAACGCCAGTTTGGATGTTCAAACGGCATTGCGTTGTACTTTGCGCCCACCTTAAATGTTTTGTAATACATCCGTGTCGGTGCCTTGCGGGAACATTTTTCCATTAAGAAACTGTTTCACCTAGGAAACAATGTACACTTTTCTGGGTGAACAGAGTGCAACAATATGCACCGAAGGACATGGAACCCCGAAATGAAAACATGGGTGTAAACTTATGAACAATAGCACGCGATTAAAACAATAATACGTGTGTCGTCGTGCGAGGGGGAAACCTCCTCCAGGATACAAATACACAATTGTATTACCACGGTCAGGAGAGCACCATCGGCCGGGACTCAGCGCAGCGTTGTCGTACGGACCGATCGTGGGACTCCACTTTTGAGATGAATAACACTTCTATTTACGACATTTCTGCCCGCCCGGGATAAATTCCGTGCCGGTGGTGTGTTGCCGGCGGGCGTCGGGCACCACGTGGCCAGAATACGCCCCATCACACCGTAACAGGCTATCCGCCGATGAGCGGCCTACACGCCGCGGCGGCCTGTCCAGACCAGTCTTGTGTCTGGGCCGGGGCGGTCATCATGGCAGCCGGTGCAGGAGGGGTCACCGTGGCGACCTGTCCAGACCAGTCTTGTATCTGGGCCGGGGCGGTCATCATGACAGCCGGTGCAGGAGGGGTCACTGTGGCGACCTGTCCAGACCAGTCACGTGTCCGGGCCGGGCCGGTCGGTCACGGCAGGCGCCTCGGTTGTCGGCGCCGTAGCTGCCGACAACCGAGCCGCGTCGGTGCCCGCTGAAGCCAGCCCTGTGTACCGCGGCTGCCGACAACCGAGCCGCGTCGGTACCCGCTGAAGCCAGCCCTGTGTACAGCGGCGCCAACCGACCGGAAGTCCGACAAAGCGTCAGCAGTTCTGACGAGCTGAATCGTGACAGCCGGCGGAGCGGCGCTGTCGCTCCACCGCTGCGGCGGAGACGTGGCACGAGCCGGCGGAGACGTGGCACGAGCCGGGGGAGACGCGGCACGAGCCGGGGGAGACGCGGCACGAGCCGGCGGAGACGTGGCACGAGCCGGCGGAGACGTGGCACGAGCCGGCGGAGACGTGGCACGAGCCGGCGGAGACGCGGCACGAGCCGGGGGAGACGCGGCACGAGCCGGCGGCAGCGGCGATCCTTTAGTGCCCCTTAAAGCTGATCGCTGTGGATGGAAAGTGAGCCGACGTAGTTGGAAAACAAGCGAGATCGAAAACGGCCCATTTTCCTGGAAAACGACCTAGTTTAACTGGCGAGCTTTGACGGTCGGCTTTACGTATGTATTTCCTCCAGCCATCCAATGGCTTGATTTCATGTTGTCTGGCGACAGGAAGATAATTCAAAAGTTACAAGTCATTTGGGTTGAGGGTTCATAAGATTTTCCTAGCTATCAAAAACGTTAACAATCCAATGATAATGCTTCTGATAATTTTGCACCATTCGTATGAAATAGCTTCATAGTTGGGACAAAGTGCTTCTTGATGGTAACCATTCGTAGCCGTAAGGATAGCGACGGGGGTCGTGTCCCCTAAACATCGTGAAGCTTAGCATTACGCCTTTAGACGTTGCATGGAAAGAAAAGAACACGCCACCAAAAAGAGCATGTCACCCCCTCCCACGCCTTACCCAAAGTCCGTGGTGCCTTATATGATGATAGATTTTGATTGAAAGCAATACGAGTCATCTAACCGTTTCATCAACAATCTCCCTTTCTAATTCACCTCCATACTCTCTGTCCTTTTCACTCTCCCTCTCTCTCTCTCTCTCCTCTCTCTCTCTCTCTCTCTCTCTATCTCTCTATCTCTCTATCTCTCTATATCTCTATCTCTCTATCTTTCTATCTCTCTATCTCTTCTCTCTCTCTCTCTCTCTCTATCTCTCTATCTCTCTATCTCTCTATTCTCTATATCTCTATCACTCTATCTCTCTATCTCTCTCTATCTCTATCTCTCTCTCTCTCTCTTTCAATCTCTACGAACTCCACTTTTTTTCCGGTTCTCTCCTTTTCCCAATTCCTCCTCTTTCCATTCTCCATCCAGATCCCGAATCCGCCTCTCTCCAGTTGCCACATCCACTGCCGCGTTCTGTTTGTCTTTACGCCGAATGCTGGCGAAAGTGACGCGGGAACATTCCGTCGTACCACTAACTTTCGGAGCTGTATTTCATGTTGGAGCATACAAATGGGGTCGTCCCCTCCATATCGGCAGCGAATTGTCGAGTGGGATTTGTCGGCGGGTCGCATACCGAACAGAGAGCAGACGGTGCAGTATCATACTGGTGGGTTATGGCCCACGGTCCAGTGGCGGTGCGGTGTCACACTGGTGGGCTATGGCCCATGGTCCAGTGACGGTGCGGTGTCACACTGGTGGGCTATAGCTCCATGGTCCAGTGGCGGTGCGGTGTCACACTGGTGGGCTATAGCTCCATGGTCCAGTGGCGGTGCGGTGTCACACTGGTGGGCTATGGCTCCATGGTCCAGTGGCGGTGCGGTGTCACACTGGTGGGCTATGGCTCCATGGTCCAGTGGCGGTGCGGTGTCACACTGGTGGGCTATGGCTCCATGGTCCAGTGGCGGTGCGGTGTCACACTGGTGGGCTATAGCTCCATGGTCCAGTGGCGGTGCGGTGTCACACTGGTGGGCTATGGCCCACGGTCCAGTGGCGGTGCGGTGTCACACTGGTGGGCTATAGCTCCATGGTCCAGTGGCGGTGCGGTGTCACACTGGTGGACTATGGCCCATGGTCCAGTGGCGGTGCGGTGTCACACTGGTGGGCTATAGCTCCATGGTCCAGTGGCGGTGCGGTGTCACACTGGTGGACTATGGCCCATGGTCCAGTGGCGGTGCGGTGTCACACTGGTGGGCTTATGGCTCCATGGTCCAGTGGCGGTGCGGTGTCACACTGGTGGGCTATGGCTCCACGGTCCAGTGGCGGTGCGGTGTCACACTGGTGGACTATGGCCCACGGTCCAGTGGCGGTGCGGTGTCACACTGGTGGGCTATGGCCCATGGTCCAGTGGCGGTGCGGTGTCACACTGGTGGACTATGGCCCATGGTCCAGTGGCGGTGCGGTGTCACACTGGTGGGCTATGGCCCACGGTCCAGTGACGGTGCGGTGTCACATTGGTGGGCTATGGGCCACGGTCCAGTGGCGGTGCGGTGTCACACTGGTGGGCTATGGCTCCATGGTCCAGTGGCGGTGCGGTGTCACACTGGTGGGCTATAGCTCCATGGTCCAGTGGCGGTGCGGTGTCACACTGGTGGACTATAGCTCCATGGTCCAGTGGCGGTGCGGTGTCACACTGGTGGGCTATGGCCCACGGTCCAGTGGCGGTGCGGTGTCACACTGGTGGACTATGGCTCCATGGTCCAGTGGCGGTGCGGTGTCACACTGGTGGGCTATAGCTCCATGGTCCAGTGGCGGTGCGGTGTCACATTGGTGGGCTATGGCTCCACGGTCCAGTGGCGGTGCGGTGTCACACTGGTGGGCTATGGCCCATGGTCCAGTGGCGGTGCGGTGTCACACTGGTGGACTATGGCCCATGGTCCAGTGGCGGTGCGGTGTCACACTGGTGGGCTATGGCTCCACGATCCAGTGGCGGTGCGGTGTCACACTGGTGGGCTATGGCCCATGGTCCAGTGGCGGTGCGGTGTCACACTGGTGGGCTATGGCTCCATGGTCCAGTGGCGGTGCGGTGTCACACTGGTGGACTATGGCTCCATGGTCCAGTGGCGGTGCGGTGTCACACTGGTGGACTATGGCTCCATGGTCCAGTGGCGGTGCGGTGTCACACTGGTGGACTATGGCTCCATGGTCCAGTGGCGGTGCGGTGTAACACTGGTGGGCTATGGGCCATGGTCCAGTGGCGGTGCGGTGTCACACTGGTGGGCTATGGCCCATGGTCCAGTGGCGGTGCGGTGTCACAC
Source organism: Imbricaverruca yamaguchii (assembly GCA_034440575.1). Lineage (NCBI taxonomy): Eukaryota > Metazoa > Arthropoda > Thecostraca > Neoverrucidae > Imbricaverruca > Imbricaverruca yamaguchii. Next base: position 1,636,943 of record JAOTOL010001636.1, on the reverse strand, counting down.
TGGTGGACTATGGCCCATGGTCCAGTGGCGGTGCGGTGTCACACTGGTGGACTATAGCTCCATGGTCCAGTGGCGGTGGTGTCACACTGGTGGGCTATGGCTCCATGGTCCAGTGGCGGTGCGGTGTCACACTGGTGGGCTATGGCTCCATGGTCCAGTGGCGGTGCGGTGTCACACTGGTGGACTATGGCCCATGGTCCAGTGGCGGTGCGGTGTCACACTGGTGGACTATGGCCCATGGTCCAGTGGTGGTGCGGTGTCACACTGGTGGGCTATGGCTCCATGGTCCAGTGGCGGTGCGGTGTCACACTGGTGGGCTATGGGCCCACGGTCCAAGTGGCGGTGCGGTGTCACACTGGTGGGCTATGGCCCATGGTCCAGTGGCGGTGCGGTGTCACACTGGTGGGCTATGGCCCATGGTCCAGTGGCGGTGCGGTGTCACACTGGTGGGCTATGGCTCCATGGTCCAGTGGCGGTGCGGTGTCACACTGGTGGGCTATAGCTCCATGGTCCAGTGGCGGTGCGGTGTCACACTGGTGGGCTATGGCTCCATGGTCCAGTGGCGGTGCGGTGTCACACTGGTGGACTATAGCTCCATGGTCCAGTGGCGGTGCGGTGTCACACTGGTGGACTATACCTCCATGGTCCAGTGGCGGTGCGGTGTCACACTGGTGGACTATACCTCCATGGTCCAGTGGCGGTGCGGTGTCACACTGGTGGGCTATGGGCCATGGCCCAGTGGCGGTGCGGTGTCACACTGGTGGGCTATGGCCCCATGGTCCAGTGGCGGTGCGGTGTCACACTGGTGGGCTATAGCCCATGGTCCAGTGGCGGTGCGGTGTCACACTGGTGGGCTATGGCCCACGGTCCAGTGACGGTGCGGTGTCACACTGGTGGGCTATAGCTCCATGGTCCAGTGGCGGTGCGGTGTCACACTGGTGGGCTATGGCCCACGGTCCAGTGGCGGTGCGGTGTCACACTGGTGGGCTATGGCCCACGGTCCAGTGGCGGTGCGGTGTCACACTGGTGGGCTATAGCCCACGGTCCAGTGGCGGTGCGGTGTCACACTGGTGGGCTATGGGCCACGGTCCAGTGGCGGTGCGGTGTCACACTGGTGGACTATGGCTCCATGGTCCAGTGGCGGTGCGGTGTCACACTGGTGGGCTATGGCCCATGGTACCAGTGGCGGTGCGGTGTCACACTGGTGGACTATGGCCCATGGTCCAGTGGCGGTGCGGTGTCACACTGGTGGGCTATGGGCCACGGTCCAGTGGCGGTGCGGTGTCACACTGGTGGGCTATGGGCCACGGTCCAGTGGCGGTGCGGTGTCACACTGGTGGGCGAAAGCTCCATGGACCAGTAGCACCGACGCATCACCTTAGGCGCCAAGAGGCTCTCCGTAGCTGCAGCTGCAGTAGCGTGCAGTCGTAGTTGGAGGCTCGTCATGTCGGGCTGCAGCTCAGCTCAGCTACGAATGAGTGGCTCACGACGTCGCCCTGGATCTCGGGGCCAGAACTCCCCAGTGTGACGCGGCACCACCATTGTTCTGCCGGAGCTTCCAGGAGTTCCATCGGGTTCTGTTGACGTTCCGCCGGGTTTTGTCGGGCTGTGTTGACGTTCTGTTGGATTCCCAGGGGTTTCGTCGTGTTGTGTTGACGCTCTGCCGGATTCCGTCGGGTTGTGTTGACGCTCTGTCGGATTTTCAGGGGCGTTTCGCCTGTACGACGTCAACAACGATGGTTTCATCACGAGAGCTGAGATGTACAACATCGTAGAGGCGATATGTCAGATGGTGGTAAGTACAGAGGTGATCTGGGAGGAGGTGGTATGTGGTGGCGGTATGGCAGATGGTGGTAAGTGCGGAGGTGGTGTGGGAGGAGGTGGTATGTGGTGGCGGTATGGCAGATGGTGGTAAGTGCGGAGGTGGTGTGGGAGGAGTGGTATGGGGTGTGGGGGAGGTGGTATGTGGTGCGGTATGGCAGGTGGTGGTAAGTGCGGAGGTGGTGTGGGAGGAGGTGGTGTGGGAGGAGGTGGTATGTGGTGGCGGTATGGCAGATGGTGGTAAGTGCGGAGGTGGTGTGGGAGGAGGTGGTGTGGGAGGAGGTGGTGTGGGAGGAGGTGGTGTGGGAGGAGGTGGTGTGGGAGGAGGTGGTGTGGGAGGAGGTGGTGTGGGAGGAGGTGGTGGGAGGGGTGGTGGGGGTGGGGGGGGGGGGGGGGGGGGAGGGGGGGAGGGGTGGAGGAGGTGGGAGGAGGGGGGGGGAGGTGGTGAGGGGGGGAGGAGGTGGTGGAGGGGTGGGGAGGAGGTGGTGTAGGAGGTGGGGGGAGGTGGTGTGGGAGGAGGTGGTGTGGGAGGAGGTGGTGAGAGGTGGTGTGAGGAGGTGGTGTGGGAGGAGGTGGTGTGGGAGGAGGTGGCGTGGGAGGAGGTGGTGTGGAGGAGGTGGTGTGGGAGGAGGTGGTGTGGGAGGAGGTGGTGTGGGAGGAGGTGGTGTGGGAGGAGGTGGTGTGGGAGGAGGTGGTGTGGGAGGAGGTGGTGTGGGAGGAGGTGGTGTGGGAGGAGGTGGTGTGGGAGGAGGTGGTGTGGGAGGAGGTGGTATGAGGTGGAGATATGGCAGCTGACGACATTATGGCATAGGACAGCAGATTTGCGAAAGCGAATACGCGCAACCAAAACTACAGCGACGGATAAATGTTCAATAGCACAACGTCGACTGCAAATATGCTGAACATGAAACATCGTAATGATAAGTTGAAAAGTGTTTGAGTCGTGATTTATGTTATTTGCTTGATTCCAACATGTTTATATCTAGTCTTCACCCAAAATAAACTGACAACTAACACCTGACACCTTTTTGATGGCGCTTCTATACCTTCTTTCACATACAATTTGTCCAAGCCAAACACTCCTTATCGTGGGTAATATTTTACGTTTCTTGACCCGAGAGTGTAAGGTGGACTATGTGGTGCAGTTGGAAGGCTAGCATATTGTTTTTTTTTAAAGAAGCACCAAATTTAGCACACATTGTTGCTAACATAGAGTATGGAAGATCACTTCTGTCTACCTATTAACCCGCGCCGTCTTTCCGGTTAGATCCTCACACCCCGTCTCGGGGGGGGGGGCGGTTAGTAACCCCCCTCTAAAATCCAAACTAAACATTGCACGAAAACGAAAGCGGTGTCATCGGAAAGCGCTCGACGAGTAGGGTCCGGGTCCACCCCAGAACAACTTTCCCCAAAAAGTGACGTCACCAGGAGGGATAGATTTTCACGACTTTTCACGACTTACATTATGTTTTTGGCTCTGGGGAGTTCATTTTGGGGATATATGAAAACAAAAACAAAATTTATTTGGAATGAGAAAAGGACGACGAAATCGACCAGGGCTTTAATTTTTTGGCTCCCCCAAATTTTTTTTTGTCTGAAATTTCAAAATTTTGCGTTTTCAAGTTTTCTTTAATTTTCCATTTCCAATGGGTAGAGTAGACCGATAAATGTTGTTGGAAGTCAACTTGCCCTAATAAAAAATGCTTACTTTAGCCAGAATCCTCTATTTGAACTGCAATTTGGAAAATACGTAAAATATATATGTAGTAAAAAAAAAAAAATTCCACTCATACGTTTTGTTGCATCCCTAAAGATAAGCAAACGCTGAAAGTTTCATTAAAATATCTGTAACCGTTAAAGCATGACGACTGGTTGAATTTTCTTGGAGGTGGCCTCACTTGACCTTGACTAACTCGTTGACCCTAGATGACCTGACTTCAAAATTTTGAATCAGCATGCCAAATTGATGTGGAAAAAAGTATGCCAAATTTGGGCGCGCTACCGTGCGCCGTTCATCCGTTGTCCGCGAAAAACCTGAAGGGGGCGGGTGAAGACCCCCAAACGGGACGGGTTAATGCGTAAAGGCACATACAAAAAAAAGACGCAGGACCAAAGTGTCAGATCCCTCGCAATGCCTTTCACTGGGCGTGCTGCCTGTCAACATCCACCTCAATATTTGTGATTTCCTGAAGGACTCCCATCCTCATCACACCGCGATACGTAGGCACCTCACTCCCATCAGACTCATTCCCACCACTAACAAATGCAAAAGACGTGGTCGCAGAGCTCAGGCTTGCTCCAAGCTTAGAGCCGCTAGGTCTGGAAAACATTTGGGAAGAAAACGTCAGGCGTCATTCTCCTTCACTATAACATCCCAGGTGAATCTCAGCTTTGATAGTGAGAGAAATAAAGGAAAAAAGCATCATTTGTTGACAAGAAACTAAAAATCGTACTTAAAAGAACGTTTTGCATTTGACGTTTTGACTAGGTTTCAGTTGATTTCAGTTGACTAGGTTTCAGACTTTAGGTTCTTCATAAGCGTTCAGGTAGTTATTTTCAAAGAAACTGCACACACCAAGAGTCCTAGAGCCCACAATAAGTTTTTTTTTTGCTACGAACTCTAGCCTGCATCAAACTTTTTATGGACTTAATACTTCAAATACCAAGATGACACTGGCGCGAAATGAGATCGAAGATTCCACCAACTTTACAAGTTTCACATCAGATCGATGTAGTAGGAAGCAGTCAACTCATATATTGAACTACAATTAGTTAAACCACAACATAAAGCTTGGCCTTGGAAATGTAGGACGGAACATATAGTTTGTGTGTTGAGATCACGAAATACCAAACTAACAAACATTGACTATGGACTCGAAAATCCAATTTTGCATGAGAAAAAGTTCAAATCAAAATGTTGAAGAGAACAAACCCACTTTAAAAATCATTACTACATAAGAAAACATCTGGCGAAAGTTAAGAAAACCAATATTTCACTTTTAACTGGATCCACGACGATCCCTGATGCGGATGTCATTTACAAGGCTCATTCACCCCAGCGAGAAGCACCGTTATCGCTAACCATCGATTACAGACCAAGACACTCCTCACGCGTCTCGTGATACATCTGCACGTTTCATATGGTCTATATGGTCGTATATGGAATCTTGCTACTTCCTTAATCTGTCAGAGCATCAAAATATTTATATAATCATCCTCACAACCTATCTAGTTTAGCAAGGCAAGCCCACATATTCCCTCGACCATTCTAGTCGTAGGACATTGGTTGTCGCATGTCGTTACGTAGTGTGGGCTGCGACTTCTTTTATGTCTTCCATTGCTGTTTACGACCTCCCTTTGTAACGCTCCAAACGCTGCTCACCCTTCATTTCTGTTCACCATCCGTCCTTGGCACCTTCCAATCTCCGTCTCCTTCCAATACTGCTTGAGACTCAAAAGACTACAAAGACTCTCATAAGTATGCTTCCGACCTCCTCCACATCACAGCTAACAATGCCGTCTATAGCCTCTGATCGCCTCACCCCCGAGCGTTGGCCTTACATAGCTGACTTCGGAATTGGAATTGGAATTTAGGGGAGCGTCGAGTGCGTTGGCCATGCAGCACACATAGTCGACTTTGTGAGTGATCTCTGACTGAGCGCCCCTTGCAGGGTCAGCCTATCGACGGCGAGAAGAGTTCACAGCGAGTGGACAAGATCTTCGACTCGATGGACAAGGACAAGGACGAGAAGCTCACACTGGAGGAGTTCAAGGCCGGCTCCAAGGCCGACCCGCGCATCGTGCAGGCTCTCAGTGTGTGCGACACGAGTAACTGACGCCCTCCGACCGGCGCGCGCCAGCTGCTCTGACCTCTGGCCCGTGCTGACCTAGTGGCACCAGCGGCAATGTGTCGCAACGGCAGCTGGCCGGGGCCTCGTGTGTGACCTGTCGCCTCTGCGGAGCGACCGACGGGGCGGCCGGCCGGCACAGTCGGATCACAGGCCGGCACAGTCGGATCACAGGCCGGCACAGTCGGATCACAGGCCGGCACAGTCGGATCACAGGCCGGCACAGTCGGATCACAGGCCGGCACAGTCGGATCACAGGCCGGCACAGTCGGATCACCGACCGGCACAGGCGGATCACAGGCCAGCACAGTCGGAGCACGGGCCGGTACAGTCGGATCACAGACCGGCACAGGCGGATCACAGGCCAGCGCAGTCGGAGCACAGGCCGGCCAGTCGGACCACAAGCCGGCACAGTCGGATCACAGGCCGGCACAGTCGGATCACAGACCGGCACAGTCGGATCACAGGCCGGCACAGTCGGATCACAGGCCGGCACAGTCGATCACACGGCGGCGGCAGCACGTGTGCCGAGACGGACTGGCTACAAATGTTCCGTTGCACACCTGCCTGCTGTTCCACTCGGAACGTCACCGGCTGTTCCGGGATGGTCGACGTCACAATTGACGCGATGCTGCATTATCAGACGCGAGTTCATGCGGAGTGGCTGATGCCGGGTTTCAGCTGTTGGCGACTATCAAGTGTGATTTATCGAACGTCACTTCTTGCAGCTTGTTCTTATTGTACATCTGTTTCCGGATACTCGTTGTTAGCAAACCGTAGTTATTTATCACCGATTGACTTCATGCTTAAACATTCAAATCGTCGAGCTGGAGGCTGGATGCATTTGGTCTCTGGCGGCTCATAACTCGAATTGGCCTGGAGACATTTCGTCCCATGTGAGATTTCCAAACTTTGGCTATATTTCAGCTTTTACTCATTTCATCCAACCATAATAATATATTATAGTTATGAGGCCACAGAGGCTCAACCTGAGCTCCCGGTCGGTTAATGGTCAGACGGTCAGAAAGGCAATATATGCGATTAAAATATTTCCATTTTCGTTCATGAATGGATCGAAGAACGCTTCTTTTTTCCTTTGCGTGTATTCCGTAAGAGTCGTGGGCATTCCGTTCGCATTATTTGAGAATCGTTAATGAAATACGAAGTGGTCTTGAACACGTAGTAGCTTGCACGCGTGGACCGCCACTAAGTGAACTTTCACACTGCTGCTAGTTAGTTTTGCCAGTTCGGACTGACATTCACGTGCCATGCCATGGAGTGAATCCCACATGTCGTGGGGGGGGGGTCGTTGACGAAGTTAAGCAACATGAGCTGACAGTTGCTGAATAGATATTCGCGGCTGGAAAAGGGCGCCCCCGGTGCAGTGACGCACCTTGGGTGCGCCACTACTTCATGTCGATAGGTGTCGAGATCCCACGCGCCGTAACCGCTGCTCACGGTGCCAACTCGTGCAGGCACGAACCCAACGCCATGGCGTGGAGCGTAACCTGGGAGGCCTGGTCGTTAAGACGTGCCCGATATGGGGCGGGCCATCGCTGCCTGGGTCACAAGGCACGCGACATGTGGCATCATCAGCCGGACACTGGGCGGACCGTGTTCCGGCTGGCGCCACCACGCGGAGGGCATGTCACGGGAAACGACACGGGCGACGCGTGGTAGAGTGTGATTATAGTCAGCTGGTGCAGGATTAACCTGGGGAAGCGGACCGCGGCACGACGTGGGCTGTCCGGAGCCGCTAGTGGCCCGGGGCGAACTTAGATGGGATCTGGATATGCCGACGATTGAACAGGGCGCTGCTGACACTGCGCAAGGTGTCGACGACAGGACTGTCTCTTGCTGCTGGAAGAAGCCATTGAGATGCTTCCCTATTTTGCTTTCCCGCAACAATGAAACGTCAACTGCCTTGTGACCCGCGCGTTCACGTCCGTCAACTATGAATAAGCGAACATAGTCAATACGCACTCAGCTTTGCTGGCCTGCTTCCCACGATAATGATATTTGATCAATGACGCAGTTGTGTTAATGGAACGAAATATTGCCTGTGTTCAGAACATGTGGGTCGTTATTCTCTATAATGAGCATCCACGGTATGTGTAGAGCAAAATACATGTTCATTGATGACTGACGCTATATGTTTAATGTCATTGGTGACTGGCGCTTTATGTTTAATGCCATTGGGGACTGGCACTGTATTTTCAAAATCATTGGGGACTGGCGCTTTATGCTTAATGCGCTTGTCAATTTGTAAAAATTAGCTCGGCACAAGGTGAACACGTGTTTGTAATATAAGCCTGACGACGCAAGAGGGCGGGATTTTCTCTATGTCGACCGCACACACCGTTCCGAACCGCAGACTACGTACGTTTGTGCTTGCGGATACATGATGGGGATATGAGTGTCATATTTTGTCTTGGTCTATAATGTTTACTGTGTATAGTCTATTTCATCTGTGAAATCCTGAAACGACGTTATTCTTTGTCTCGAAGTTACGATGCTTATTCAGTCCGTTACGGCCGTAAAACATGATTGTTCTGCGCTGCGAAAACGGCGCTAGATGTATCTGGCTGATAGCGTGAGGCTCATATTTTTGGGCCTATCAGCTGCCTTTGTTACATTGCACTCATAACTAATATATGTGGCAGATAAAAGTGGTGTAAGTGACCGTGAAAAACAGCTTACCTACCTGAGAACCACTGCTATGTGGGATATAAAAGTGGTTGACAGGTATGAAAGCAATCTCCCACAGCGGAAAAGTCGGAATGGGTCAACGTGACGAGCAAGAAGGGCTCACTCATTCGTATGGTGCCATGCATAAAACCGCTCTGAAAGAGCATGAGCTTACGATTTGACGATATGAATTTGTATGTCTTGTATCATCAAATATACATCTAAGTTGTTACAAAATCATTATCTTATTGCATAGGCCACCGAAAGACATCACTGTCCTTGCCGGTGTTTCATACGTAACACATATCATACATCAAATCCAATGCCCTCTTGAATCTTTCCACCAAACAAGGGGGTCCATGTCCATACTTTCAGGATATGTTTTACGATTGAATAGGGAAAATGGCAAATTAACATTAGATGGGTCCCAAACCAAGACGGGGAGGGGAACAGGTCGCAGTCTGGCCCTGTCGCGCCTAGCAGCCGGCTCCTCCAGACACGTCTGCCCTGCATGGTGTCTGGGGAGCGAGGGCGCAACCTGCCGGACCTCGGCAGGTTGCGTCGCCCCTAATGGGCGACGCAACCTAATTGGTCATCCCCGTCGCCCCTAATGGGCGACGGGTGACCAAACCTAAACCAAATGGCCAAACCTAGTCGATTCGCCCCGAAGCTCGCATAACCAATCAAGCCAACCCGTCGCCCCCAGCAGCCGCCTCTTCTAGTCACGTCTGCCATGCCTGGTCCATGCCTGTCATGCCTGCCATGCCTGCCTGCCATGCCTGTCTGCCATGCCTGTTCCTGACAGGGACGACGGAGTCCATTCAGGTTGCCAGGCATTATGTGACGCCATGGGTACATGCTCCAGTGGATTTTCACGCTTACACGCCTATGGGTTGCGAACCTACACTACATAGAGACAGCATTTGCGCGGAAAAGAAGCGTTGCATTTACCTACTCATATTTTTGTACCCTCCACCACGTCTCCTCTTTGATGAGATCCACCTTAGACAGAGATGATCCGGAACAACATAAAAATGTTACCTTGCGACGTTCTCTCGGGATCTTCAGAGCCAACTCCCCTGCAGCGTCGTCCATTCGTCGATTTTCCGATGAATATGAATACCCCGTGTTTTCTTTTGATCATCAGGAGCTGCTCACGAGAATATTCGCTTCAAGTGGGGAGACTGGTCGGGCTGTTGACTGACCGTCAGTGGTGGGAAGCGGGGTGCGGGCCTATCGTCAGCGGTGGGGAGCGGGGTTTGGACCGATCGTCAGTGGTGGGGAGCGGGGTGAGGACCGATCGTCAGTGGTGGGGAGCGGGGTGCGGGCCGATCATCAGTGGTGGGGTGCAGGGTGCGGGCCGATCGTCAGTGGTGGGGAGCGGGGTGCGGGCCGATCGTCAGTGGTGGGGAGCGGGGTGCGGGCCGATCGTCAGTGGTGGGGAGCGGGGTGCGGGCCGATCGTCAGTGGTGGGGAGCGGGGTGCGGGCCGATCGTCAGTGGTGGGGAGCGGGGTGCGGGCCGATCGTCAGGGTGGGAGCGGGGTTGGGCGACTCAGTGGGGCGGTGGGGCCGATCGTCAGTGGTGGGGAGCGGGGTGCGGGCCGACCCTCAGTGGTGGGGAGCGGGGTGCGACCGATCGTCAGTGGTGGGGAGCGGGGTGCGGGCCGACCGTCAGTGGTGGGGAGCGGGGTGCGGGCCGATCATCAGGGTGGGGGCGGGGTCGACCCTCAGTGATGGGGAGCGGGGGGGCCGATCGTCAGTGGTGGGGAGCGGGCCGATCGTCAGTGGTGGGGAGCGGGGTGGGACCGATCGTCAGTGGTGGGGAGTGGGGTGAGGGCCGATCGTCAGTGGTGGGGAGCGGGGTGAGGACCGATCGTCAGTGGTGGGGAGCGGGGTGCGGGCCGATCGTCAGTGGTGGGGAGCGGGGTGCGGGCCGATCGGGGTACGGCCGTTCCACTGTACCTACTGCCTCTGGTAGTTATGCAGCCATGGTATCTCTCACACGTGAGTATCGGATGCAACAAATGCATGTAGCGCATACTATGCGAAATGCCGGCGGCCTACCAGTAATTCGAGGAGGGATACCAGGGATCGAGGAGCTTGATTAAGCTCCTCGATCCCACTTTTAATGGTTGCATTTTGAGTCACGTGGAACGACATTGGCCATCGCAAGCCACTGCTCCAGCGTGATTGTACTGCTCTTTCTTTGTCAGCTGGTAACACAATGCTCTCTAAAATCCATCTAAAATTCATTGAATTCATTAAAAGAAGCACCAGCTGGATATGAGGAATGCGGATCAGACCCAAGCACCGGGTTCCCAGTGGTTGTTCTTGTCTGAATAAGATACGCTACTTTACTGTGTGACATGCCAGCTTTTCAAGCACACTAACTCCGCATGGTAACCCATAGACGTGGAGTGTGAACCACAGCTCGCCAGGGTGTGTCATTTTCCGAAAGTAGTTGGTGGTGCTCACGCAGTTGGATAAACACGCATTTATTGGAAGCGCTTCGTGAACAGTTGTATATGTTATTGAACCGCCAATGGCACAGCACGAGCCAAAATTAGCGAACATTTGATATGCACGGAAGGGTCCTTAAGCATGATACCCCACTGAGGACGGAAAGATGGTTAGCCATGCTTCTTACGAAGGCAGGCTACCACTTGTAGATTGCTGCTTTTTAATATATGGCGTGTTTTAAGCATACGTGTCGGTAAATTTCCCGTATACATAAAGCAGCGTGCACTTCGTTATTGGGCCATTCCGGTAATTCAGACAGTTGGGCTTTTGAGACCCCATGGCATGTTGACTGTATGACTGTTTTGTGGTCAATGTACTTAATACAAATTATAATTGAAAGAGATACTATTCAATTAGTCGGAGAAATGTCCTGATGCTCGATAGAGCACTCTAAAATATTGAGACACACAAAATCATTCGAACACTTACCAGGTAAACGATGGGTTTAAGAAAGCCCGCAGAGTAAGACGGGAGAGGTCCGATGCTTTTGATGTGCCAAGTTTGAGTTGCCTGTCACACATTTTATTTAGCATCCGTGTATGCTGCATAATTGGAACAGAACTCCACGTGGCATTTGCGAACATGCTTACTGAAAGTGATCCTTACCCTTCCAGCGCACACCCTGTTTATGGAGACGACGCAATGGTGAGTGAGCCGCTTTTTCATGTTCCACTTTGTCCCCCACTTGGTGTAGAGAAGGTGGGTTCCAACTCGAAGCCCCAGGCTTTTGCAGCTTGACGATATAGTGTAGGGAAACATCGTCTGGACCGGAACTACCAAGCTCAATCAGGCCCGCTACAGATTTGGTTCGAAGGTGCCGCTTGCTGCTAAATTACTGAATATTAACTGGCCTTGGCAACGGACAGCCGGCGTCGGTCGGTCACGCGGGTCACGCGGGTCACGCGCCAACTGGCCGACGAGAGCTCAGCGTGACTCTACTCCAGAACAGCCTGACAGAGAGTGACTCTACCCCAGAACAGCTTGACAGAGAGTGACTCTACCCCAGAACAGCCTGACAGAGAGTGACTCTACCCCAGAACAGCCTGACAACTCTACCCAGAACAGCCTGACAGAGAGTGACTCTACCCCAGAACAGCCTGACCCCAAACAAGAGTGACTCTACCCCAGAACAGCCTGACAGAAAGTGACTCTACCCCAGAACAGCCTGACAGTCGGCTCTCCCACAACCCAACAGCTAGAGAGTGACTCTACCCCAGAACAGCCTGACAGAGAGTGACTCTACCCCAGAACAGCCTGGCAGAAAGAGTGACTCTACCCCAGAACAGCCTGACAGGTACTCTACCCCAGAACAGCCTGGCAGAGAGTGACTCTACCCCAGAACAGCCTGACAGAGAGTGACCCCCCCAGGACAGCCTGGAGTCCTGACAACAGAGCGACTCTACCCCAGGACAGCCTGACAGTGCCCCGACAACACCTGAGCGACTCACCCCAGGACACCTGACAGTCGGCTCTCCTCGACAACACCTGAGCGACTCTACCCCAGGACAGCCTGACAGTCGGCTCTCCCACAACTCAGAGTGACTCTACCCCAGAACAGCTTGGCAGAGGTGACTCTACCCCAGAACAACCTGACAGTCGGCTCTCCTCGACAACCCAGAGTAACTCTACCCCAGAACAGCCTGGCAGAGAGTGACTCTACCCCAGAACAGCCTGGTAGTCGGTTCTCCTCGACAACCCAGAGTGACCCTACCCCAGAACAGCCTACAGTCGGCTCTCCTCGACAACCCAGAGTAACTCTACCCCAGAACAGCCTGGCAGAGAGTGACTCTACTCCAGAACAGCCTGACAGAGAGTGACCCTGCCCCAGGACAGCCTGACAGTCGGCTCTCCTCGACAACACCTGAGCGACTCTACCCCAGGACAGCCTGACAGTCGGCTCTCCTCGACAACACCTGAGCGACTCTACCCCAGGACAGCCTGACAGTCGGCCCCCCACAACCCAGAGTGACCCTACCCCAAACAGCCTCAGTCGGCTCTCCTCGACAACTCAGAGTGACTCTACCCCAGAACAGCCTGACAGTCGGCTCTCCTCGACAACCCAGAGTAACTCTACCCCAGAACAGCCTGACAGAGAGTGACTCTACCCCAGGACAGCCTGGAAGTCGGCTCTCCTCGACAACACCTGAGCGACTCTACCCCAGGACAGCCTGACAGTCGGCTCTCCTCGACAACCCAGAGTGACCCTACCCCAGAACAGCCTGACAGTCGGCTCTCCTCGACAACCCAGAGTGACTCTACCCCAGAACAGCCTGACAGTCGGCTCTCCTCGACAACCCAGAGTAACTCTACCCCAGAACAGCCTGGCAGAGAGTGACTCTACCCCAGGACAGTCTGGCAGAGAGTGACTCTACCCCAGAACAGCCTGTCAGTCGGCTCTCCTCGACAACTCAGCGTGACTCTACCCCAGGACAGCCTGACAGAGAGTGACTCTACCCCAGAACAGCCTGACCAAGCGTGACTCTACCCCAGAACAGCCTGACAGTCGGCTCTCCTCGACAACACCTGGACGACTCTCGGCCGCCGCTCGCCGCTGCCGACGGCGAGCCACAACCGGCTCAGCTGGTGTGTCTCAGCTCCACGGGCGGCGCGCAGCAGCCTGTGACACCGTCGGCGTTCGACACGTGCGTCGTCCATGCCTCAGAGGAGAGGGCGTGGCCGACGACACTCGCTCGTCCACGCCCGGGAGGGCGGGCCACGACCAACGTCGTCGTCCATGCCTCAGAGGAGAGGGCGTGGCCGACGACACTCGGTCAGACACGTGCGTCGTCCGTGCCTCAGAGGAAAGGGCGGGGCCGACGACACTCGGTCGGCAGTGTCCCACACGGACACTGGTCACATGTCACGTGGCGGAAGTATCCATAACCGGTGTTGGCCGGCCGACAGCACCCATAGCTGATGCAGGCGGAACAGTACCCGAGCGGCATCCGAACGTCAGCCACTGGTGAGGCTGGCTGTCGGCTCAGTCGTCGACTTGGATGCGCTCACTTCGACAACACGCTGGATGGTGTTGAAATTTTGAAGAGGCCCAACAACTTCGTCACATTCGCCTTATTATCCGAGGCGAGAATTCCGGTGAATGGACGTATTGTCGCGTGTGACATTTTAGCGCTGTTTCATTTCCATCAATACCTGATGATCAACGGAACTTGCCTGCCCGCCGCCAGATAATAGCGGGTAACGACTCGGCGTAAATGTCACCGACAGCAGCGAACCAAAGGTTAACGGCCAGTGCCGTCCAGTCTTAAGATGGAGGTGACAGGCCGTGGCCGGCGCAGTGCCGACCTTCACATGACCACTCATGCGGCGCACCGATAATTGATATTCAGACAGTTACTCTCTCACCGAACTGTGTTCCGGGGTAGGCTTGCCATGGACGATCGCTGGGAGTGTAGACTGCGCCGCTTACAGGGTACACTGTGTCGTTTCATGCTCGCACTTCCCGTGATGCTCTACCACGATGGCCACGCGCCAGAGTTCAAGGAAAGAAGGTCAAGCTTGCGGTCGTGACGTAACCATTCGTATTGACGGCGTAACCATCGCGAGCAAGATGCTCATATTTCAACATGACAATCAACATAGCCCTATTGGAGCTCCGATAGGTCCCTCCAACACTCATAAAGAGGCCCTCATTGTCCTCACAGGGCCTACAGACAGGTAACAGGATCCAACTAAACTCCAATGGACTTTCGCAGATATAAAATAGGCCTTACGAACACAAAGGCTCTCTCATAGCCCAGAGGGGCTCTCGTGATCTTTAATTCTCCTCACAAGACCCACCTCTCGCGTCTGTAGGGGCACCATTTCCTAGGAGGGCGCCACTGACTCAGAGGATCAATGTGAAAACGCGAAAGATCCCAGAGAAAACCTTTGAGCAGGATGGGAGAGCACTCGACCATTTCCCGGTCAGGGACACCACCTTTCCATTGGGTGGTGGACATCTATTATAGTGTGTCCTGCATCCGCCCCTGCCTCCTCCCTCACCATGCAATTAGCAATATATACCAGAATGCAACAATATACAATAAACACAATGTGTCCAAATAACTCGAATTCTTGAATGAATGGCACCAGTGCGTCATCTGGTGCACTGGTATAAATCGTATGAGATAGATTTATTTGCAGGAGTGAAGTTTCCCTCTCCTAGCTGCAACAGTGGAACGTCAAGTATAACTCAGCGAAATGCCAAATGGGTTCGTAAAACTGAAATTAACATATATTGCCCAACGTTTGGACTGTATTGTCTTCAACACAGAAATGGCACACAACATGTGTTTCAACACACTTTGAATCGTGTCGGACTGACACCGTGGTATCAGTGTCGGCTGGTCGGACTGACACCGGCGGGGTGTCAGTGTCGGCTGGTCGGACTGACACCGGCGGGGTGTCGGTGTCGCCTGGTCGGACTGACACCGGCGGGGTGTCGGTGTCAGCTGGTCGGACTGACACCGGTGAGGTGTCGGTGTCGGCTGGTCAGGCATCAATTCAGTTCCGCTGTGAAATATTTCCTTTGAACAAACAATGCACTTCAAAGAGACTATTGTGGTGAGGACTGATGCAATTCAAACTAAAAACACCAGCTTCAGGTCGAGTGGAGGAATTGGGGCTTGAGAAGTTGCCACGAAAAAGTTACTGGCATTTCGAAAGCATGACAATCGGGTGGCGTCAGTTCCCTTTGACCAACATTTCCTGCTGATGTATCTAAGTAGACGTGCTTGGTATTCGTCCATATTTCCCATATTTTCCAGCTTGTTCGTAGTTATTACCAATGTCCCATACTATTGATAGGTTCTATATGACAAGCATGGCACAAACCCACTTTGATCCCGTCATACGTATGCACTGTGTACGAGTGGATGGGTAATAGTGAAGCTAATCATTAATTTACATTATTTATGAGGCAACAGTATGAACTTCACTTGACATTGGCACATAAGGCATTTCAGCTCATAGTCGAGTGCACCATAGCGCCGCGCCACCAATGATCACTTCGTCGGGTAAAGAATTTATCAGGAATGGATTATCATACTGCTTCGATTAACGCTGGAGCCAAGCCAAGGACAGATGGAAGCTTTTAGAGATGGCTCTTTGTATCTAAGATGGTTGATTTTGGGATTTTGGCAAAGCGCCAGGAGCATCCGGTCTTCCAAGCTATAACAGTAAATTGAGCCGATCACAAGCGCACTGCCAAATCCCTTCTGCCGAACGGAACACAAACGCACTACCAACTCCACTCTGCCAGAGAGAAATTGGAATTCGTGCCAGACATGATGAAAAGCTCCGCAGTGACTGCTCCACTTGGGAAATCATTGCAGTATCAACACTTTCTATGTCAGAGTAGAATCCTTTACGTTACTTATCCAATGCTGATTTTCCCCAGAAGCACTATTCGCAGCCACAATCGCAGCATTTTTGTTGCACTTGTGCTGACACAATCGCAGCAATGGATTGTTGAATACGCTAGGAAGCACTCGGAATGGACGGACTCACGGTTAGCTCTTTTGCATACTGTATTGAATTCATTTATGTTCTTTTTTTGCTCGCGCGCATACAAAGAAAATGAAAAGAAATAAAAACGAGCCGTTCCTGATTCCATCCTGTGGGAATATCAACAATGAATTTCACAGCAAATGAAAATCAGAGCAAATGGAGGTTCGGATCAAGGAACAAAAAATGAGTGGTAAACAGCAAAGCGCTACCTTCGTTCCTCCTCTGGTGGTACGACCATAACACCCAGATGACATCTGGGTCCATTGGAAGGTGACACGCATGAGCGTCGCCACAATAAGGGACGGGAAAAACATCTCCCATGCTTCGTGAAATTTAGCATCATGCTTATAGCGTTGCATTTATAAAATGGATGTAAACCCCCTCGTCCCTCTAATCGAAATCTGTGGGACTCACAAGCTTACACGCGACACATATCACCACACGGTTGCAAAACACAGATTACCAGATATTCAAATTCGACTGTATTACCAGCCTTGCCTTTTTCTACTTTAAAGTTGTCGGATGACATATGCACTGCCAATAAAAGCAAAAACCAACAAACAAGAAACGAAAGATTTCCACCAGACAATATCATGCGTGGCATCCAGTTCTGCTCCCGTCGTTAACGGTGGTCTCATCATCGTTCACGTTCTTATTCCGTGGCACCTAGACATGCATGCTCCACTTAGGTTACATTTCTACGTGCAAGGGCGGAGCCCCAGCTGTCCCATTCCTGTTTGCATACAACACCAGATCATCTGAATGGTCCAGCTAGCCAATTCCTGCTTACATACAACACCAGATCATCTGAGTGGCCCAGCCTGCTCATTCCTGCCTACATACAAAACCAGATCATCTGAGTAGCCCAGCTAGCCTATTCCTGCTTACATACAACACCAGATCATCTGAGTAGCCCAGCTAGCATATTCCTGCATACATATGACACAAGAGCATCTAAATGCCTCGGCCTACAACACAAGTGCATCTGAGTGGCTCGGCCTACAACACACGTGCATCTGAGTGGCTCGGCCTACAACACAAGTGCATCTGAGTGGCTCGGCCTACAACACAAGTGCATCTGAGTGCCTCGGCCTACAACACAAGTGCATCTGAGTGGCTCGGCCTACAACACAAGTGCATCGGAGTGCCTCGGCCTACGACACAAGTGCATTTGAATGGCTCGGCCCGACCGTCACGCTTTTGTAAATAGCTGTTTTTTTTGCTACAGCGTGTCAAGTCCCAATTCCTCGCCTGGGCTGCGCTTCACATAATAATTCCAGGATCTACGAAAGCAAACCACAGGTCAAGCAACGGACTGCCGATTCTCCAGTTTCACGAAAGCTACAAGACTGCCGTCCCCGTAGCTCAGTTGGTTAGAGCACTGGTCTTCCCTGTCCTGGTAGGACGGCTTGAGTTGCCTCACACCCCTGCGCTTTTCCTCCCGCTGGGAGGCTCAGCTGACAACAGGCTCGATAAGACCGTGGACGAGCTGCACGAACGATCATGTCGGAACATTGATGGCACGCTAGACCCTCGGTCAGAATTTTATCGTCGAACTGAATTCCACGGATCGGGTAGTGGGGCCAGGATTCACTCAAGAAACTCTGCTGAGCGACAGGGCCCTCGTCCATAAATCGATCACAATACTTCAGTCTAAATGTTTAAAAAAATATACTGCAAATCATGATTTCTTGGGTATAACAAATCGTTAGATATTGCTGATACTAATCACTGTGGTATATGACGTCATGATCAATTACATTGCGGTCTGAATGGGCTACATTGCACGTCGGTGGCCCAATGACATTGTGAACGCAATTATGTGTATCACAGCTAATTCGTTCTGAGTATTTATCGAAAATCGCCACCAAACTCGTTCTGCTGCCAGATAGATGGTGTGAATATCGGTAACCTCACGGACTTACATGCAACGCAACAGCGCATGCTACCGCACCTAGACATGCAACTTTCCAACTGCATTCGCAGCAGAGGGCAAAGCAGGGCGCTGCGCGACATGATTCAGTTTGCACTCCATACGATTTTTTTACTTGCTGTATGACATTATAAACGTCTCCGTAGAAGAGAGCTCCCCTCTAACTTCAAATCTACGCATGGTAGGGTGAAACGCCCAACACCGTTTGAAAGCCTTCGCCATGCAGAGCCCAAAACATGCCCTATTTTTGCATTTTGACCAATAGTGATGTCATCAGAGACAGCATTAAGTCGATAAACTGACACTGATTGAAGTCCATGAAAATTATTTTAAATATACAGAGGTTTTCAGGGTTGCTTTTCAAGAAAAAGCATCAATTAATGCAATTCTATTGATTATAGTAAATATGGGTGAAAAGGGTCGGATCAGGACATAATCAAACGTGAAAACCAGCTTCCGAACTATGTATCTTATAAACACATGGCAAATGCCATTGGCAAGCCGCCTAAAGCTCATACCACATCTTATCCATATCCATCTTCGGGCATGGTGAGGTCGCTAAAGGCCATACTGGATGAACACAGTGGTATGACTCTTACCTTGTAGAATGGCCCGGATAATATGAATGCATATATCTTGGGTCCTCCCAACGTAACAATTAAAACAAAATATTTACATCTAATTGACATCCGAAGACTCTAAGGTCAGACAGATTACGTGATATGGTCAGATCAATAAAGTGGAAGCCTAAATACATACGGGATATTATTTTTGAAGTATGAAATTGTAATCCAAGTAGAGCTGATATGACGCTGAAATATATTTGCAAACTGTCCAGATTCTAACCTCGTGACCTGATCTCAGATCACGCTGAGAGCATGAACAAGTGAATAAACAGAACTCTTCATCCTCCACCAAGTGTGCACTGCTTGGAAAGTAAGTGCAAAAAATAGGTGAAATCAAGACAAATCCGGTCAGCCTACACGACGTCAGGTCATCTCAAGTCATTCGTTTGACATCCAGTACCATGTCCCACGACTTAGATGGCGCTGAAATCGAATTCAGATGGGAATTGGCTAGGAACAGCAACGTTCTGTATGATATGGCGTTCTGAATATACTTGCTAAGTAATCTTACCACCACCGGTAATCATATCTCATACCATTGATCTCGGACACACAATAATTCAAGTTGCCTATTTCATGCTTTTTATCATTTTCCATGTGACAAATAGCTCCCACATTCAATTTTCTCCACTGAATACGGAAAATGTACGTGGAAATTTATCTGACCACAGGCAAGTAACCATGATCTTAACTAACACTTCAAACAGAAGTTTGTTCGCATTGATGAACAGACAGCCAGCTCTGATTGGTATTGATATGTTGCAGCTATTCTAATTAGTGGCACTTCGGATATCTTTCGAACATCAGTCTCCCTTGACCCGTTCCAGGTCAATGCCCTTTGATGACCTGAACCTGAAAGGCTTACAAAACAAATATACAATCAGCTACTGAAAAGTTGGTGCCTCTGCGTCCACCCGTTCGGCCACTATCGCGGGAAAACCTGATGGGAAGGTCTCCAGAGCCACCCGCCCTACGAGGGACGAGGGTTAAAGGTAGATTATGACAGCGAGCTCAGAGTCTGAGTCCAAAGGCGTTTATCTAGGAGCCGCGACACGGTGTAACTAACCCAATATTTCAGATAATGAAATTTTTAGATCAGTTTCTTCAATGCGATGTCCATGCCCATACTTATATAGCAAACCAATTGCGGGATCTGTCCTTGAACTCAAATGTTGGCGAAGGTCTTACACATGTCCGCTGCCACTCCCTGGGCACGGGCTGGCCGAGTAAACATCCGCACGACGGACAAATTGAACCGATGAAGGCTTCGCACTCTGGTAATTCACCCAGACGACTCGTACTCCAGGCTTCATGCGTGTTGGCATGCTGTGCCGCAGCACGTTGGTGTAGCGCGGGTTAATTTGAACTGCGATGGTAGCCCGTCCCGCAATACAGAGCGGGAGCGCCGGCTGTTGATTGTTGTTTTCTGTGCCAGCAGCGGAGACGTTTCCTTAGAATTGGACGCCACAGTGCATTCGCATGCCAAACAACCAGGAAAACGAGAAGATGACTGCGCTTCACTGCACAGTGAAGTGCAATGTCGACAAACAGGCGAAACAGCCAAGACGCGACGCCAACTGGCGCCACTCCCTGACAAACTGTGTTCTCTTTCTTTCACGTCTTGCTGTTTTATACCATGATTCGAGACATTGTTACTTGCATTTAGATCCTTGTCCAATTTGTCGTTTTTTAGCAAGATCTCTTCAATAGTTTTTTATTTCTGGCATGGTCGTTCCCTGAAAATGTTATCTAGATGTGTACGGAACTTTTCTTGTTCTGAATATTCTTTCAGTGGAAATCATGCAGCTAATATGACCAAAGGAAGATGAACTGCAGCATAATAGAGACCAAAGCCGAACCTAGGCACTGATCGCACATTTTATGATTATAGATGCAAATACATATATAAATGCATTTATATATATATATATATATATATATATATATATATATATATATATATATATATATATATATATATATAAATAATAATATATATAATATATATATATATATGCAAATACATATATATGCAAATACATATATATATACATATATATAATTGTGAATTGAATAAATCCGTCGACATTGAGTGTTTTGCCTTCGGTAGTAAAAAGAACGGCATGTCGAGTGTACTTTAAATCAACATAATCGGACTTCCAGCTAACTATCACTTCATCAAGTAACAAAGGTCATTCATGGCTGCTGCCAACTTGAGACGTTGCAATTCGTCATGCCATGTTTTGCCAGTCAGACCTCGATCAAAGGTAGCGAAACCTAGTTACCAGATGTAACTGATGTAGCAGATGTAACGCTTTCGGCTCGCTTCTCGTGCAGAACATTTTGGTTGCCAGTGGTTGATTGATTGATTGATAATTTGGGCTTAAGGGCGCATCAGCTGCTACTGGTTATGTAGCGCCCGTGGTTGCCAGTGGTGAAAATGTTTTTAATTTTTTGTTTTCTCTACTGAATTTTTCGTTCATAATGAGGGAAATTGATAGCGCCTCTGGGTATACAGGTAAAATCGTCAAAGTAGCCAAAGCTGGCGGATGGAACTCTCAGACTAGAGGTGCATCGGAAAGTTTGGTGGAAGCGGCTGCATTTTTTTTTACAGGGTTGTGACACTTCATATGTCATCATAACACGACCTCATCTTCCCGTTATTCATGAGAATAGCGTTAAATTGCCATACAAAAAGTCGCTAGACCTATGCAGTTTTGGAACTGGACAAGATCAGGCAGCCGGTGGCCTGTTTAATGATTGCCGGTAAGTGTTGCCAGGTGATGCCAAGCGCGACCCGGTGCTGCCCAGACCTACCCTGTCGAGACAGGCAGGAGCTGTCGAGCGGCGCAGTATCATACTTACCTTCCTTTGATGATGCCAGTGCGAAATTAGCGAAAGCTGGCCTAAGAGTGTTTTAACAAAGGTGTCCTGAAAAGCTTCCTGGAGACGGCTTGTGGTCAAAATTAAAAGGACAATACCACAAGCAAGTTCCGATTATGACTTAGCTTATTAACTGAATACGAAAAATAAACGAATACGGGTCCTAAGTGCAAAAGTGCATCTATCAATACAACAGCCGCTATTCATGCATTCTCAAGTAGGAACTATTATAGGCTTATTACATCTGGTAAACACTCATCGACCGTGCTGTTAGGCTCGGCCAATAACGGTGATTTCTGAAGTAGACAATGATGATTGCCGCTGCGTCGTTAATTGAAGATAAATCATTCAATGAAGAACAGCGCGGATCCAAATTATGGGAGGGAAAAATGGTAACATCAGCCCATGATAGGTAGTCAACCAGTGTGACACGAGGATCATAGTTCTCCGAAACGCTTAGTTTGATTTTTAACCAGTTTAGCAATGGGAGGCCAACAACACAATTCTGCGGTTCCACAACTGTTGTCGCCACTACTGGTCTGCTCAATGTGCAATTTTGCTCGCTTCTCTTTGTTTCAGACATCTAGCTCTTTGATTTGCATTTTTGCTTCCTCCCATCATATTTCCTTTACATACTTCGATCCAAGATACGCATGCATGATGGAAGCTGTGGGGCCAATGTGCCACATATGATACGTCTTGGAGGGCATCTAACGACATCAAAAGTTGGCTCTACTAAAAAAAACCACCTTGCAGCTTAGCGAACACAATTTTAGTCCCTCCAGTACGCTTCCGTACGCTGAATAAATTTGCCAGACCTACCTCACATCTGGCGGAAAGCTATCTTTTCTGCTCAGGACTTCTAATCAGAGTCGTTTTCTGGAGAAATCACCATGTAACAGACGCTCTACGGTGAATGAGATATCTGTTCCGCGAAGAGTCCCCACAAATTCACCTCCCTGGTCCAATCTCTACCATTAATCTCCCACCACAAGACAAGTTGAGAAATATCTCAACGCCGGCCACAGTTGAGACATTTTCATTGCTACCGCTTCCACAACCGCGAGATAGTCATCAATACCCATCCACGACTGAGGCGCACACATCGATACCCGCGTCCACACATGAGACACTGGCATTACCCGCCGTCCGCACCCGAGATAGACATTACCAAAACGGCCACAGCCGGGGCAGAGACATCATCTCCTGTTCATAGCCGCGAGACAGACATCACAATCCATCCCAGGCCGAAACACAGCCGCAATTATCCCTGCTATTTCCGCTGTAATCTAGCGTCGAAATTGCTCGAGCATATGCGCCACAAGCTCAGAGAACAGTCGTCTGCCCGCCGCTCTTGTGAGTGGGAGTGCGAATCTGCCGGGACTGCATCACAGGCGGCCACTCGGCAGACGGGTGAGCTATTCTCAGATATTCTCAGACACGGTGCGGTGCCGACTTATGGTGACGCGCATGTCCGAGCTGCTCCTCACGTCAGTGGGCACTCGGCGACTTCTGGACACGCTCTGAAGACGTGCCGGGCTCCTGGCCACGCCGCTGGCCGCTTCCAGCGCCACCTCGGCACGTTGTCAGGCCGCTCGGGACCCGGTCACGCGCCACTGGTCCCGTGATCCGCGCGGAGGCCGTCCACTATGAGTCTGCCGGCGCCGAGTTACCGGATCGAGACGGATAATGAAGAGCGGTCGATGCCAGTTGAAACTGAGTCGGTGCCAGTTGAGACTGGGACGCCAGTTGAAACACACCAACGAGAGGCGCTAACTGTCGCCAGAGACCACATTTTTCTTTCTTTAGAAACAAAAAATAATTCCAGTTCTTGCTGGGATGGTTTTATGAACCAGGGTCCTATTACTAAGCAGAACTTGCTGCGTGAACCCTGACCTCACCACCCGATCCATTAATTCAAGTTCAACGGCAGAGTTTTCACCAAAAGTTTAACGTGCCGTCAATGCACCGACACGGCCGCCTGGTCGCTCGTCCCCGGCCTTATCGGGCCAGCTGCCCACCGATCCTCCCAGCCGGAGGCTAAGTGCGAGCGCGTGAAGCGACTCAAATCCTGTGTTGTCAGGACAGGGGAGACCAGCGCAGGCCAGCGCTCTAACCAACTGAGCAGATGTATATTTACCATGTCATCCAGCTTCTCCAAACTAAACTATGCACTAACAAGCGCCGTTTAGCAGCTATATGATAATAATAATGCGATGGGTAGCCTCAGTTCGTGTCGGCCGAAGAACCAATCAAGATTTTGTTGTTCATTGATACGCAGTCTCGGATCGTCACCTATGCTGTAAACCAACTATCTACTTGGCTTATGACGACCCAGAAAGGGTTACGTTCTCCTACGTGTCGCCCCTAGTCGCATCAGAATGACCGCCATATTTTGATTTGTCATAGGTGATGACCTAATACAGTTGCATTGTTAGTTAGTTATTTGGGCTGCAGGGCGCTTCGACCAGAATTGGTCATTCGCGCCCACAGCTACATTGTATTGTATTGCTTTGTACAGTCAGATCTGCTGCGCTTTCCACCCAGCTCCGAGCGAAATTGGGAAACCTAGGATGCGATCAGGGGTGGTCAAAACCGGTCATACATTGACCTCA